>CP092876.1:24865156-24948054 GCA_030710605.1 Cordylochernes scorpioides
CCCCCCCCCCCCCCCCCCCCCCCCCCCCCCCCCCCCCCCCCCCCCCCCCCCCCCCCCCCCCCCCCCCCCCCCCCCCCCCCCCCCCCCCCCCCCCCCCCCCCCCCCCCCCCCCCCCCCCCCCCCACCCCCCCCCCCCCCCCCCCCCCCCCCCCCCCCCCCCCCCCCCCCCCCCCCCCCCCCCCCCCCCTTGTTTCTAATCCACATTTTGTTTCTGAAAAAAAAAAAAAAAAAATTAAACTAGCTTGGGTAATACTTCTATTTGGGAAAATTTAACAAAATTTTAACAGTTGATAACCATCAATTGTCTATTACATTTTTTCTTGTCCCTGAAGCTAGCATGCTTGTTGGAAGTTATTTTGTGTGTGGGGGAAAATGATTTCTTGAAAAATATTAAATTGACTGTTATAAGCAGTGCTATATCTTTTCCTCCCTTTGAAGATGATTGGCATATGCACACTTCTGATAATTGAGATGAAGAATTTTTAGATTTAAATCAGATTGAGATTGTGAGCAGAGTTTATAAGAATTATGTACCCTCATCCATTGAAACAAAGATTATTTTTTAAAACAATATGTATATGTTTACCAACATCTCAGAAATTTAGCAGTTTAAGAACTTGAAGAAGTTGATGACCAAATTTATGATTGGTTAAAGCAAGGGGTTATTAAGCCAAGTACAGTAGAACCTCCTTTTAGCCGACACCTCTCCATAAAGGACAGTTTTCATTTGCAAAATCATCATTTTTACAATTTAGCAACCCTCCAGTAAGAGGACATCTCTCCCTAAGAGGACACTTTGACTCTGGAATTAGGTGTCCTTTACAGGGAGGTTCTACTGTGATTCTGAATTTTCCAGTTCCTATTGTTTTGGTTAGAAAGAAAAATGGTGAAACTGGCATATGTGTTGATTATCATAAGCTTAATGCTGAAGTTATTAAAGGTCACTCACTACCCTCTGCCTGATTGATGACAGACAGACTGCAATTATCAAAGTTATTTACTACATTGGACTTTTAAAAGTGTAAAATTAACACTACTAATCCATCGTGTGTGTGTGTGTGTGTGTAAATAATTAATCATATATATGTAAATAATACTGGCACAGCACAATAGTCCTTTGGACTTCGTGCTTTTTGTAACAATAAAAAAAAAGTACTTAATAAAAGGAATAGCCAAAAAATATAAATCACACCTACTGGACAATATGAATCTTGGAAAACACCATTTGGGGCCTTTGCGCAATTTCCCATCATTTCAAAGATTTATTAAATGTGTTGTTTTTTTTTTTTTTTCAAAATAAATTTAAAATTACCATTCTAACTTATTTAGATGATATTAGGACAAAAACTTGAGTAGGTTTTGGCTAGCACTCCAAAACATGGGATTCAAAATTCAATTGGAAAAAAAAAAGTGCCAATTTTCAAAGAATAATTGATAACTATTAACATATTCTAAATATGCATTTTTAATTTAAAGAATTATTATTAATATAATTGACAAATTGATTACCTAGAACATCAAATTGAAAATGGAATCATTAAGCCCTCCTCTCAAATGATTAATGCAATCATGATATTCCCAGAACCTATTTATATTAAAAAGGTGCAAAGATTTTTTAGAAAAGTTATTAATAATTATGCAATGAGTGCCTTTGAGTGCCATGTTTAAAATACTCATTTCAAGTTTGATACAGAAGAAAAACATGCATTTTAAACCCTTTAGCAAATATTATCGATGGAACCTGTCATGAAAATATATCACAAATTCGCATAGCAGACATTATTTACAGTTGACAAAGAGTTTCAGAGAGTGATAAGGCACAATTTGGATTATAAACACAAGGTATTAAGACCAAATCCAAATAAATAGTGTGACGTTTCTGTAACAACGTTGTTACCAAATTTATTTGGATTTGGTCATATTGCCTTGAGTTTCAGATAGTGTTGTTGACCTTTAATTTCATTTCAACCCAGGTTTTCTACTCTCTTGGTGGAAAAATCTCATTGTCTGCAAGTGCATTTTCTATTCTTCTAACAAACATACAAACTAGTATTTCTGTACTTTCTTTTATTTTTTTTTTCTATATTGTAATCTCACAATATATTTTCATATTAAAGATATTAGGATTCTTCAGAAACCAACAAAGATATTAAAAGAACCAGAATAACACGGTACAAATTGATTGAAAGATATTCTTTATAACCAATTTAGAAACTTGGTCTACAACATTAAAAAAAAAAAGTTTTCTATGATACCAAGTAAAAAAGCGTTCCTAAAATGACATTTTTTGAAACCCCAATCATTGCTAGTCTCCTTGCATATCACACACATGCAGGAAGCTACATAACAATAGCGACAAAAAGCTTTATAAAGATTGTATACAGATTCTCAGAGTAGAAGAGGGTATACAGAAATAATAGTACAGGAAACTAAACATCATGTCTAGCTAATGTTTACTGGAGCAGTTGAATTCTGAGACACCTAACACCCTTTCCTCCACTTGATTTTTTCAGGCTTCCAAATAGAAGAAAAAAAATATTGAATGGTTTGGCAAGTTTAGACTCTTGACTGGTTGCCACTTTTGATGATTATCTTCCTCATTTTCTTTTGCTGTCTACTTAGTCCAAACTTCTTGCTTTTCTAGTAGTTGGCTGGTCTACGAAGGTATGTTCCTTTTTTTTTTTAAACAATTTTCTTCTTGATTGCATCATCTAAGAGTCCTGAGATTTTTGCATAACATGCTTCATCTTAATTCTTTTTATTAGACCTCTTCCATTATCATATCTGGATTTGATAAATTTTCAAAAAAATAGAGGTTTTTCAATTCTTCGCCACATCTCAGAAGCTTGAATTTTTCAATTATTCACATCCATATGAAACCAATGTCCAAAAGATCATATTTTTTCTCAAATCAGAATACGGGGCTTTTTCTGTATATAATCAATGAGTGCATATAAAAAGCACTAAAAATCAATATATAAAAAGTAGGGGAGGTAGGGGATCAAATTTTTGTATGGATCATTATAGATGTAAAATGTTTCATTGGTTGATTGTGAGTGTTGTTCAACTTTTGAGTCATGTGAAATCCAATTAATTCAAATATTTTATGTCATTCAATGGATGAAATAAACAAATATGTTTTTTTTTTAATTTAAGCATGCATATATATTTATATAATGTATGTATGTATTTAAGTATGAATATATATAATCATCTTCATCTGATGGGAGTTCTCAATATGAGGGATTCATATAAAATGTAGGACTTACCCTCATCAAATAATTCAATGACCTTGGCCACAAGGCATTGCATTTGTTGCTTTGGCTCTTCATCTAGGGACTTGGGTTTCTCCACTACCACATAGCTGCCGATGTTGACCTCAAGTTTTCCCCAGGCAAAGGCTCTGAACACAGTCGGTCTAATTGGACCTTGCTGCTGATTTTTTTGGGCATTGAATTTCTTTAAAGACTTTAAGGAAATGGATATCCTTCTATTAACAATATTCCTCCTATATGGTACCAGGGCACATTAGCCAGTTGTGCATGAGATGAGAAATTGTGATATTTTTTGTATCTTATATGTATAAATAAACTTGCCTATCCTTGTATCATTGCTGTAAAAGGAAATATAAGAAGTGGGGACTACCTCAATCAGAAAATGAATAAAATGGACACATTATAGAACCACCAATTAAAGTATAGGGTTGCTACAGTGGAGCACAAAGTTTGACTGCCTATAAAATATTTTTGCTGAAAAAAAAATGAACAGAGGAGCACCACAAAAGCCTTTTTTAAGCATATAATCTTACACATGGATTTGCAAAGGAAAAAAATAAAGCTATTTAAATTTAATAATAGTACACATCATTCAAAATATGTTCACACAATGTTTCAAAGGTCTATAATAAACAACAAACAATTGTCTTTAAATAATTTCAGTACATTTAGAACATTGTTAAATCAAGTAGTATTCTATGATAAAGCACAATTTGGAATATAGATTATAATAAAAGAAAATAAGACCTAATCCAAATAATTTATTAGTGTGACGTTTTGGCAACAACATTGTCACAATCATCAGACAAAAGAATAAATGAGAAAAAAATTATTTAATTTATTTCATCTAAATGTGCAGGTGTTACATTCGAGCACAGCTCGCGAGTCACCTTGTCCAGAGGCGAGTTGTAATGCTGGAGTGGCCCCCCGGAACCTTACAGGAGAGCAGTTTTTGGGTGTTTGGCTGTCAGCTAGCCAGCCATTGGGTCCGGGTCGTCGGATTCGGTGGCTGAGGTCACCTTGAGTTTGATTCCGTTGCAATTCCAGAAAACGATTTTTAAAGGTAATTTGCCTTTCATTGTAAGTTTTGATAATTTCTAATAACTTTTCGCACAGTTCCCTGGTGTCAGAACGAGTAGTTTTCTTTTTTTCAGTTTCAGCGTAACTTGTCTTTTGTTTTTCAACAGTTGCTTCTTCTGTTTTAGTGGAGCTTGCTTGAGGTATGGTGTTAGGGGAGTTTTGTCTGGGAGGCTTTAGTTGCTGTTGTTGTGGCTTCGGAAAATTTGGGCATCCGCGGTAATTGGCTGTGTGCGCCTCTCCACAGTTAGCGCACTTTGGTGAAAGCTGTTTCGACCTTCTTGGACAATCTTTCGAATGGTGTTCTTCAGCACACTAGACGCATTTGGGCTTCAAAAAGCAGTTTAGCTGGCCATGCCCAAAACCCTGGCAGTTAAAGCATTGGGTCACTCGTTTTGTAGTCCTGAATGATTCCACGACTATTTTTTGGTAAAGTATTTAGGTTATTCCATAGATTCGTTTATTTTGTTCATTTTTCGGTAGCTCTACTCGGACTATATTCATCGGTATTTTGGTCAATTGTCTATGGAGTCTTTTGACAATGACCTCAATGAAGCCCATTGAGACCAGTTCAGTTACGACGTCTTCTTCTTTGAAGGCTGTTGTTACCCCCTTCAATACCACTTTCAATGGTTTTTCCTCCTGTAGTCTGTAGGAATATCCTCCATTATTTTTCTGTACATACTCCCTGATTTTTTTGAAGTCGCCTATGTTTTTCGATTTAATTATGTGCTTTTTGCCAGAAATCGTTACTTGGAATGGTTCCGTGCACAAGTCTTTTAGTTCTTGGCAAAGAAGCTTCCAATCTGCTACATTTTCTGCAATAACAGGAGGAATTCTCGGTTTTTTCACATTAGTGACTGTGGTCCATGGGCCATTGTTGTCGTTATTTTTTTCATCGTCTTGCGGTGGGTGAGCTACGTTCATTTGTTGAGAAATTCCAGTGGCGGGACTTTGTTCGTCGATGTCCATTCTAGGCGTCTTCAGATTACGCTCGCTCCTAGTTGGCGATCTTGATTCATCCGATTGGGAGCCGCGAGTTCTCTTCTTTGATTGAACCATTTCCTCAAGTTTATACTCGATTCCACATTTGTCTAGGATCTTCGTTATTAAGGAGGCTTCGATTATGCATAGTTTCTCGCTGGTTGGTCCGATCGTCGATGAGAAAAAATATTACAGCAAGTTCTTATATAGTCTTGTTTTCAAGTGTTTAAACAAGATAACAGATAAGGAAAATAGTTTTTTAAGTCAACTTGAAATATTCTTCTTAGAATTAAAAGTGGATTTTTTTTTTTAAATATAATTAAAGGCATATCTGTAAATATCATTTATATTTCCCCTTTCTTCCATTCTATTAATTGAAGCACATGTCTTTTGGATGAAAAAGGCTTCTTTGAACTGTCTTTTGTAATAATTTTTTTCATAATCCAGTGTTCTTGGGTTTTCTAAATTGAATTTATTGTGTTCTGTGTTCTACAAGAGCAGAATTTTGAATTCTATCCCACTTCAGAGCATTTTTATGGTTTTCCATCCTTTCTTTTAATGTTCTGGATGTCTGTCCCACATTTCTTTGATCACACTTCTCACACCTAACTTCATAGATCAAACCTGCTCTTTCTGTTAATTGGGTATTCTTGTGCTTGTTTATGTATTGTGAGATAGTATTACATGGTTTCCATGCAATTTTTATTTTTTCATAATTTTTTAATATATTGGTGAAATTTCTTGCAAACCTTTGGTTTATATATGGCAGTGTTATAAATCTGGTTTCTTGGTTTTTGCACTTAAGATTCTGAATCAAAGTATTACTTTCATACTTTTCATTCATATCTTCTATTATTTTGTCTATCAATTTAATGGGAAAATCTTCCTTGATTAGGTCCTCCTTGATGCTGTTAACCTCTTCATTTCTCTTAACCACATCATCGATGAGTGCAAAAGTCCTATATATAAGAGTTTTGACCAATGCCACTTTTTGACTAAAATGGTGCTGTGAACTATAGTTCCAAAAAGTTCCTGTATGTGTCGGCTTTTTGTAGATAGAGGTGGAAATAATATTATTAATATATTTTAATTTCAAATCCAGGAATTGATTGATCTGTTTTTATCTAATTCCATAGAATAATGGATGTCAGGACAAAGGTTGTTGAAGGTATCCAATATTCTTTGTTCACTTCCCTGATTAATAATTAAAATAGTCATCCACATATCTTCTAAAATAGTAAATATAATTTTTAAGAGAATTCAGAGCCTTAATTTCTAATTGGCCTTTAGTGATGCAAGCTGCATTTGGGGATAATGGACTTCCCATTGTTGCACCTTTCATTTGAAGGTATATTTGATCATTATAAATAAAATATGTTGTTTTTAAACAAAATTCTACTGCAATTATAAAAATTCAGATTTAGGCAAGTTATTTATTTTTGACTCTTTTATCACAAGGTTTAATGTACCATAATTGTGGGTATAGGGATTGAAGAGTAAACATTGATTCAACATCTAATGATATGATTCTTTGATTTCTATTTATGTTCATGTCAATAATGTCTTCTTTGAATTCATATGAGTTAACAATTTCATTTTCATTAAAATATTGGTAGATTTTTAATTGTTGTGATAACCACCAGGAAGAAAAAACAATTTGACATTATCAAGTTTTATTTTGACATGGGTGCGTGCATTGTTAAAAAAAGAAGCACTTTCCTTTTGGCGATGTCCATTTTCGTATCAAAATCCTTGATTATTTTTGTAAAAATATCACTTGTGATCAAAGCACTATTGTTACTATCATAGGTAACTGGAAGATTGTGGGACTTTAGTTTTTGAAGCACCTGGGATTTTTATCTTTTCCAATCACAATTGGTTTTTCTTTCTCTCCAAGCACATTGGTCAAAAGGACTATACTCACTCTCTCTTTATTATTTTTGACCTCTTTAGTCATGTCACATTTCATTTTCAAAGACCAGTTTCATCAAGGTTAAAAATATCTTTAGGGGAATACCCATTACATAGTTTTATCAAACTTGCCTTTCAATTTTCAATTGTGACCTCTTTCACATCACCAGTTTCTCCACTATGGGAACCAAAAATTATTCCATACCTACTTCTAAAGCTTACCAGCCAACCATTTGATGCACTAAACTTGAAAGCTTCAAACCAGTGGCAAATTTGAGTGCTTGTTCTTGTAACATTGGACCAGAAACATAAATGTGGAGGGCTTTCATATCTGTGAAAAACTTCCAAACAAGATCATTTACCTCATCAAATTTTGTTGATTTCTTTTTCTTTTCAAAAGAAGATTTTGATTGAATTCTTCTTTAATTTCTTCTTTTTTAAGAGTCAACGTTTTAACTTGTGTTTGGCTATTTCATATTTATGGTGGCTTTGCCTTGGCAAAATGGTTATCACAAAAATTAAAAATCTACCAATATTTTAATGAAAATGAAATTGTTAACTCATATGAATTCAAAGAAGACATTATTGACATGAACATAAATAGAAATCAAAGAATCATATCATTAGATGTTGAATCAATGTTTACTCTTCTTCAATCCCTATACCCACAATTATGGATACATTAAACCTTGTGATAAAAGAGTCAAAAATAAATAACTTGCCTAAATCTGAATTTTTATAATTGCAGTAGAATTTTGTTTAAAAACAACATATTTTATTTATAATGATCAAATATACCTTCAAATGAAAGGTGCAACAATGGGAAGTCCATTATCCCCAAATGCAGCTTGCATCACTAAAGGCCAATTAGAAATTAAGGCTCTGAATTCTCTTAAAAATTATATTTACTATTTTAGAAGATATGTGGATGACTATTTTAATTATTAATCAGGGAAGTGAACAAAGAATATTGGATACCTTCAACAACCTGTCCTGACATCCATTATTCTATGGAATTAGATAAAAACAGATCAATCAATTCCTGGATTTGAAATTAAAATATATTAATAATATTATTTCCACCTCTATCTACAAAAAGCCGACACATACAGGAACTTTTTGGAACTATAGTTCACGCACCATTTTAGTCAAAAAGTGGCATTGGTCAAAACTCTTATATATAGGACTTTTGCACTCATCGATGATGTGGTTAAGAGAAATGAAGAGGTTAACAGCATCAAGGAGGACCTAATCAAGGAAGATTTTCCCATTAAATTGATAGACAAAATAATAGAAGATATGAATGAAAAGTATGAAAGTAATACTTTGATTCAGAATCTTAAGTGCAAAAACCAAGAAACCAGATTTATAACACTGCCATATATAAACCAAAGGTTTGCAAGAAATTTCACCAATATATTAAAAAATTATGAAAAAAATAAAAATTGCATGGAAACCATGTAATACTATCTCACAATACATAAACAAGCACAAGAATACCCAATTAACAGAAAGAGCAGGTTTGATCTATGAAGTTAGGTGTGAGAAGTGTGATCAAAGAAATGTGGGACAGACATCCAGAACATTAAAAGAAAGGATGGAAAACCATAAAAATGCTCTGAAGTGGGATAGAATTCAAAATTCTGCTCTTGTAGAACACAGAACACAATAAATTCAATTTAGAAAACCCAAGAACACTGGATTATGAAAAAAATTATTACAAAAGACAGTTCAAAGAAACCTTTTTCATCCAAAAGACATGTGCTTCAATTAATAGAATGGAAGAAAGGGGAAATATAAATAATATTTACAGATATGCCTTTAATTATATTAAAAAAAAAAAAAAAATCCACTTTTAATTCTAAGAAGAATATTTCAAGTTGACTTAAAAAACTATTTTCCTTATCTGTTATCTTGTTTAAACACTTGATAACAGGACTATATAAGAACTTGCTGTAATATTTTTTCTAATTTATTCTTTTGTCTGATGATGGTGACAATGTTGTTGCCGAAACGTCACACAACTAATAAATTATTTGGATTAGGTCTTATTTTCTTTTAAGTAGTATTCTAGTTATTTGATGTCTTTGTCAGGTTAGTACAGGAAGAAGTATGATGTAGTAACAACAGAAAAACGGTATCATACCAAACTTTTACTTTTCTATGAATTTGAATGGGGTTTTTATTATGCCCCCCTTTACTAGAGCTTTTGACCGTCAGATTAGCAATAAAGGGAAAAAAAGTTGTATATATTTAAACAAAATACAGTAGAAACTCTCTCTAAAGGACAACATTTAGTTGCAGAGCCGCCCAAGGTCACATGATACAGTTGTCCTCTTGCTATTTTTTTTTTATAAGTTAAAATTAATACTTGGAAAAAAAAAACTGATCAAATTAGATTTATTATTATAACATATTATTTCTTATTTAAAGCTTAAGATTGTTATAGCAAACTAATTGAAAAATTAATCATTGAAAATTCATTTTATTTTGAAAAATAAAATATTCTTTGTTCAACTTTGATTTTCTAAATTGCCCCGCTAGCAGGAATGTCTATTATAGGTAAAATGATATGTCCGCTAGCACAAACATATTTTTAATGGGAGGACAATTTTGGTGGTAAAAACTGACCATTGTTTAATGATGTCAGCTAGCGCAAGTGTCCGCTAAGAGAGGTTATACTGTACCAACCAGAGGGGGCCAAACAGGTAATATTATATATCTTATTGCCATCCAGGTATGTGTTTGGTTGAGTATCAAATAAACAATTGAGGCTCAACATTCTATTTAAGACTCCTGACATTCATAGCAGTCTTTGACCAGTAGAGTTCTGGCGCAGTCCAAATATCTGCCCAGAAAATGGGGAGGGGGGGAGGGGGGGCCTGGGGCAATTTGACAGGACTGTTAGACCAGACCCAATCCCCACATCACTCTCAGTAGATACCATATGACTGGACTTCTATGGCTCTCTCTCGACTGTGTGGCATGTGAGCTCTGCCTTATCAGCTAGGGAGTCTGTCAATGTGGAGTTATCTAACCCCCTTTGGGGGTATTGGCAGAATGCCTGATGTAGTGGATGGTGGTTTGGCTCACATCCAGAAAAATGCAAGTATTTTTGAAAATCCGACAAGAAATTTCAGGCATGGAAAAAATTGTCAAGTTAGATAAAAATTACAAACATTCAAATTGGCCTTCAACAAAAGAATGATATGCTAATTCTTGCTCAACAAGCTGTGACGAGGCTGAGATAATTGAAGATGATGCCTCTGAAAAAAACTATCAGATAGAGCACAAAAAGAGGAAACTCTCGCCTTCTACCGAACAGGCACATAGGCCTCAGCCTGGCACATCTCGCCAAACCACCCAGGACACCTCAACCACCGAGGAGGTATGCTGTAACACAGCTGAAATACAACAATAGACCCTGAGGGCAAGTCCAGGTCAGCTGCAGCCACCTTTGACCAGTACTGCTTTGTTGAGTGCCGCTCTGATATTTATCCAGTAGACTATATGGAGGAGAAGCTTGGAAAATCCTTTGTATTCCAAATAATGAAAATGTCAGGCCAGGTACTATTTGGGCTGGCCAGCGTCAATCTGATGGAGCTCCTAGTTGAGGGTCTCACCACTGGGACCACCCTACTGAAGACATTTCCCTATAGGAAATGGGCAGAGAAGATAAGGACGTCATTTGTGCCCTACTGCAGGGAAGCCTTTATCCTTCTAAATGAAAACCTAAAACTCCACCAACTCCCTGCCAAGTTGGTGATCATCTCCAAAGAAGAGCCTACACCTGCCTAAATCATCTACAGCACCGTGTGTAACAAATGCCACCAAAATGGAAACCAGCAAGCTCCCCCCCCCCCCCCGCCCCTTGAGAACCCATGGAAGTTATCTAGCCCATCTTCAGGACACTTGGAGTGAACTCCTACATCTATCTAGTCCATGCCTTCCAACAAATCTGCAGCACCTTTTTGGCTACTGAGGGTTCTGACACAATCCAGCAGACATCTGTGACCTATTCTAGCCCTGCCCCATCTTTGACTGCCCCAACTGTGCCTCCCAAGGAACTTTAGTCACCAATCCTTCTCCAGCGCAGAGCTCAAGCCCATTGCCATCTCTACCAGCACCAGCAGAGGCCTCTGAACATATAAAATTCACCTCAGTGTCTGACATTTTCCTCAAAATCAGCTAATATATAAATTTCAAGTATCTGCTGTCATAGTTTGCTTGAAAACCATTTCCAAGATTCCACTCTTCATTGCAGCATATATAAGCAGAATCATCCAATACAGAATTAAAGCTCTAAGAGAAGCAGTCTGACAGATTAAATTGGCAAAACCGCTGGAAGGGTTCACCACTGATGAACTAAGCTTTCTCAATATTTTTTCATTGCAGTAAGTACGGTAGAAGTTTGTTTTATATTTAAAAATAAACATTCATGCTTTAATAGTCCATTTCTTAAGTATCTATATATTTGAACCATTTTTAACGCATATGATTCTTTTTTTAAATAATTCAATTTTCTACTGCTCTTAGTGCAATGATAGAATAATGGGAGGGCCTGGCTCATTAGTGGCGAATCTTCCCAACAGTTTCGGCAATTTAATCTACCACTGTAATATTGCATTTTGAAGTTTTCCTTTTATACTGATACTTAAGGTAGACTCTTGGAAAGGGTGTTTTGAATGAAATATGGACATAAGCTTTGAGGACAGTAGAAATACATACAATTAGAAATTCTATATACAGTTACGAGCGTCATTCCTCATCAGTTGTCTCTGTCACCGTTTGCTTTTTTTTTGGAATGGCGCCCTCCTATTGGTTGGCTACGATCACGCCACCTTTGCCCCCCATCATGCCTCCCCCACTCGCTCTTTCGTTTTTGTAACTATTGTTTTGGAGCGGGTCGCTCTTTAAATAAATGCATATATTAGTTAATAACTAAATGGAATCCTCTCTTTCCTTTTCCCAGTATGAGACGCCTACGGAAGCCAACAGTACATAGACAGATAAAGCACATAGGCTATAGTTATTAACTAACATATGCAATTATTTAAGGCGCCAATTTATAATTGTAACAAATAGTATTTGAATAAAAACATTCAATCGGGTAAAACACAGGCGTTGCCCGGGCCATTCGGCTAGTATATAATATGCTTTGTGCATTGCTCTTCCCCAATTGCAAGTAAAGTATTTTAAAACACAATATTGATATGATGTATTAGTGCGCCATCTGTTATGAGAAATTCGACTATTTTTTAACACAAATGATTCTTTTTTTTAACAACCCATCTTTTGAAATCTGGAGTACATTTGCAGGATAACTATTTAAAATTTTTAGCAAAACCCAAAGGTGAAATTTTATATAAAAATGTTTATAATTGAAGAATATTTTTATAAATATATTTTTGTGTGAAAGATGGCAATATATATGCATTTTTAGTACATGCTAATGATGAAACTTGATGAAAACATCATCAATTTGACTGGTTGAAAACAGTATTTGAAACTAACACTTGTCATGTTTAATATAGTAGTGTAATAGTTGTAATTACTCATTAATGAAAAGTTTATTTAACTTTAAAATTATTCCAAGTTTTTAAGTAGGTGCCAATTATTTTCCTTAGCTATATTTTGTTAAAATAATAAAAAAAACTTGTTGACAGCAAACAATACTTATAACATGTTGAAATTTTAATTCAGTTTATTTTAGATTTCGTGAGTAATTCAGAGATTTGATATGATGGAATTTTTCTTGTCTTGGCTATTATTACTTTGGCTGTCTTCTGGCATAATTATTGAAACATTAAGATGTGACAAATATTCAAGCAAATGATATATTTCCAAAACCATTAGGTTAAATGTTACAAGTACAGTGTATTTTTTAATCTTATAAAAAGAAATATTTTAAAATGTCATTCGTGATACCGCCTTTTAGAAAATACCAAATTTCCTACACGTGAGCATCGAAATATTTTTGACATTGAAACAAGCTGTTCTTTAAATAAAAATATTTTATTTGTTGATAAAAACATCATTCCTGTATTATTTATGCGTATAAAAATATTTTAAATTACATTTCATGTTTGCAGGCGATAATATGTTTTGGCATGTTGAAGGTGTAATGAAGAGAAAATTTAACAATATTTCCTAATGTCAAATGTATTAAACATGTTTTGATCAATAATTGATATTTAATAATTTACATTTCTTTTTAATTTTCTATAAAAGCATTTTATAAAGGCAACGACGTTAGGCTTAAGGCGTACTTACATATAATGCGTTTCTGGGCTGTCCCAAGTAACTTTATACTGTTTGCTTAACCATTTAAATGGACCTTTACGTGGTACTTTTAAAATACACTGCATTTTTATATTTAAATCGTGTTTTATTAGAACAGCAAATATTTTTAAAGGGGCACCAAAATAAAAACAATAAAAAATAAAATCTTCGTTTGAACAGGGGAACCAGTGTTATAAAATATTTTAAATCTGTTTCAAATTTAAAAATTATGTTTTTTTTATTTTAAATAAATTATATATTACATAATTTCAACAAATATTCATATGAATTAGGTTATGCCTTTGAATAATTGAAGTTTGAATATATCATAAGTAAAATAGAAAATTGGCTAATTAAAAGGTAATACCGTTATGGTAATTACATTTTTTAAAATAAGGCCTGTATATTTAGCACCAAAATGTTTTTAAAGGTATAAAAACCACACACAGACAGTATTTTGAAAGGACTTTTGAAATTTTGTATTTTTCTGATTATATATATATATATATATATATATATGAGCATATAATCAACTCTTGATAGTATTAATACTTTATTTCTATCCCTCAGTAGGCTCTCGCCAAAAAAAAAATTACTCAGAATTGGTATGGAGAATCTTGAGGACAAAACACAAGAAGCTAACCACGTGGCTTGTTATCGCTATTGCCCTCCATACATACATCCTTTTTTCTAATGTACAGTCTCTCTCTATGTTTTTGATTATTTTTAAATTTTAAATACCACTAACAAGAAGTTTATAAATAGAATCATGCGACCATTAAATCTACCTGTTCATGAGCGCTGGTTAGTGCTCTCAACACGTGCTGCGCTCTCGAACTCGCGCACCTAAGGGCCTTCTACCTGTGTATTCTGTAGCAAAACGCCTAGATCCAGCTATTATGTGAAGTAAGATGCTGAAACCATTGTGTCCTGTGGGGTATCAGCGACTCCCAGTACCTGTAATGAATCTGCAGGCGCATCCTTTTGAAGAGTTAGAAAAGCACTTAACTACTATTGTGGGCGTGCCCCATTCTATTCCCTGGGCTCACCTGCATCGCATCTACTTCTCAGGTACGACACACATGTCGACCTAGAGATAGCACTCCATTCCTTCCCCATCCTGATAATCTTTCCTAGGGGCGTTTCACCTGTTTGGTAGGTGAGTCCAACGAGGTCCAGGAGATGTGTCCTCCTGCGAGGTGCCCCTGGATCTGCATGCCTGACTCTTGGCGTCAGTTTCCGAAGCAATAAATACCAAAAGGATGATGCTCCATAAATATGGAGAAGGCTACTATTTTTTGGTTTTGAGGTGGGTGATGTCAGCCACCACATCAACCTTCTCTCTTAGTGGAAAAGAACTCTCGCGGTCCATATGTGGCAGAGACTTTCCCGCGGTGGAGACCGAAAATGAAGGCAAGGTGTATATATTTCATTAAATTATTCTATATATTTTGATTTAACCTTATATCAGACTGGACTGAGCGATGGATCCCACCATGGATGTGTCCCGCTCCATTCTCTGAGGGGCCTTGCGACGTGAATGTTTCTCTGGCACAAGGCAGACGTCGCGGTCACGATGGTCCATCACGCCTTACCTTATCCTGACCACTTCAACTTGCTTACTCGCGATGAGAATTAAATTATTTGTAGCATATTTAATTGGGTCATATTTTGAATAATAAAACCATGATAAATTGAATTGAAATATGCATAATTTATGAGAAAAGAATCATGAAATTTCAGTCTGGCTAAAACCATTGCTCAAATGAGTATAAATGACATAAAATTAACTCTTGAAATGGCGGTCGCATTGCTTCCAATCCACAACATATTATAGCATCAAGGTTTGAATTAAATAGGTAAATAATGCCACCAAACAAATTTATTTACCATAATTCTTTCTTCCTACTTATTCTGCTTTGTTTGTTATGTTTCTCATATATAAATATTAAAAATAATGAAGAATAATGATATTTTTATTTTTTATTATTTATTTCTATTGTTTTCTCATATATAAATATATATTAAAAATGGCATATCTTGACCAGCATATTTTCATAATAATATATATATCATCATCAAAAACATGGCGGAGGCGCTAAAGGAGACAACAAAGCTAACAACTGGCCACCTTTGTTGATATAATCAATAAATAATACCTTTAAAAAATCATATTATCTATTAATTACTAACATTAACATATATGTTGTCAAAAGTTTTAATTTTTTTAAATAATCTATTTTGTAAATATACAAAAAAAGGGGCCGTTAAAGTAAGTTAAGATTTACAACACAAAAGTTAATCAGAACACCAAAGTTTGAATTAAGTTTTAGAAATATAATTTTAATATATAAAAATTAAAATTTTGTATGAATCCCTTTCGATATTTAATTATTAAAATACAAACCTCCAATTTGAAATATAATTAAAATGTTGAACATATTCTAGTGCCAACACCGATTTTTACTAATTAAGCCAACTAGCAGAAAACGTAATTTTTAAAAAGACATTGGAAAAAATGTCAATCGATTTAAATTAAAAATAGGATTCAGTTTGAAGAGCATTTTTGTCACAAGCATGTTTAAGAAAAAAAAAAAAAAAATGAGTGCCTCTGTCTGAAAATGGAAAATTTGTCAGATGATAACCATCTTCATGTTTTGTTATTAGATTGAAATGTTCAATTGTTTTAGGTGATAGCAGTGGTTTCTGATTAGTGTTCAATATTTGAAATAGCAATATATTTATTGTCTTTAAAATAGCCATTATATATAATTTGTTACCAACAGGCCTTAGAATAGTTTAGCCAAAAATTTCAAGTCTTGCATTAGATTTGTCTAAATTATTGCTTCTTTCTTGCATGACCTACCAGAAATCTTCTATGCTCATTATATTACAAGTAGACCCTGAGTCTTATTGGCATTCAAGATATACAGTTTGATTTTTTTGTTCCCAATATTAATTTTACCATCCATTTTTTGATTTGTAATCGCTGAATGTCTGTTGAAGTACTGATTCATCATATGATTCCCCTTCTTCTTAAATGGCTATAATACTCACTTATTTTGATCTTGAATTTTAAAACCTGCACACTTTTAAAAAGTTTTTTTTTCTTTGAGATATTAGAAAGAAAAAAGAATAACCTAGGGTCCAGGATTTTTCAAAATTGTCTCTAACTATGATAAAGCACAATTTGTATTATAGATTATAATAAAAGAGAAATAAGACCTAATCCAAATAATTTATTAGTGTGTGACGTTTCGGCAACAACCTTGTCACCATCATCAGACAATTTGTCATTTGTCTGATGATGGTGACAATGTTGTTGCCGAAACGTCACACACTAATAAATTATTTGGATTAGGTCTTATTTCTTTTATTATTGTCTCTAACTATGTTTTTAGTCAGAATTTTTGGCTTTATTTACAATGGCAGCCAAATTCTAAGATATAAGGTAGCATTAAGCATATTAATGAACAGGTTTTTTTTTTCGTTGCTGTTATCTTTAATATCTATTTCCAGATCTCTACATGACCAAAATGGTAGGTGTCAGCGGCTTCAAAAGAGCGAGCCACAAATTTATTTGTTAAAGAACCATGTAGAGATCCAAAGCAATTACAGACTAGTAAAAAGTGTTAAAAGGGGGAATTAAGCACTCCCTTTGGGCTAAACAGATTTTATTGAACAACTAAAAATAAATTTTCACACAGACACATTGTACACAAAATAAAAATTTATAAGAACAAAAAAGATTTAAATTAAATATATATATATATATGTATGATTCTCAAAGAGAAGATGAAAAAATATATACACAAAAAAAATATTAAAGAGGACTATGCCCATGAAAAATAACACCCACCCTGCCCCACCTACCTCTCAATATTCAGAAACTCATGTCCAAGATTGGGAAAGGGCAGCCTGCGCTATCCACTGCTTAGCAGCTCCCGCATGTTTTTGGCTTCATCCCAAAATCTCCAATCCCAAAAAGATTTTCCTTTTGGCTTACAAGGAATTCCTAAATATCCCACTTACTTGCCGGAGTGTTGCTGAATTAACTTTCCCAAAGCAATCATCACCCTTCTCTGTGAAGTTAAAAATATAATTGAGAGAGAGAGAGAGAGAGAGAAATTAAAAATAAAGAATTGAGCAAAAAAAAAAGGAAGGTATTGAAAATATTAAAAATAAACATGTGGGACCTGGGCATCTTGGGGTCAGCTTTGGAATAAGTTTAGGGTCCATGGTGGAGCTGGTGTTATGACTGAAAAATGGTGATATTATCAGACACCAGGGGTCTGTGGCTTGCTCATAGGGATAGAGCATGCTGGAGTCTGGCTTGGTGCTGGTGGGGTCAAGACAGCCACCATAGGTCAAGTGACTCGACCACAGGGAAGGGGTGTCTGAGTCCATCTCCGACTCTGGCTCGGTGCTGTCAAGACTGAAAGCTTTAGGATCCATCTACACCTCACAATCACCAGTGCCTTACAGCCTAGAGAGGGAAGTGTGGAACATGGATAGGTTAGATGGGGTTCTGGATTTATCGTAGCATACTATAATACAAAGGTCATGAGGTATCCTAACATTTATTTCTAGGAAATTTTCCAGTGATGTGAGGTTGATATTTGGAATTTCAAGGAGAGTGGCCGTCTGAAATCTTTGGTATCGGAAGGCTGAGCAGTTGAAGAGATGATCAACTGTTTGTTCTTCATTCTAGCAGTGGATCATCTTTCAAAATTTTGTGTAGTATTCTTGTCCATATCCATGGCCTGTTAGGATGGTTGTTGAAGTGTACTCATGATTCTTGGTAGTATGGAGATCAATTTTTTTAGCATTGCCATAAATCTTCAGAGATTGCTGGTTGAGTCATAGGTCTGTCCATAAATTCTGTGTTGAGCTAAGTTAATTTATTTTGGGCAATGCTTTATGGAAGGATTGTGAGAGATAGGGGTGCAGTTAAAATATGCAAGAGGCTTAGCTGTTTGAATTGCTAGTTCATTTCCCGGAATACCGCTGTCACCTATAACACAGCAAAGTTATACATTGAGTGTACATTGGGGTAGATTCATTTGGCAACTTGTGGCAATTTGAAAGTTTTCATGTGAGAAAATCTGTGTACCTTTAGTTGTTATGCTTGGAAAGTTGAACATTGTGATATCATAAAAGACTCATTATGCCACAGAAATGGCTGCGCCTATTTTCTTTCAAAGGAAGATTCTATACGTGACCTCCATGGGGACCTAGAAGTCTTTATGTTTAGGCTTACATTGTTAGCTGTTTTAAGCAGGTGTACAAAATTTAAAATTTATATGGTCTTGGAAGTATATTTAAAATTATCCATTGGTCCATTCCGACCACATTTTATGGAATACTAGACGCTTCTTATGCTGCTGAAACAACTTTGCCTATTTTCTTCCTTTGAAAGGAAATATATACAAATTCTATTCTTTTGTCTATTACCTACCACCACTGCCATCTCCAAAAGTCAGCATTTAAGAAAAAAATTAGCAGTTGCCGTCCTCAACTGCAGATCTTTATCATTCATGCTAAATATTTAGATATCTCAGTTTCCATCAGGATGTTACATATATAGCCCAATTTGTGGATTATCCTTCACCAAACTGAATTTTGTTGTGTGTTTTCAGGAATCCTGTGAAGGATTGGCTGGCCAACATGTGTATCATCGCCAGCTGTTTCTCTGCCATTTTTTAAATTGTGAATACCATTCATATATGAATGATTTTTTAAAATGATCATTGTGTGCTGAAGGCTATTTTTAATTTTCATAATTGGTGTTCAAAAATTTTATTATTTGTATTTTAAAATATTGAAACTTTCCTGGAAATTATTGGGCAAACCTTTGTATTGAACCCAGCTTCTACTGGGTTCTCTTTAAGTGAATGTTTGCTCAATGAATGATGCTTTAACAAATAATATATTCATCATGAATATATATAATTCATATATAATCATTATATAAAGTGAATTTTTCTTCTTCTTTCTTATCTCCACTCAATCACACTAAGGTATCAAGCTTGTAAAGCTTGAGACTTTTGATGGTGTCTGCCGGGGATGAGTAGAGCTCATCAATGGATGAGTCAATACAGTCAATAATATGTCTTGGGGTTACAGGCTGAGAATTGCACTTAGTACATAGTGGGAAAACCCTGCAACCATTCTGGAAAGTCATTGTTCGTAAAAATGATATATCAATTGGAAACTTCATGACTAGAGTTAAAATTAAATAATAATAAATAATAATTGTTAACACAATATTTGTTTAGCATTCAATCATGAAGAAGCTGGGCAAAGCTAAGTCACTCAGTTAGTGCATAATAATTATGATCATGTGTGTTATATCTCCAAAATATTCAAAATTGTTTTTGTCTAATTTTAGGCTTTGAAAATGTCTTATACAGTAGAACCTCTCTGCAAAGGACACCTAATTGCAGAGCCAAAGTGTCCTTTAGGGAGAGGTGTCCTCTTACTGGAGAGTTGCTAAATTGTAAAAATGGTAATTTTGCCAATGAAAACTGTCCTTTGTGGAGAGGTGTTCCCTAGTGGGGTGTCCTCTAAACGGAGGTTCTACTGTAATAATCTATATATTAAGCTATATACAGTAGAGTTAGTGGAGAATATAGTAGCATTTACCAATTTATTCTTAAAAGTTATAAAATATATTCAGTAGTTTTAATATTTATTTTTGAAAAATTGAAATTTCTCATGGATATAAAAAATAATGATGGTAATAATTCATTATTGTTATGCATCATCATAGCTTTAAAAAACTTTAAAAATACATCGAGTCTGCTGGAGTGGATGTTTGGCCAAAAATAGTTTCTCAACTATCTAATTATTCATTTATAGAATTATTATTCTTAATTAGCCGAATGAACTGAGCAGTTCCGGGATTTATTCAGGTGAATTTTTACCCGAGTGTATAAAATAAAGGATTTTTTAAAAAATCAAATAAAATTTTTTAGAATTATTACCCAGCTTCACTGGGTTCTCTCAGAGTTGATACTAGCCTAATGAAGAATTCTTTCTCATCTTCACCCAATCATTTTAGGATTCAAGCCTGTAGAGCTCATCATCGAATGAGACAATACAATCAATGATGTGGTTTGGGGTTACAGGTTGAAAATTACACATAGTGCAAAAACCTTACAACCATTCTGGGAAGTCATTGTCCGTAGATGACCAGACTTGAGTCTGGGAATCAAGGACTACTGTTCCCTTGGGAGAAGAGAATTGGTGCTTGTCTCTCCTGCCCTGTACCATTCATGTGCAGCAGTAGATTTCCATTCTTGGAGGCATTGGGCCTTGATAGTATGGAGGAGGTCTCTTTCATCTAGATTTTCTGGCATCAGGGTATAGTCAAGAGCTGTAGATTTTACCAGTCTACCAGCTCATTTCCAAGAATTACAACATTAGCTGGAAGCCATTGTACTGTGACAGCTGTTGGCTGGGAGTTGGTTTACAGATTTTGCAATGCTCTTGAGAAGAGGATCTTGACTTGATAAATGATTTCATGTTTGAAAGGTATAAATAGCTGCTCTTGAGTCAGAGTAGTTTATTATTTTGCATGGTGAATTGTTGATGTTTTAGAGAGCAGCATCTATTGCAGAGTTCTGATTTATAAAATGAAAGGTGTTTTGGGTGCGAAAGTGAGACTTTTCAAAGATTTTATCTTTGTAAATAGTAATACCACTGCCAGACCGTCCAGTTTCAAGTTGATTACCATCAGTGTAAATTGTGATGTCAAAGAGGGAGCTATTTCTTCAATGATTTGGAGGGGAAAGAGTGTTTAGTAAATCTGGGGATTGTGGGAATTGGCCAAGAGAGAATAAATAGGTGAGTTTATTGCGAGTTCTGTGTGGAGGGTAAAGAGTTTTGTGTTTAAAATTGAGATATCTAAAAGATGAGAATTGTGAGCCATGTTGAGAAGAGTGGGGGGTAGAAGTCTTTGATATGGGTCCCAATTTCAAATAAAATTTCCTGTACAATTTTCTTTTGGAGAGTTAATTTTTTTTTAATATGAATTTTGAGAAACAGGTTTTTTTTCTTGAGGTGCAGGGGAAGAAGGTTGGATTCAAGTTCAGCAATGTGATTTGGGCAGGATCCTCGAGCTCCATTGATGATTTTAGCAGTGCTTGCTTGGATTCTGTCTATTTTGGATAGATTGCTTTTACTTACATTGATCCAGGCTGGGGGCAGCATATTCCAAAAAGGCCTTATGAGTGCAAGTGTATATTGGCATTTGCACCCCAGTTTAAGCCTGATATTTTTTTGAGAATCCAGAATCTATTTTAGCTTTGTGTATCATGGTGTCAATATGTTTTTTAAAGGTGAGAGCAGGGTCAAGTGTGACACCAATATATCTTGGATAATCTGAATATTTGATTATGGAGTTATCCAAAAAATATTTGGGGTCCAGTGGCAAAGGTGATTGTTAATGGCAAAGAGGCCAATTGCTGATGTTAATAGATAATTTCTGTTTCTGGGTGACTTTTTGCAGATTTTTCATAGCCTTGTTCAGAGAGTGTTCTTTACCTGAGAGGTTGTTTTTGTAGACAGATGATTTTGTCATCTGTGTAAAGGGCAATTTTAGTGGTGGTTTGATAGTGTGGATATCATTTAAGAAATTGAAAAGAATAGGGCTTAAGATTGACCATTGGGGTAGACTTGGTAAATACGAGTTGTTAAAATTAACCTGTTAATAATCACACAACTAATTTCCATATGTCTAGATAACTGCATATTCGCATATAACTCCGAATCATTCAGGCAAGCAAAAGGGTCCCCAATGGGAAGCCCTCTATCGACCACAATTGCTGAGATCTCTATGCGCGCAATAGACCGAAGGATTACCGCCAATTTCCCCCATGATATATTCTTTTGGCGCAGGTACATCGATGGCATCTTTTGCATTTGCACCACCACCAAAACCGAAGACATCCTCTACAATCTAAACAATTATCACCCTGATCTTCACTTTACCGTTGAAAAAGAAACCAATAATGCCCTTACATTTCTCGACGTTAAAATCATCCGGCACCAACATGAATTGCACACCACCGTTTATTATAAACCATCCTTCCGTCCTAATTACGTTCAATACTCGTCCTTCTGTCCTATCAGTCACAAAATCAACACAGTCATTGCTCTATCAAAACGAGTCCATACCCACTGCTCCCTCCAGAAGTACAAGAACCTCGAAACACAGAACATATTAGCTAACCTCAGGGACTGCGCATACCCGATATCCTTTATATTGCGACACTTTTATGACCCAACTAAAAAGACACAGTCTCCAATATACAGATCTACTTGCAATATGCCGTATTCACCATTATCCTCCACAATAGCGAGATTCTTATTGAAATTTGGAATCAAAACCTACTTCACCTGCGCACCTACCTCTGGATCCCTTCTCCGAAACCAGATCATGAAATTCAATGAACCCCGCAGCACACCACGAAACGCTATTTACTCCATAGAATGTTTGAACTGCCCAAAAATCTACGTAGGCGAAACCGGGAGACATGTCAATATTAGAATTCATGAACACAAAAGAAATATCGATAACTTAGACCATAGATCCTTAATAGTACAGCACATAAACGAAACTGGCCATTCCTTCAACATTACATCACCGAAAATTCACTATTCCAATATTGCCAACAAACACCAAAGACTAATCATTGAATCCATCCTATCAAGCAAATTCCAGAGCCTCAATAGAAAAATTGATTTACCCGAAATTTACAATGTAATATTCCCTGCAGCCACAAAACCCCCCTCAGTATCATGAACTCTGCGATTCAATAAATAATCTTTTATTTCAGATATTTCAAAGGGCTAAACGGCCATCTTTTTCAAAGATCTCATCCCCTCCCGCGGCAAGCCTCGCATTACACTTGAGACACGGGCGTCTCTCACAAATGTATATATAGATTAGATCCAAAAACTTTAGCAGCTAATAGAATTTTCCTGTCGAAGGGCAGTTGTGCCCGAAAGCTTGAAATAAATGTATTTGAAAGAGACTTATCCCTCAAGCTTAATGATTTGAACAAAATTAACCTGTATAGTGCGTTTGGATAGAAAGTTGCTGAACCAACTCAGTAGGCTTCCCTCTATCCCAAGTTTGTTGAGTTTGAGTATTAGTTTTTCCCTCTAGACTCTGTCAAATGCTTGAAAAAGGTTGATGAAGGCTGTTATAGTTGATGAAAGCTATCTCGGATTTGATGAACAAAGTAAAAGATTCAGTACTCTGCTTTGATATTTTTAAAAGCTCTCTGATGAGGGTCTAGTAGGTTGTTGAGGTTGAGATAAAAAGTTAATCTATTGAGAATTGGGTTCCATGATTTTGCAGGGGATAGAAGTCAAAGAGTCTGTTGATGGTTCTCAGGCTTGCCTGGCGTATGGAAGGGATAATTGTGGCATGTTTCCACTCTTTAGGCAAGGTAGAGGACAACTGCAATTAAAAATGTAAAAAATTATAGTTTGGCATGGGAGCTATTTTTAACATGGGGCCAGTGATGTTATCTAAACCAGGAGCTTTTGTAGGGTCAAGATGATTTAAAGCATTGTCAAGTTCATGCTCCTGAGATGTGGTTGGATTTTGCAAGGTTTCTGATGAACCTAGATTTTCTACCCATTTTTAAAAAATCCTGTAAATCAATTTTTTTTTTAGTTTGGCAGTTTAGCTGTAATACCTTGATTGAAGGCATGCAGCATTTCCTATAGTTTAATTGGTTTTAGGGTTTATTGAAGAGCAGAGTTCAGTCCACTTATTCCGTTTGATTTGGTTGGCCTTAAGCTTAATTTTTATAGCAAGGTGATTGTAATCTTTGATAAGGAAGATATTATTGTTTTCAATAAGGTCTTGGTAAACTTGATTTCTATTCTCTATTTCGTATTTCAAATGATCTATTACATCTCTGTATCCTGGAAGCTAACATTTTCTGTTTCCTCTGGGGATATTTTGTTTGGCAGAATTTAGGACTGCAGACTCCCAGTTCTTCCATCTGTCTTCCAAGGAGGAATTTGATGGGAGGTTGCTGAGAAGACTGTCTATTGATGTTCTAAATGAACTCCAGGAGACTTTCCAATAGTTCCAGAAGTTGTGAAGATTTTGCAAATTGGGTGGAGTCTTCTCATCTCTCTAGATGTATATATAATTTAAAGTCAAACTTAACATATGCATAAATAGTAAACACTTTTAGTAAACTTTTAAACAAAAATAATATTGCTATTTACATTAAATCTCTTTAGTTCAATGAATAGCAGGTTAAACTTCATAAATTTCTCTAGCTTGAATGGCCATTTCATTCTTTTTAATTTATCAACAAAATAAAGAGAAGCGCTTGTAATATTTGAGACACTCAAATATTATATATTCTACTGCTTCTGCTCCCAAACCACATCACATTGATCATTTTCATATTTTTATATAGGTAACTATTGAAAGAACCGGGTCTAGAATATATCTGTGTATTATTGTAACTATGACTGATTTCTTCCTTCTTTCATCGATTGTTTTAAAAAAGGCTGTAGTCTATGATCCAAGTTCTTGTTTAATGTGGCTAAGTGGAGCCTCTACGTAGTCTACCTTTTGCATATCAGCGAGTTCATTCCCTTTAATTCCTGTATATCCTTCAACTCATTTAAAGTAAATGTTATTTATACCCAATTTTTATAAATATATTGCTTAATTTTTTGTGCCATACTGCAAATTGTTGGAAGATGTGCAATTGTTTTCAATAGACTTTCTGAGTCCATTTTAATTATGATTTTTAGTTTGTAAACATCTACCACTCATTTAATGTATTTCTTCGAGGACTTTTTATATTGTCAACATTTCTGTCTGTATACACTGTAATTTATCCCAATTTATATTTGAGTCCTAACTAGTTTACCCTTTCTGAAAATACCAATACCTGCTCCGACATTATCTGCCATCCTTGATCCTTGGTCCATCAGTATAACATTCATAACTAATTTTTCCTGTTTTCTCCATTAATATCTCTGTTGTAAATTCTTTAGATGGATATGTTCTATCTTCCATTTTTATTGGTTTCAACAATAGATTACAAGTTATATCTTTCCCATTAAAATAATTTCTTTTAGTTTCATTTTCTCTTTTATTTTTAAATCTATTGGGATGAGATATGCCAGAGTTGTTGCAGCCTTAAAAGAGATTGTAAGATATCCTTGATGAATTAATATCTATAATTCTTTGCACTGCTCTTTACTTTTGTTTAATTTTTTTCTTACTGAATTTCCCCATGCACTACAAGCACATAACAATATTGGGTCAAATGTATATCTGTTTCAGAGATCTTGGGTTTATTCCCCATGTATTCCTTGATATGGTTGAAAATCCTGAGGCAAAATTGATTGCTTTCTTGGTTATATAATTGATGTGTTCTTTCCAGAGTAGTTTGTTGTCAATTAATTCTCTTAGATACTTGAATTTTTTAAAACAATTTATATTTCTTCTCCTTTTAAACTTATTTTGGGATTTTGAAATTTGTATTTATTTATTATAAGTATAGCTATGAGTTTAAAATTTAGTTTTGATTTAATCTCCCCCATTCTATTTTTTTTTTAGAAACATCCATGATCTTCAATTTGTTCTATTGTTTTACCTCTTAGTATCATAAGAGTATCGTCAGCATAAGCCATAACTTCATATGAAAACCTGGAAAAATCCTTTTTATCATATAAAAAAAGACTGGCACCAGTACTGATCCATGTAGTCTTCCTATGCTTATATTTCTAACTAATTTTTTGTAGGTTGTTTTAAGGATAGCCATTCTATCGGTTAAAATTTTTTGATTAAATTATATAATTTTCTCCAGCACATTCTTTCTTTTCAATTGTTCAAATAGGTAATGTATAGAATAACATAGACAAAAATTACCCAAAAATAAACCATTTTCTTATTTGGGAGTCATAAAATTATTATATATGACTTTTTGAATGACCCAGCCTTGCCCAACTTCCTCCCTAGTGATTGTTTGCCAGGCAAATTATTCTTTAAAAAATGTTATTTATAAAAATTATATTATTATCATTATGATTGGTGGTCCATAAGTCTGAAAAGAGCTGCTGTCTATGTTTGGTTATCCAGGGGGCACCACATGGAGGTGAGGGTCAGACTTTTTCCCCCATATAAGGAGGACCCACATGAACTTGTTTTCTTCACAGACTCACTGTCTGCTATACAAGCCATAAAACATTGTTACACCGCGCTAAACTGTCCCTGTGGAAAATTGCTTTTAATTTAGACAAGCTTCACAGAAACACACAAATCACCTTCCAGTGGATCCCATCCCACATTCGACTGAGGGGTAACAACACAGCAGTTGCAATTGATCAGCAGCAATGCCTAACTTTTATCTTGATTTTGGCTCTTTCAAATACCTAGAAAAAAAAGCATCCAAACAAAAATACAGGAGTCAACATTTCACCATTGGTATCTGAGCCTCAAGACAGGACCTATATTCCAACCCTACCAAGATTATAAATTTAATCCATGAATTTTCAATCTCCATTATTATTTTTATTTGACATATTGGACGCGATATTCTAGCTCGGGATAAATAATAATAAATTTTCGCAACCTATATACAATTCATTATAAACAATTCAATAACCGGACTAAAAACATAATTAAAACTGAAACAATGGTTTTCTCAAACTGAAGAGAAAATCTAAAATGAATTATTTTATCCATGACCTAGTAGAATTAAACAATTGGTAGTCATTAGGATAAAAATTATGTACAGGTATTACTGTCATCATTTAAGAGTTTCAGTTTCAAATTTTTGTTTTAAAATTATTTCACCTTAGAATGATAATAAACACCTTATAATAATAATAAACAATATTTTCTGAAGCATTGTTTGTTTGGCAAGCACTACCTCACGGAGAATCCAGGCTTTGTATCATATCAGCTTTTACAGAGTCCTTTGTAACTTTCCTGGTTGCTGCATAGAACTTATTGTGGAAATCTGATATATTTGAGGCATTTTGACCTGTTTTACAGAGTATACCTTTGACTTCTCCCCAATAGAGCTTGGTTGGACGGCACTGTGGCTCATTCAGTGAATTTAACCCTCATCTTGGAACTTCAATGTATCACAGCATAATGGAATGGTGCAAGGTTGAGCCATAATAATGTGGGGGCATCATGCTTTCTAATAAACAGTAGAAGTCTCTTTTTCTGACACTCTCTGGTATAAATTTCTTTGTTGACTGTCCTTCTGGAAACATGAATCTGACTCTTATCACCGCAATAACATTGCTTGCCACACAAGATAGTTACCGTCGAATTTTCCAACTTCAATCGTAGCTTCTGATTCAGAGAAGATGTCTCCCTGTGTTGAAATGTAGTACTGGGGTCCTGGAAGCATTGAGAAGTCAATCTTGTAGTAAGTTTCATCATTGATGATCAAATGTCTTTAGGTCTTTTGCAATCAATGTGGTTGGACGTTGTGGTTTTCAAAGCCATTTGGAAATCATATTTTGACGATGTTCTTTTTGATTCATTATTGTGAATGATTGATAACTCCAAAACTAATTATTCTTCTAACACACTTCAAGTTAAGAATCAGGGTTCGAGCTGTGACCAGGAGGCTCGTGCAACTTGCACATGATATTCACAACACTCAGTTAAATTTGGCAGCTATTTTCTTATACAGGCCTTATATTAGTGGATTTGCTATAATATATTTTAATACCGTACTTTCTGATATGTCTGGCCAAGGCTACTGATGCAGGTGAGTATGGAATGAAAAATATTGCTTTATAAACCTCTGAATCTTTGTTAATAGGGTTATACTTTATTACGGGTTTGTGGAAATGCTTTAAAATAAATGCAATAAAGTAACCGGCTTCTTGGAGATATTCTATATTCTAGGTTTCTTCATTTTTGCATTCTGTTGTGAGTAATGTTGTGTGTATTCTCTTAGTCAATGTTTCAACTTTATTTTATAGACAATATGATGAAAAATGTATATAATTGAGTCTAAATGATGGTTTGTAATATACTGAGGTTTGCAAACTTTGTTAGAATCTTATGATATTAATTTCTAAAAATGGAAGCCAATTGTTATTTTATATTTCTACTGTAAAATTAATTTCAGGATGGTTACTATTGAGTAATATTAATTTATGGTTGACTTTATCTCCTTTGCATGCGCAAAAGATGTCATCTATGTAGCTTTTATATGTAAATATGACTGTATATAATATTGTTCTCATACCTATTTCTGCTAATGGGGACGATAGGATCTCCCCATAGTTAATCCTTTATCCTGTTTAAATGATTACGTGTAATAGTTAAATATATTGTTTTCTGAATAATCACATTTGATCTATATTGTTATCTATTAAATAGTTTTAGTGTTTTCTAATATTATATAATTGGTGAGGGAGCCTAAGAAAAAGAGCCTCCACATTGAATGAAACCCTTTTATAATTGTTTTGAATATGTGTATTCAATTTTTTTTTTCTATAAATATAGGTATATTTGATATGGATAAGGGGGGAAGCTTGTATTCTAATCAATGGCTGTAAAAATTTGGTTAAATTCAGCTATTGGGGCAATATGAGATAGATGAAAAACTACTATGGGTCTTAGAAGAATATTTGGTTTATGCAATTTTGGCTTTCCATATATATATATGCTTTTTCAGAATCAATTTATTTCTTTTCTATTTCCATGAGTGATGTAATAGTTGAACTGTATTTAAGTATTTCTTTCATTTTATTTCAGTATTCTCTCTCTCTCTGATTTATCTATTATTACTGTAATTTTATATATTAATATCATATGATAGAGACAAGTAGTTTGAAAATCTCGGGATATTACAAACCATCATTTAGACCCAATTATATGCATTTTTCATCATATTGTCCATTGAACCATAAAATAAGCAAGGGTTTAAACATTGACTAAAAGAATACACACACTTTGCTCACAACAGAATGAAAAAATAGAAGAAACCCTTATTATCATAGAAAATCTCCAAGAAGCCGATTACCCAATTGCATATATTTTAAAGCATTTCCACAAACCCATAGTAAACCGTAACCCTATTAGCAAAAAGACTCAGATTTATAAAGCAATATGTTTCATTCCATATTCACATGCATCATTAGCTATAGCCAGACACATTAGGAAGTTTGGCATTAAAACATTATAGCAATTCCCCTAACATAGGTTCCATAGTTAAAAATCCGTTAATTAAAAATAAGTATATCTTAGAACCCATTAATATAAAGGAAGCAATAGATTCCATAGAGTGTAATAAAGGTAATGTTAAATACATGGGAGACTGGAAGGAGAGTTGGCAACAGAATTTATGGAAACCAGCATAATATTAAAAAGCAGGACATTAGATCATTAATATTTCAAAATTGCAAAAAAACTGGCTATTTATTTGCAATAAAACAGCCTAAAGTATAAAATAATAATACAAGCAATAAATACCAAAGGTTAATCATTGAAGCACTAATATCAAGACAATATAACAGTATCGATAGAAAAATAGATCTGACTTAAATTTATAACATAATGTATACAGATAATATTCAATAGTATAAAAATTCCAATAGCATTTTATATGGGAAAATAATAGAGAGAACATATAATATAAATTCAAAATAATAAATCAAATTTAATTCAATATGATATTTTTAAAGTTAAATAAAAAATAGTTATTATATAAATACAAACTGAATAAAATATTTTACCATCAAGTAATATGCAAAATATAGCCAAATATATACACATTTATATTACGATGCACTAGCGCGCCATCTGTTATCAAATTACAAAACTATTTTAGAGGCGTAATATTCTTTTTAAAATAAAACAATTTCTACTGTCCTTACTGCAATGGAAAAATTAAAGGGATATATTCTCCCTTTAATTTTTCCATTGCAGTAAGGACAGTAGAATTTTTTTTATTTTAAAAAGAATATTACACCTCTAAAATAGTTTTGTAATTTGATATACACATTTATAGATGGAAAAATTGCCAGGAGGAAATTGATCCATAGAAGCGCCCTATGCTTCTATACACATTTATATATATAGATTTAGTTTTTATCTAACGGCATTTATTATTAAAATCGTTTTTGTACTCCTGTAGAAGGAAGGAAATGCCCGAAAGCCTGAGACTGCACCAATAAAATGAAAAGAGACTCATCTCCAGAAACCTGTATTATTATTTCAATGTGTTTATCCAGGAGATTCACATCTATTGTATTGATGCATCATAATCATTTTTTGACCAAAATAAATAAATTAGTACTTGGTTAATTTTAATTTTGCCTGTTTGAAAATGTGACAAAACCTCCTCCAGACTTTCTATTTTTATATTAAAATTTCATCCAGATATGTTAAATATTGAGGGAACATAAGGAACAAATCTTTATATACAGTTAAACCTGTTTACAGCACCCCATCTAAATAGCACCTCCCTCTCTATAGCGCCCGATTTTAAATATGTAGTACGATGCGATTTACATTAAAAGTGACCTGTCTATAGCACCCTATTTTAGTGAGTCAAAGAGGGGGCGCTATAGACAGGTTTAACTGTATATCAATATATAAGTCAGTGTATGTTTATTTATTTGTTCCATATATGTTTAATCATTAACCAATTCGACTGATATTTCAACAGTATTCAGAGTTGTCTTGAAGAGATTTTTGTTGCATTTTCAACCAAGAAAAATTAAAATTACCCAAGTACTGAAAATTTTACATATTTTAAGTCAGAAAATGATATTTTAACATATTTTATTTGTTCTTATGTGTTATTTCACATAATTTTAAATATCAGATTTTTTTAGGTTTATTTGCATAGATTGATTTGGTTTACATTATTATATAAATTTGTGTATCTTTTATTTTAGGGTAGACTGTTGGTTCCAAAGAATAAAGCCCTATTTATATTTTCCCTCTTCGGGCAACTATTTTTCTAACACGACAATATAATTGATGCATCATTTTTAATGGGCTAAACTAGATTCTTTCTGCGGAACATTTGCTCGAGCAGCATATAAAAATAAGGAAGGTTAAAAGGGAACCTTCACTCTTTTCCACTATAAAACTTCAAACAAAAAATCCATAGTGAGACTATTTTTCACTAATGTATTTTTATGAGAAAACTAATTTTCAAAAATAATGTTTCACATAATTCTTTTATATATTCGCCAATATATATCATATCTGCCACCTATACTCTTGTTTTTATTCAAGTCATAAAAGCTATTTATATTAATTTTACCATTTTGAAATATTTTTCATCATATTTATTCGTGATGACAATTTAAATATTTGAAATATTTTTAAAATGTGTCAACTATATCTCTATATAGAGTCAACACATTTATTTGTTCCTTATATACTTCCTCAATAGTTAACCAATTTGGCTAAAATTTTAATAGTAAATAGAGTCAAGTCAAGAAAAATTGAAATACCAAATTATGGACTAATTTATTTATTTTTAGTCAGAAAACGATAAAAACATTGTTATATCATGTTTTATGGGCACAGAAACGATGTTATTTCAGCTAAGCATTCGCAGGAGCAGAACACAGAAGAAAAATGATAAATTACTAATAAGAAATTTTAAATTTAACAAGTTGATGTGTGTAGATGAAGATGCCCTTTAAAATATAGGATATACAAAAGCTTATTCAAATTAAACAAAAATTGCAATCAAATGCAAATTAACATATTTTTTTAATAGAAAATTATGATGGTTAGATATGAAAGGAATTTTGAAACTAGAATATTAGCCTATTGTTTTTGAATAAGTGTAGAAAGACAACTAGGTCTAAGGCATATTAAAGGCATATTCCCAACAACTCTGGCTACCTGGAATTCTGAAATTTGGCAAACTGCATTGCTTTCAGGTTCGAAAAAGTGTACTAAATTTCATACCTCTAGTAAGTATATTAGAAATTGATTATAGTCAAACAGACAGAATGGCCGAAAAGCAAGTTAGATATTTTTTTAAATGCATCTGAACCTACCACACTAGAAGAAAATTCAGGCATGCCTTGAATTTAATTTCTAATTTCCCGCCGAGAAAGACCTAAGTATACAGAAGAATTTTTGACCAATCAAAATACCTTCAAGGTTTAAAGATTATGATTTGTTTAATTAGTACCTTTGGCTTGTATCTTTACATATTTCATTATGTAAATATGTATCCATTTATATCATAATTTAACAAACATAGGGAGATGTGTTTGGGATTTAGGTAAAAATATTGTGTTTGATATAAAATAAATATATTGCATCAAAAACATGGCAGAGGAACTCAAAAAGACAACAATGTAAACAACTGACCACATTTGTTGTACTTGATAAATAAAACCTTTAAAATCCTATACATTTCTATTAATTAATAACAACTACACTGGGGACCAGACTTCAAGAACACAAATATTTTTGTAAATATACCAAAGCAAGATTCGCCATGTTGGAGCACAGTCTTCAAACAAAACCTCATCCAGAATTACACGAAGCACCTAAACTCTACAGGGGCATCCATAATTCGCCCCAAAGGAAGTTCCTGAAGGCCGCAACATCAAAGAAGGATCCTGCTTGTGTAAATAGATATGAAGAAATTTCAAAACCATATTTATCTTTTAACCCTAATTTTTTAAAACAAATCAGTCAACGTCATTTGATTATATTTTTAGTTTCCATATTTTCTGCTTAAACTTTTCATTTAGATTCATTAATTATTTTAACCTTTCTTATCTCTATCCCCTCTCTTGTAAAATAATTATATTACTATTATTATATATATTTTAAAAAAACCTTTAAATTCAACATAAATTTAGATATTTATATATATATATATACTATAACATTAGTAAAGTAAGTAACATAAGTAAAGTTCTATAAAGTATAGAACACATTAACATGATGAACAAATTTTCCATTACATATAATCAGGAGATAAATATTATAAATTATACTGCAATTCTGCAGGTTTTTGGTCTCTCTTACGAAATTGCAAATCATTTCCACATTTTTTGCTCTCTTCTCTCTCCATATTCCTGCATTAACATCTTTGCATACATCTTCTCTATTTTATTTTTGGCATTTTCCCCTCATTTTCTATTTACTTCATTTGAAATAGTGATAAGAAATAATATTGTCACAGAAAATGAGAAAATACAAATCTCATAATGACACGCCGTTTAATTTTATTTCAAAATAATTCAAACTTTTAAATATAGGCAAATGACCCATTCCAAGAATCACAGCCAGTCCCAATTCTTATTAGAGCTTCACCATAATAAATCTAAGGAATAAATATGTTCAAGAGAGAATATATGTTTTACTAATGATTTAGAGAACTCTAATATAATGTGAAAAATGATATGTTTCTTTTACTTCTTTATCTATTCTTTTAATATATATGATGAGACCTACCACCCTACACCCTTACTTTATTTAGGCTATATAATGAGTTTTTAAATATATTTCACAATTTCAGCTTTATTCCAATTTTCTTACTTGCAATGACAATTGAATTATTAGGAACTTATTTTTTAAATGGATTATATTTTGAATACTAGAACCATTACCCACCCCAATTTTATTTTAAAATTTGCACAATTTCTTAATGCTTTTATCAGGACTTATTTTAAATTATTATAAATCTAGATTTTTAAAGACTTACAAAAATTGAAGAAAATATAGCTATAGAGTATTTGAAACATTTTCTGAATGTGTTTTGTTAAAATTCACAAATAGATAACTGGAAATTGTTATTTGCACCTTCTTTGAATTTTTAAACAATCATTTCAAATATTTCAATTATTAACTTCCATTTTAATTCGAATTAAAATTTTACATTACTTAAAAACAATCTTTATGTAAATAAACAAAAGCATATATTTAAAATAAATTGGGTCACCTTAATACTTGTTAATATAGACAATTATCTTTTTCAAAGTTATTTTTAATGCTATTGCTATTTCCTATTCATTATTTAAAATACCTACAAAAATAATCCGAAATATATAGGCTTAAAAATGCCTTTTCAGGCAAATTTCAGGATTGTGCCATCTGTCTAGCCATCTGTGGTTAGCATTTCTTGATTAATCAAGAAAGGGTATTTGGCCAATTCTAAAATAATAAAAAAAAATCACCAGTTATAGTTAATATTTATTCCAACATTATTTTCTTATAGTATTATTATTCTTAACTTGATGTATGACCCTGGCAATGCCTGGGGTTTATATGTATAAAATAAAATGTGTTTTGTAAATCAAACAAAACTTTATATTAGGACCTGGGTTATTATTATTATTCCTCTAAAGTGAAATGATTCGAGAATAAACACAAAATAATAATAGTTAATCAATTAGAATCCTCATGATTACTAATTGGAGAAATAATGATATAATTATAATAAATAACATTTGTTAAATGAAATTTGTCTGGCAAACATTCACTAGGGAAGAAGACATGAGGCTAAGTTATTTAGTCAGAGTATATAATAATTATTATGATTTTATAACACTCCAAAATATGCTAAATGTTTTGCTTATTGTCCAATTTTAGTCTTTGAATAGCTTATATGTTAATCTATATATTTGGCTACATGAAATTTCCAATGGCATTTTCAGTAGTTTTGACGAAAAAGAGTAATAAGCATAATTTTATTTTGACAAGAATAGATTAAGTCGGGAGTGGATGGTTGTCCCGAAATAATTAATTTACAAAATGTTCGTTAGGCAAACTTTCACTTGGATAAATGCTGGGCGAAACTGGGTACATTTGCTAGTAATTAATAAAATGTATTAAATATAAGTTTAAAAAAATCCATTTACTTTTGTAAGAACAATAACATTTTAAAATAAAATGTACTCAATTTGTTTGCACCAGCAGAAAACACTTAACATTTGGAAATTTTATTTAGAATATTTGAAAAACAAGTTTCAAATTTATATTTTTTCTACATGAAAATTGTTTTTAAAAAGGCATATTTTCTCTGACCACTTACATGAGCATTTTAGAGGGCAGAATGCCATCTATTGTAACAAAAATCAGCTAAACATAGATTTATGTTTGCTCCATAATATTTGGCCAACCTATTTCCTTGATAAATCAAGAAAAGCCAACAATGAATGTGTTTCAGGTTGTTGGCCTTCATCATGGAGTGCAAACTACTTTGATAACCAAAAATTTGGCCTAAGAGACTTCCTGAGAAATCAATTATTCTGTGTAAATTGAAAAGTTTACTTAGTTGCTTATCTCTATATACAGTCGAACCTCTTTAATTCAACACCCCAAGGGATCAGAGCTTTCGGTTGAATTAAAGGAAGTGTGGATTTAAGGTTAGATGATTAGCTAATCATCTAACTCGCTAAAATAATATTTTTTAAAATTGCTTTGTAATATAAATTGATCATATTAATTGAAACCATTCTTTGTGTCCTTTTTTGTATTATTTTTTTTATTTTCATGATTAACTTTAGTATCAGGGACAAAATGGCAATACTACATATTTTTGAAACAGAAAATAATTACAAATAATATTTTACTCTAATTGAAGAATATAGCAGTTGAAAGGAAATAAATATGGAAAGTATATAAATAATAGAATCAAAGCGTGCGAGGATGCGTATCTTTTGAGTTTTAATGAAGGCGAGCTTTCGGGTCAATAACCCTTCTTCAGGTCATCATATCCGACTGATCTTGCATCTTATATACATGTCCATTTTGAGAAAAATCAGCATATATACAAGAAAAACAAATGTATCTGCCGAACTGTTAGAAAAATAATAGCATGTGATGACCGCGTGTCCCGAGCATATCACGTAGGAAAAACACAAGAAACTTCTCGATTAAGCCATGATACAGTTTAAGGCTGCATGAGTAAAATTAATCCAAAATGAAACGTGCTGGCAATGGTCTCCTAAGGTACACTATGGCAATATTGTTTTGTATATATCAGGGATGTCTATATGTCTATTAATACTGTTATGTTTTAAATATGTAATAGACATATAGACATCCCTGATATATACAAAACAATATTGCCATAGTGTACCTTAGGAGACCATTGCCAGCACGTTTCATTTTGGATTAATTTTACTCATGCAGCCTTAAACTGTATCATGGCTTAATCGAGAAGTTTCTTGTGTTTTTCCTACGTGATATGCTCGGGACACGCGGTCATCACATGCTATTATTTTTCTAACAGTTCGGCAGATACGTTTGTTTTTCTTGTATATATGCTGATTTTTCTCAAAATGGACATGTATATAAGATGCAAGATCAGTCGGATATGATGACCTGAAGAAGGGTTATTGACCCGAAAGCTCGCCTTCATTAAAACTCAAAAGATACGCATCCTCGCACGCTTTGATTCTATTATTTATATTCTTCAGAGGATTTCAACCTACTTTATATGGAAAGTATATAAAAATAAAATTTAAAAATAATATATAAAAATAATCATGAAGATATTTTTAAAAATTCCTTTATAGATGTCTGTTTTTGCACTGAAATCCTATTCAGGATGTATTCCAGATGGTCTATTTAAAAAAAACATGCATGTCTTTCTTCCTCTGGAATATGTTTTAAATAACTATTGTATTAAAGACATCCATTGCTGCGGCAGGTGTTATTGATTTTATGTTTAAATCTTTTATAATAATATGGAAATGGAATATTGAAATAAAATGTTATCATAATCATTGTGGCTTAATTTTATAAAGATTTATTTATTTGAAAGGAAATTATTTGTAAATTTTAAAATAACTTAAATATTTCAATGCTGAAATTTAAAAAGAAAATAATATTATTAATTAGAGCGTGATTCCTAAATTCCCGCATAAAAAAAAAACAATACCACTCGCGACATTGCGCAACAGCACTGCAAAGTGAAACTTAAACTAACAGAATCTAAAAGTGCGCAGGCGTGATTCAATCGGCGCCCGCCGTCGTCACCGCCTGCCGCCACCGTAATACCTTTTTAGCAGTAAAGTTGTATGTAAAAAAAAACATTCAACTGTCGAAATTCGAATTTTAAATTGGTCGAACTATCGGAACTGTTGTATTATCGATTCTGTCGAATTACTGTTTGTTATTTGATAGGCCGGAGGTGGGGACATCAGAATATGGTCGAATTAAGGTAGAGTGTCGAATTTGCGTGTGTCGAATTAACGAGGTTATACTGTATTTATATTCTCAATCTCAGCGGTTGTGTTCTACTTCCCCTAAAGGCTTTTAAATATGGATATGTCATTTTTATAAAGAAGTAAAAATAAACATAATTTATGCGCCATGGTAGGCACAATATTGTTATGATATATATATGTAGTAATTATTACTTTTTAACACTTTGAAGACCAACGCCGTTTTTATACGTCATAAGCTATTAAGCCTAGCGGACCAACCCCGTTTTTATACGTCGCGGCACTTTAAAAATCAATATAAAATCATAGAACGCAGTACGTCAAGAAATCTCTTCGGCAAATCATCGGCCTATCATGAATAGTTACAAAAATGATCACTAGATGTCAGGACGATACTGTTGGCAGGCAAAAAAATTAGTCATCTGTTGCTCAATCTCATTAGCTAGCTTGCTGACAAACTGATAACAGGCAAGTTTGTTTTTGTTATCTCTAATCTCTTTTCGCTCGTTTTTTTCTAAGTTATTTTGCCTCTAATTTCATAACGTTATTGAAATGAATCCTTTGGATCAACCTAGCACTTCAAAAGGTTTGGGATCAGAAGTTCATTTAGATGAAGACATTCAAGATATTCTTGAATATCTTTACGATTCTGGCTCAGAAATTGATGATGAAGTGAAGGATCCTGATTACGAAAATTCAGCCTCCGATGAATTAGAATTTGAGGAGGAAGAAAGGGAAGAAATTCCTGCTAAACGGCCGCGATTAGAAGTAGCTCCAGTTCGCATGCTGACGACATGTCGGGACACGTCCACTGCCGCCGCTGGCTCCAATGTCGCCGCCGGCACCTGGAGGAAAGATGATCCCTCCCCCCCAACTCCTCCCCCTTTCACCGCCCGCCCTGGACTAAATTTAGTGGGGGATGTTTCCTCACCATTTGATGCGTTCAGTCTCTTCTTTACAGAGAATATTTTCAAAAGCATCAAAGAGGAAACAAACCGATATGCCAGGAGTATTATTGATCGGGAGTCCAAGAAGGGTCCTCTCAAGCCTCATGGCATGCTGGCTAAGTGGAAGGCTGTGTCAGTGGCACAGATAAAGCTCTTTTTCTGTGTCATCATACACATGTCTTTGGTGAAGAAGCCTGGGATGAAAGACTACTGGTCTACTCACGGATTCCTGAAGAATGCCTTTTGCCAGTCCATAAATATGCCAAGGACACTATTTATGAGAATTTTGTCAATGCTACATTTGAATGACAATTCAAAATACATTGAATATGGAAAACCAGGGCATGACAGACTCTTCAAAATAAGAACAGTTTTGGAATCCCTCATATATTCTTTTGGGAATGCCTACACTCCTCAGCAAAATCTCACTATTGATGAGGCGATGTGTCCATTCAGAGGACGTGTGGGTTTTCGAGTGTATATAAAAGGAAAACCTCATAAATATGGCATCAAGATATTCCAGATTTGTGAAGCTGTATCTGGATACGCTTACAATCTTGATATCTACACTGGCAAGGATCCTGAGCAGCCAGAGCACAACTCCATTCCGAACCTCGTGGACAGGCTGGCAAAGAGGTTTTATGGACAAGGCTATCACATCTATTTTGATAGGTGGTTTTCCTCTCCTGAGTTATTTGATAAACTTTGGGAAAAAAAGACCCTAGCTGTTGGCACAGTTATGCCTTCCAGGAAAACGATGCCAAAAACCGAATTTTCCCAAAAACTAAAGAGAGGAGAGATTATAAAGATGAGAAGAAAGCATCTTTTAGCCATCAAATGGAAAGATGTTAGAGATGTTTTCATGCTCTCCACTGTCCATGAAGGTAAAATGATGCCAGTCAAGCCCAAAACCCCAACCAGAGAAGAGTTGTTCAAGCCTGATGCTGTCATCGATTACAACAAGGGGAAGGTAGGAGTGGACCGGAGCGATCAGATGATGGCATATTATTCTTTTAGCAGGAAAACATTGAAATGGTGGAAAAAAATATTCTTCCATCTTTTTTCACTTTGTTTTGTAAATGGCAACATCATTTACAATAAAGCAAATCCTGATAAAAAAAATAAGTCTGAAGGACTTCTATCTGGCTGTCGGTGGGGAGTTGCTCAATCAGGCAAGCATTGAACACTCTGAAAAAGAAACAACTTCGAAAACTGATGTTGCCAGGCTACTTGGGAAGCACTACTGCTATAAAATAGCCCCAGAAAGTGGAAAAGCAGTGCAAAGAAGGTGCAAAGTTTGTGCAGATAGTGCAAAGCACAAGACTGGGAAGGCAGCCCGGAAGGACACCAGATTTGAGTGCAAACAATGCAAGATTCCACTTTGCGTTGGAGAGTGCTTCGAAAAGTACCATGCAGAAATGAAGTACTGGGAATAACAATGTATATAAATGTAAAAATTTTAATAATTTCCTCTGATTATTTTTTTTACAAACAGTGGCGTTTTTTTTGGCAGTTTGCATTTTTTTAGTTCTTTTTTTTATTTTTTATTTTGAAAAAGTGCCAATAAACATATATTTTTTTATTGCATTTTTGTGTTTTATAGACATATTTTGATACAAGCATCAAATTTCACTGTTCAAGGTAATATATTTTTATAAATATGATTTTTTTTAAAAATCAAGTTTTATCCTGGTTCACAGGGCTATTTGGGTTGTGAAACCAATGTTCCTCAAAGTGTTAACTATTTTCAATCTTGTCCAAAAAGTGGGTTCCAGGAGTTGCAGAAGCCAGAACCACAATATGTAATTCAGATCTCTAGCTTTCGGGCATGGAAGCCCTTCTACAGGAGAAAACAATATACAATAAATCATCAAAAGGACAAGAGTTGTAATATAATCGAATACTCTTTTACATAAATATACAAAAATGAAAGAAAATAAATTTTCATCTTTAATTTTTCTATATTTATATATACAAATGGCTGAAAATATTTTATAACAATAAATAAAGCATCAAATATAGACAAGTAGGATATGATTATGGATGAATAAATCATAGTTATATTCATGAATAATTTTTTTGGTTTTTACTATAGATCTTCAGAAGCGATATTTCTATTTGAAGCTTTGGGGTGGATTCAGAGTAAAGTATATTGTAAATATCTGGGAAATTTATCTTCTGTTAATATTATTTCATTTTCTTGATATGATTGTTTTTATAAGGTGTGATCATTAAGTAGGGAGAAAAGGTTTTTAAAATTGTATTATAGTAGATACAAATATAACAATTAGTATTCTTCAAAGTATGGTTCTTGAGCTACATACTAACGTTCCCATTTTTTTCAGCTACTCAAAACATAGAGCAAATTCATTTTTTCAAATGGCTCTTAAAATTTTATCTAATTGCGCTTAAATCATCAAAATGCTTACCTATCAAAAAAATTTCATATTAGGGAAGAAGAAAAAGTTAAGGGGAGAGAATTCAGAGGACTAGGGAGGGTGAGAAAGTGCAGGGGTTTCTGTTCTTCGCCAAATATTGAGAAACTGAAAGAGCCTTGTGAGGTCGAGCATTATCATGTAACAGGATCTAATTTTTTCTACCCTAAATCATCTCTTTTGAGTATAATAGCTTCATGTAAATGAAGAAAAAATGTAAATATAAATTGTGCTATTGTTAAAACCTTCAATAAATTCAAAGTGACACAAGACCTTCAAAGTCTAAAAAAGTAATCAATTTGTCTCTGGGTCATACGCATAAACCCATGTCTCATCACCTGTAAGCATTAGTTTTAACATGTCTGGGTTATTATAGTAGCTTTCCAAAAGGTTTTTCCCATATTGAAAGTCTAGCCTCTCATTGTTCCATTGCTAACAATTTTGGAGAAACTGAGCTGATAATCTAAACATATTCAAATCTTTGTTATTATTGATTGTACCAATCTGTATGATATCTACTTTTCTGCTCATCTCCCTTATTGTCATTCTAAGATTTTCTCGCAAAAGGTTTTGATTTGCTCAATATTTACTTGGTTTCTGATAATGCACAGTCAACCAGGTTGAACTTCGTCAAACAAATTTGTTCTTCCCTTTTTAAAGTTGGTGTACCAATTGACATTTAAACATAAGAATATCGGGACATGAAAGAAATATAGACAGCCAAAACAACAGATCATTTAGTGTTCCAGCTTTTAAAGATAATAGACCACCATTTCTTCTTATCAGAACCAAAAACAATTATTGAAATATCACAAATAAACAACAGAGGCTTATAATAAACTCTATCATAGCAAGAAAAGTATCAACAAAGACTGGACCTTCCAGATATTTACAATATACTTTTCTCTGAGCCTCCAAGCCCAAAGCCTCCAAATAGAGAAATCCCTTCTGAAGATCTACAGTAAAAACCAAAATGAATATAACTAAGATCTATTCAGTAACTATTCATCTATTGTCATATTATAGTTGTCTATATTTTATGCTTTATTTAATGTTACAAAATTTTTTGCCCCCATGTGTATGAAAATTTATTTTCTTCCAATTTTGTATGAAATTATGTAAAATAGTATCTGATTATATTATAACTGATGTCATATTGGCAATTCATTGTATTGTGGTTTCTCCTGTAGAAAAATTTTCATGCCCGTAAGCAAGAGATATTAATTAAATTTAATAAAAAAAGAGACTTATCCCAGGAAACCTGATGATTTCAACTTAATATCAATACAAGGGAATATTTTATTGAATTATTAATTAATAGCACATCTAGAGATCTAAAGATGTACCGCAAGGCAAAAGGCATCAAAGAATATTTTGTACACTCCTTTTTTAGCTAAACAAAATTTATTTGGCAACTAAATAAGAGTTTCAAAATTTTCACAAAGGTTTATTTAATATATATATAATTGCAAATAAGAATTTAATTATATTATGTAATTAAATATATATAAAAGGCTGCCAGGGAATGATTAAAAAAACAATACTAAAAAAGAAAAACTATTGGTGCCAACAAAACAAATCCCCATATCTCACCCCTCACCTACTTCTGTTGTTTATTATTTCAGGAGCCATCACCAAGTTAAGGTCCAAGATTTTTTAAAAGTTCAGTGCAACCAAATGGAAGGACAGCAGTTGGAGAGAGCAGCGCTCATCATTCTTTTGCAAATCTTCCTGCTTATATGTATACTTTCATTCTAAAAATGATAATAACCCCACTACTTGCTCCCATTGTTCCTGAACTCACCCCAAAGCTATCTCACATCCCCTCTCTACTCTGTGAAAGAATATTTATAAAATAATAAAAATTGAAGAAAATGAAGATGGTGATGTGGTCAGCCACTATGGGTAGCTTACCCATAGGGTAGGGGCATTTGGGTAGTCCATGCTGGACTCTGGACTCAGATGCTGGACTTGGCGTTGGTGGGATCAAGTCAGCTACCATAGGTCAATATGGCTTGAACACATGGAAGGGTCGTTTTTTTCCATCTCATTGGATTGGTGCTGTCAAGGCTGAAGGCTTCAGGCTCCATCTACACCTCACAGTTAGCATTCATACAGCTTTGAGTAGGATGGTTGAGAAATGATGAAGTTAGGTGGGGTTTCGGGTGATTCCTGGCATATTTCTAAATCACAAGGATCACAAAGGTGTCTTAACAAATGAATATTATATTAACCTTTTAATCACTTTTGCCCAAAATAATATTTTTTAAGCAGCTACTTCTTGGATTAGTTGAATGTACTTCAAGTAGTAAATGGATTATTGAAAAAAATCACATTTTCTTTTAAAAAATGAACAAAAGTTTAAGCTATGAAAATCTATAAAAGATAAACATTGGTTCTAAATATATTCTTTGGTTTATAAAAAAACAGCATGGTTGTTGGTGATGAACAATTTTAGCTCATATCCAATTAGAAGTTACAATAATTTTTTTTTGGAATGATTATTTAGGATTTTAAAGAATGAAAAATGATAAATTCCAAGTTCATATCTTGAACTCCCTGGGAATTTGAGCAAAATCAAACAGAACTGATTTAAAATGCATAAAATATCACCATATCTCTATTTTCTTATATCATTTTAAGTGTTTAAATATTGGTCTTATAATTTTAAACTAGGTTCTGTTCTACATCAAGTAATAATACAAATTTTAATCAAATACATTATAGTTCTATCATTTAAAATATGACCCAAGTAAAAAAAATGTTACAAATAATTGAATTGCCATCGAGAGTAATCAAGTTGAAAATTGCTGAAATTGTCAAATTTATATGAACCCTTTTATATGATTTAAATTAAAATGAGAGTGTAGGGTGCAAAATTAATCAGATATATTGAGAAAATAAATAAAATAATTATATTAAACATTATATACTTTATAATCATTTTCCCATTAATTTACATTAAGTAGTTGAAATTTCTTAGGAAAACAAGTATTCAAGTATTACACATACTTAATTTTTTAGCTTTATTAAGGTAAAACTCAATATTTAAGGCTTATAATTGGCAGTATTATTAAATCTGTCAATATATATGCAGTAATATATGTCAATATACACTAGATTTTCATATTTACCATAATTATAAATAGTGTGACAGCCTCAAAATGTAGATAAAATTCAACATGCCAGCTTGGTGATATCATGTCAACACAAACAAAACAATAAAGTTTTATTGAGAGTCTGCCACACCCAAGGCAGGGCAAGGTCCAATTCTGTCAAGATTACATCATTTCCTCCCAGGGAACTTCCATAAGTTGTTAGTGAGTTTTATGACTGCCACCGGACAACAACACATCATCTCCCCCACTCTTGCAGATCAGACAGCCTTCTGGATCTTGTCGCGTCTTCGGTCGCTGGCCTCTCCTAAATACCATCCAACCTACTTTGTCTTTGTGTTACCCATAGATGCTTGGAACTACTTGGCCCCATGACTGCTAGTGCTTGTGATTCGACATATACTTGATGAATTTACCCTACTGTAATTAATAAAGTTGAAACAAACTACCATATACTAAAATTCTAATTCTAAGATGTCTCACTCATAAAAATACTACTCAAAATGTTATTATATGGTTATTTTGGAGTAAATGATCACAAATTCAATTAAAAATATGTATAACATAACATTTTTTATCTGGTAATATATTTGGATACAATTCCAGGCAGGTTTGCTATATAAGTGGAATTATTATTATATCAATGTAGTTTACATTCTATTTATATGGCATATTGTAGAGAATGATTGGAACCTTACACATTCCTTTTGATTCTAAGTATATAATTTATAATACTATGATTGCTTTCATAGCTAGTACCTAATAAAAAACTATACATATATATGTCATAAGTTATTGTATATCCTTCCAAGAATTATTAAAGAGATCGGGGTGACTTTAAGGAGAATACATGTCAGAAAAGCAAACTGGATTTGCTGCCTATTTGCGGTACGCAGGCGTGCACTCTACGTTCAATATAATTGCCGCGCAGGTGCACGCTCTGCATTCAAAAGATGTTGTATATCGGTCTTGAACCATTTTTATTTTCCCTGTAGTCGGACCATTCTTTTAGTTTGATTAATTGGGTCATTTCTTTCATTTTCCTTCCACTCTATGCATATTGCCACATATATATATATATAAAGGTTCTGTACTCACCCAAAAAATTTTGTCATAGGCCATCTCTATTTCTTCTTCTTACGTCACTCCACTTGAGGAGGGGAGGTGGGTCACTTCTTCCAGGTCATCGTCAGCTTTCTTGTTTATTTCTCCCAACTGGCAGATACTGGAGCCTCAATCAATATATATATATATATATATATATATTATTAATAAGTTTATATATAATAACATTGAAAGTAAAAATAATGGAACTCTGAAATGTGGCTGACTAACAGGGAAATGGCGCCCCCCCCCATTCCATGGAGCAGGATTTGTTGGCTGGTATTGTGATCAGGGTGCACGGACCGATTTTACCACATTTGCAAATTTTACCACCAACTGAAGAATCCCTCTTTTTCTCAATAACTTTTTGGACACTACATGATAAAATGGCTACAAGAGTGGTCACTCACGGGAGAGTGTATATAGAGATAATCATGATTACATTTTGCCCAACACTGGTTGGGGTTTTACTATAAAAACTTGTTATAATAATATCACCTAAGGCCAAAATTTTATATTGATATTGTCGCGGAGATAAATAAAGCAAGGGCAAGTTTGGGGATAATTAATTTATTATAAGGGGTTTCTATAGGGAGATGGATAAAGTAGAACTTACCCCAAGTTAAGGTTAATCCTAATGAGGGACTTCAGCTCCCCCCGCCGGCCAGATTCCCCAGAACCCCTCACACCCGGTGTCCAGCGACGATTGACAGACGTCCCATGGGGCCTCTCGTGATTGGAGCCGCTGGGCTTCTTGACATTATTCCCTCCTTAGAAAAAAACAGCGACCCGCTGATTAGCTTGTCTCAGCCCTTGTTCTGGAAGGAAATCTATCACGGCTGGTGTTCCCTAGCAGAATAGAATGTTGTTCTTCAGGGTCCAGGTAGGGCTTCATCCGAATGACATGGAGGATATCCTTGGCTTTCCGTGATCGGGGAGAGGGGTCCACGGGCTCTACTTCATACGTAACTTCTGAAAGCTTCTTGGTCACCTTATAGGGACCGAAGTATCTCTTCAGTAGCTTTTCTGATAGTCCTACTTTTCGGATGGGAGTAAAAAACCCACACAAGATCATCCTTCTGGTAATAGACTGGAGTATGTTTCTGGTCGTATAGTCTACGGTCTTTCGCCTGTGATTGTAGAAGGCGTGATCGGGAGAGTTGACGCGCTTCCTCAGCTCTGGTCACAAGTTCTCCAACGTAGTCGTTAGAGATCTCATCTGGTAGGTAGGGTAGTACGGCATTGATGTAGGTCTCGGCCTCTCGGGCGTGGACAAGAAAGAACGGGGTGTAGCCGGTAGCCTCCTGTTTAGCAGTGTTGTAAGCAAAAGTTACATAGGGCAAAACTTGGTCCCAGTCCTTCTGCTCAACACCTGTGTACATGGACAGCATGTCTCCCAGAGTTTTGTTGAACCTTTCAGTCAGGCCGTTGGTCTGGGGATGGTAGGCCGTTGTAAATCTGTGCACAATTCCGCACAGAGCATTGATCTCTTTTATTACTTGAGAAATGAAATTTCTGCCGCGATCTGTTATCATTTCTCTAGGAGCTCCATGCTTCAAGATGACGTCTTCAACCAGGAACTTAGCTGTTTCGATTGCTCCTCCGTCTGGGATCGCTTTCGTTATGGCATACCTTGTCATATAATCGGTGCACACAATGATCCAACGGTTTCCATCTTTAGAAACTGGAAATCTTCCAAGGAGATCAACCCCGACTTTATAGAATGGCTTTTCTACGGGCGGTATGGATACAAGTTGTCCAGCCGGACGTCGAGGTAATTTCTTCCTTCGTTGACACTCCCGACAATGGCTTACATATTGGCGAACAGTTCTATAAAGACCAGGCCAATAGAATCGTTTTTTGACTTTGTCATACGTCCGGGCGAAACCCAAATGCCCAGCTGTAGGAGCATCATGTAAATCTGCCATAACTTCCGATCTTAAGTGCTTAGGGATCATCATAAGCCAGGGTCTTCCAGTTGTGCTATAGTTTTTCTTGTATAAGATGCCGTCGATAATGCTGAATTCCTTTCTGATGTAGCCCGAGTTTAAATTATCGATTATTTTAGCTAAATCCGGGTCTTTAGTCTGTTCTATATCGACGTTGGTTAGTGACATCACAGCACTTGGTTGATCGTTCTCAAGCGGGCTCCTTGACAGACAATCGGCATCCTTATGTTTGCGTCCGCTCTTGTAGATAACGGTCACGTCAAATTCTTGCAACTTCAGCGCCCATCTTGCCAAACGGCCAGAAGGATCTTTCTGCCCTACCAACCAACATAGAGAATGATGGTCAGTGACAACCGTGAATGGTCGACCAAACAAATATGGGCGGAATTTGCTAATAGACCAGACTACAGCAAGGCATTCTTTTTCCGTTGTAGAATAGTTATTTTCAGCCTTTGTCAAGCTTCTAGATGCATAAGCTATAGGCCGCTCCTTTCCACCTTGTATTTGTAGAAGAACAGCTCCAATACCATGTCCGCTTGCATCCGTGTGTAGATGGGTATCAGCGGATTCATCAGTGTCCTAAGACAGGCTCTGAAATTAGAGCTGTTTTAAGGACTTCAAACGCTTTCTCTTGAGCTGCATCCCAATAAAATTGTTTTTCAGTCTTCAGTAGGTCTTGCAAAGATCTAGCTTTGCCGGCAAAGTTCTCAATAAATCTTCGGTAATAGGAACATAACCCAAGAAAGCTCTTCAGTTCAGAGATATTCCTTGGCCTCGGAAATTTAGAGACGGCTTCAACTTTATCTGGATCTGGATGAATTCCATTGGCGTCAACAAGGTGTCCCAAAATCTTTATCCTCCTTGATCCAAAAAGACACTTTTTGTGGTTCAAGCTTAGTCCAGCTTTCTGGATGCAGCTTAATACAATTTGTAGACGACGTAGATGTTCCTCAAAGGTAGGTGCGTAAACTACGATGTCGTCCAGGTAGCAAAGGCACATGTTCCATTTAAGACTACCCAGGACACTATCTATCATCCTTTCAAACGTTGCTGGAGCGTTGCAAAGACCGAAAGGCATTACTTGGAATTCATACAGCCCATCTGGAGTGATGAAAGCAGTTTACTCCCTGTCTTTTTCGTCCACTTCAATCTGCCAATACCCGGACCGAAGATCCATCGTGGAGAAGTAACTAGAGCCGGCTAAACAATGCGTGGCAGCGGGTAAACATCTTTTTTTGTTATCTTATTTAATCGACGGTAATCTACGCAGAATCTCCAGGTCCCGTCTTTCTTTCGAACTAGAATAACTGGAGATGACCAAGGACTTTCAGAGGGCTTCACGATGTGATTTTCAATCATCTTGTTCACTTCATCTTGAATTAGTCGTCGTTCACTTGGTGCTACTCTATAGGGCCGCTGTTTGATAGGAGACTGGTCGCCTGTGTTTATCTTGTGCTTCACAGTACTGGTGGGCTTAATAGGGGTACTCCCAAAGTCAAATATGCCAATAAACTCGTCAAGGCATGAAACAAGCTGTAACCTTTGAATTTCAGACAGCCCTGGATCTAGAGTAAGGTTTATCTTCTGTGACCATTCACGTGACTTTAGCTGCGTTTCTTGTAACTTATCGCTGGATTCAATAAGACTGCAGATATTCCCATTCTCATAACTTTCCATGGTGCACATATTCATTCCTGATGGAATCAGTTGCGGCCAAGACGCTCCATTCGCCACCCAAATGCTACCTCGGCCGTGTCGAAATGTAACCAATGAGTTTGGTATAAGAACTTCCTTTCTTAATAATAAGTCCTTAGAAGTTGAGACTAAAACATCTCTAACACCACATATTTCTTCGTTTATCACACTGATCTTCTTTATTGATTTAGGCGGGATGACAAAGTCGTCGGAAGCAAACAATCTCTGGTTTTCCTCCTCTCGAGATTCCAGGACGGAGGTTTCCCCGAGATGGAGTTCATTTCTGCCACAATCAATGACGGCCTCGGTGGCCTTGAAGAAGTCCCATCCAAATATGATGTCATGGCTGCATTCCACCATAACAACGAATTCAAATGAGATATTCAGACTATTAACTTCTATGTTCAGGACACATTTTCCTAGGGTCTCTATTAAATTTTTGTTTGCAGCTTTAAGAATGGGACCTGGTTCTTTGAAGAGAGGTGTCTTTAGTTCGCGTCGAAATTTGTCTGAAATAACAGAAAAGTCGGCTCCTGAATCCACCAATGCTTTAATTTTGCGTCCATTTATTTCGACCATAACAAAATTTTCTTTTAATTTAGCGGCGATATACCCTGGAGGATTTTCCTCAATGGCGACCTCACCCCCGTTAGAAGCCGCTCCACTTAGTTTTTCACATTCTGAGGCATGGGAGAACGGCTGAAACGACGGGCTGGCTACTGGGATTGTCTTTGGGCTGGCGACCTTGCGCGGCTTGGATGTGGGGAAGAGCTCCGGTAGAAGTACGTCGAGGTTTGGGGCGTTACATAGTCGTCGTCGGCGTCATATCTCGGGGGTCGACTCGAAAATCCAACATTTCTTCCTTCTCCGCCATTCCTTGACCTGGCTTCAGCGAAGACCTGCCGTCGTTCCCTACAATAATGGACGACATGTCCGGGTCGTCCGCAGTGGAAGCAGATTGGTTTGTCGTCGTAGGTTCTCCAATGTTCCGTTTTCCTGGGTTGGGTTGGTCGGTCGATATTATAATAGGGCGTTCGTGGTTGTTGTTGTACCACTTTGACTTGTGGTCTGGTAGGTTGTAGAGCACGGCTGACCTCTTCCCTCACAGTCTGTTCCAGGGCGTTCACCTCTCGGAGAGGATTGATCACTTCAGGTGCTGAGAAAACCTTTTGTATCTCTTCTCTAACGATGCGGCGAATTAACGCGGCCAAGTCGTCTGAGTCTTCAACACACGAAATGGGCATTACGTTTGACAACCTTGCGAATTTCGTACGGCCGATCCTGCGCTGCTTGACGGTTGTCAGATGACGGCAAAACTTCAGGATCTCATCTACTGTCTGTATGTCTTTCGCCACCAATACCTGGTATGTGTCCTCCGAAATTCCCTTTATAATGTGAGCAACTCTCTCACCTTCTTCCATGCGAGGGTTCACCTGGTGGCAGAGACTAAGAATCTCCTGGATGTATGACTCGCTGGATTCCTCGGCCTTCTGTGCTCTTGACTTCAGAACTTCCTCGGCGCGTCGAGCAGAATCCTCTTGCAGTCCGAACACACCGCGGAATGCGTCTTCAAAGCTTCTCCACGAGTTGAGTGATTCTTCGTTATTATCAAACCACCTTCCAGCAGTTCCGTTCAAGTAAAATACGACGTTGGCAAGCTTCATGGTCTCGTCCCATCTGTTGTACTTCGACACTCTCTCGTACTCTTTCAACCACTGTCCAGGGTTTATATTTCCATCTCCAGAAAAGGTAGAAGGATCTCGTTGGCGCTGACAAGGGAGGTAGGATCCGCTAACAGTAGGTCTGTGGTCGTCTTCCATTTCTATTCGTTGTGGCAAAGGTTGAAGAATTGGTTTACGTCCCTGTAGACGTCGACTTCTTCGAAGTTCTGTCACGCTACCCAGCGTCTCCGCCAAAATATGTCGCGGAGATAAATAAAGCAAGGGCAAGTTTGGGGATAATTAATTTATTATAAGGGGTTTCTATAGGGAGATGGATAAAGTAGAACTTACCCCAAGTTAAGGTTAATCCTAATGAGGGACTTCAGCTCCCCCCGCCGGCCAGATTCCCCAGAACCCCTCACACCCGGTGTCCAGCGACGATTGACAGACGTCCCATGGGGCCTCTCGTGATTGGAGCCGCTGGGCTTCTTGACATTATAATCACAATTGAGAACATAGGACCTTAGAATTAAAATGATATAATCATGTTGCTGTTAAAAAGGGCGACTATTACAAAATATTGTAACACCTTTATAGAAGCCAGCGCAAGGCTGGCGGCTCGTGCACGCAGCGAGGACTCGAAGAATGTTTTTGTTTTATGCATTGAATAGACGTTCTTTTCTTTCCTCTCTACCACCATATTTAATTCAATTTATCTTATTTAATTTATTAAGCCTATTTAACTTATTTTGAGTGAGCGCGTCTGTTGCATCGGCTCATGAACTCAACATCACAATATAAAGAAAAATGAACTCATGGAATTCGTGTAATCTTTACACAAGGGGATAAGAAACAACAACAACAACATATAAAGAAAAAATTATATTCAACGATATCATACCCTCCCCTTAGAAGCACATGAGAACATTTTTAAAAAAGGCATCTCTTGATCATGCAATTAAAAGCTGCTGATGGCTTGCACTATATGTTGGAATAAATCTACTATTCATTGATTTTTAATTATTCCAGAATTAGCCAAATACCCATTCTTGAATAATCAAGTTTTTTTTTTTGGTTGTTGAGGTACAGCATGCACCACACTGACGAGAACCAATAGCCTGAAACATGTGTGTGGTTAGCTTTTCTTGAAATCAAGAATGGGTATTTGGCCAATTCTGGAATATAATTAAAAATCAACAAATAGCTGATATTTATTCCAACAGATGGGCGCAAGCCATCAGTACCTTTTAGTTGCACGATCAGGAGATGCCTTTTTCTTAATTTATTCACCTGATCCCAGTACAATTAATTTTTGTATTATTTTTTCACATTGGAACATGTCATGAGTAAATAATACACATAAAAGATTTCCAGTTAATCACATACCATCCTCCTTGAATATCATTGCTACCTATTGTAGTTGAAACTTTTTATATATGAAAAAAAAAGATGAGTGTAAGCTCAAATTGATAAAAGAGCAAAAAATAAGCAAAAAGAATCCTTGAAAAAAAAATGTACTTACTATATATTTTTCGACAAAAAGTCATTTAAATAAAATTGGATGTTTTCTAAAAAAAAATAGATATGGTAACATAAGAATGAACCTATTTTAAAATTTTATTACTTATGAATAGATGATAAGGTACAATTTGAATTATAGATTAAAACAACAAGGTAATAAGACAAAATCCAAATAAATAAATGGTGTGAAGTCTCTGTAACAATGATAAGGCACAATTTGGATTATAGATTAAAACAACAAGGTAATAAGACCAAATTCAAATAAATAAATTACTTATTACCTTGTGTTTTTCTCTGAAACACTATTGTTACCATTCAGATAAAGACTGAAAGAAATGACTGAAGATTTTTCAGTCTGATAATGGTAACAATTATGTTATGGAAACATCGCACACTATTTATTTGGATTTGGTATTAACACCTTGATGCTTATTATTAGAGAAAAAAAAACATTATATTTACAAAGATACTTTATTATACATATGTACACAGTGGCGGCAACAAAGGATTATTAAAAGAATAATTTGTTGTAGTTCTTGTTGAGATTGACTTGTGGTTCTGGGGCGGGATTCTTTTTCTCGATGACATTGGAACTGGCTTTGGACTTTGAGAGCTGTTTGTATTTCTCCAGGTTCTTCTTGGCCTGCGCAATCTCCAGAGGTAGCCTGGCCTCTTGCTTAATCTTCTCCATCTTCTTCTCGTTCAGGTCCTGCCATTTGAACCTGCGCAGGACACGATGATGATGCTGGCAGAGCAAATAGGGGAACAATAAAACCAATATTCTTAATTTACATACAGATTCTTCTTAGAGATATAGCGAATGGGTAAGTAAAAATATAAATATAGAAAAAAAATTGACTTAATGGGATATGGGAAATATATACCTATACACAGCCATAACTATTTATATATATTATTATATACACAGATGATAAAGCACAATTTGGATTATAGATTATAGCTACAATAAAATATGACCTAATCCAAAAAATTAATAGTATGTTTCAGTAACGTCACACACTATTAATTTTTTTGGATTAGGTCTTATTTTCTTGTAGATATTATATACACAGATTATAGGTATTTTCCTGCTCCTCTTTTATATACAGTAGAACCTCCATGAGAGGACACCTTTCTATAAAAGACAGTTTTCATTGCCAAAATGACCACTTTTACTATTTATGTCACTCTCTGGTAAGAGGACACCTCTACCTAAAAGACACTTTGGCTCTGCAACTAGGTGTTGTCCTTTACTGAAAGGTAGTTCTACTGTATATAGATTCTTGAAAGTTATGGGAGAGGGTACACAAACATAAAACACTTGACTCAACAACAACAAAAGATATATGCAACTATAGAGCTCATTATATACATCATTTGCATATTTTTCATATATTTAGGGATAGATAGGAAAATAGGATACATTCAAAGAAGTTTTTTTAATGGGAAAAATTATAGTCATGTAGGGCCTCTTTTGACAGGTAAATCAGTCCTCACGGGGGTAACCCCATTTTTATTTTATTCTGAAAATGTAAGGCAAGTATCAAAGATGTGACTTAGAGGCTGATAGGGTCATCTTAGAACCAAATACAGAACCTCTATGAGTGGACACTTTGATACAAAAAACTTTTGCCATCATCAAAATAATACTTTTAACCAATCAAATACTCTCTGGTAAGAGGATAAGTCTTTCTAAAGGATACTTTGATTCTGCAAACCGAGTGTTATCCTTTACAGGTTTGTGTATTAGAAAATAAGAAAAAAAAAGTTTAAAGGAGGATTTGCACCATTGTATGATCAAATATGGATGGTATTTTTAAAAAATAAATAGCACACAACAAAAGTGTTAAAATAATATTTGCATTATAGATTTGCAAAATTGGTCATCACTCTAAAAAAAAATGGTATAGTAGAATCTAGTTATGGTTGCCTCCTTTATAACATCAATTTGGTTATAACAAAATACTTCTAGAAGTTTCAAGTTCCATTGATTTAACAAGGGCTATAAAAACCTAAATCCCAAATATGTAAACAAACACTGACCTACTTTGGACACATACTGAGAACTAATGGTTTAGAAAAGATGTTGATGTTCGAAAAATTGAAGGAAGAGATGAAGATCTGCAATGAGCTGGCTAGAAGTGGTCAAGAAAGCTACTGGAAGATCACTAGATGAGCTGGGAGTGATAGTCATCAACAGATCAAATTGAAGAATATTTGTCCATTTAGTCGCCAAAAGTTAAACTCAACTTGATGGACTCTAACAAAAACAAGGTAATCACAAAATCTTGGTGTCAAGTGATACTATGGCAAGCTTTAAATTATATAATCAATTCTATTTAAAATGATAGCCATTTTTTGTTAAAAAAAAAAAATGACTGCGATTTTGAAGATGTCAGATTTCACTGCTTGATTTTTCGCGTCAAAATGACATTTATAAAATGTTTTAGAAGTATTGTTAAATATTTAGTAAGAGAGAAAAGGATAATTCGAATGCCACTAAATAGTCTTCTTCTTTCTTATCTCTACTCAATCATATTAGGGTATCAAGCTTGTAAAGCTTGAGATGATGTCTGCTGGGAATGAGTAGAGCTCATCAATGGATGAGACAAAACAGTCAGTAATGTGTTTTAGGGTTGTAGGTTGAGAATTGTACTTAGTACATAGTGGAAAACCTTGCAACCATTCTGGAAATACATTGTCCGTAGATGAGCAGACTTAAGTCTGGAAATCAAAGACTGTTGTTCCCTTGGAAGAATTGGTGCTTGTCCCTCCTGCTCTGTACCAGTCATGTGTAGCAGTAGATTTTCATTTTTGCAGGCATTGCGTCAAAGATTTCGTCTAATTTGGTGGTAGATTTTTTGGCTTCAGGGTGGCCAAGAGCTCCAGACTTTGCCAGAGAGTCTGCTAGCTCATTTCCAGAAATTCCAATATGAGCTGGAAGCCATTGTACTGTGACAGAGATGTTGGCTGGGGGTCAGTTTACAGATTTAGCAATGCTCTTGAGAAGAGGTTCTAGACTGGAGAAGCAGGTCAAACTGCTCTTGAGTCGGAGTAGATTGTTATTTTTGCTTGGCGAGTTGATGTTGATGTTTTTTAGAGCAGTATCTATTGCAGAGAGTTCAGATTTATAAACTGAAAGGTGTCTAGGGTGGGAAAAGGAGATTGCTTCCTATATAACATTTACAAATGGCATTTCAAAGAACAATCACCTTAGGAAATGAAAAATATATCAAAGAAATAAAAGACTTAGTGATGGTTAATTGTTGAAAATAATTTGAAAAATTTAATGATTAGGTAATAATTATTTGAAACATTTCAATATCAATGTTTAAACAATAGATAATTAGATATGAGAGAAGTGCTGCACTTGGTTCCAAAAAAAAAAAGGTTCAAGAACAGCTTTGCCAAGGGACTCTGGCTTATAACAGGAAAGCAGATCACCTCTGGATCTCTTTCCTCGGTTACCTTTATTTACATTCTATACTAATCTGCCTTTAAACAAGCTCGCTAAAAAACCTTGGTTCAGCTGGCCCAGCTGGCAGTATCCTGTAAGGGCTCCTGATCCAGAGATACAGGATGAGTCTGTACTCCATGTTAGGAGTGGCTGCACATAGTGTCTGTTCCTCATGTGAGCGGCCATTTCACCAGACTTTAATCTGGCTAAATACGGAACCATTCATATTTGATCAGAGAGTGGTCCTCCCCGAAGTTGATCCACTTTGCCGTAGTGGGGGGGCCCGAGTCTGACTTCCAAGTCGTTCCGCCAAGAGATCAACACCATAGAGGTCCGTACGTCTCTTGACCTCACGGACAATACAGCAGCTACATTATGCACCCATGATATGTCAAACTTATCTTACACAGTTAACTCCGGCGGTACTAAGGGGGAAAACCGCGCCATGGCTACAGAGGTGGGGGCTATAGGCTACACAAATGGAAAGTTACTACGCAGCCTGGACAACCGTGCAACACCTCAACTGTCCAAAACAATCAAAAAACCTCTTGGCCGCTTCCTCAGAATCTGCCAAATTAATGTAGAAGGCCTAACCACAGCAAAGACTGAGATTCTGGAAAGAATGGGAAGAGATGAGAATATTGACATATTTGCTCTCCAGGAAACCCACATTTCTGAAGACCATATCAGTCGTCTTAAAATCCCAAACTATGATCTGATTGCATATGAAAACCACCCTAAATACGGCTTGGCAATTCTGACCAAAAAAGATATATCCAATAATTCATTTCCTTCAATCAAAAGCTCCCACTCTATCTCAATAACACATGATTCTTTAACAATTCATAATATATACAAGCCTCCCTCACAAGATTGGAACCAGCAAGTCCTCCCAAACACTTCTCACCCCTCATTATATTGTGGAGACTTCAACTCGCACCATAATTCTTGGGGATACATTACAACCAACACCAATGGTGAGCTGCTAGAAGAATGGGCAAATAATAACCTTCTTCATCTTATTTATAACCCAAAACAAAATGGATCTTTTTCTTCAGGCAGATGGAATACCAGAACAAATCCTGACTTATGCTTTGTATCAACTGACCACAATAACAAGCCAATCCCTACTACGAAGAGGATTCTTAAAAAATTTCCCAAAAGCCAGCACCACCCAATCATTCTCGAGGTAGGACATTTCATCCCTGTGACCTTGAAGCCCTTCCTCCCTCGATGGAATCTTCAAAAAGCAAACTGGGAAAATTTCCGTGCCTACATTGATCAAAACATCAACAGAATTCAACCTCTGCCTTCAAACTATTTTAGATTTGTAGGTCTCCTCATGAAAGCCGGAAGGAAGTTTATCCCCCGTGGACACAGAAAGGAATATATCCCAGGTTGGGATAAAGACACCGAGGAGCTCTATAGACGATACAAAGATTCCGACAATGAGGAGACAGCAGAGATGCTAATTAATCAGCTTAATTCTTCAAGAAAAGAGAAATGGATGCAGACAGTTTCAGACCTGGATCTTACACACTCCAGTAGGAAAGGGTGGGATCTCCTAAGAAAGCTTGGAAATGCGGAAGCTACCAACTCCGTCATAACCAACATAACTCCCAACCAGATAGCAAGACATCTCCAAACAGTTTCTAAAGTAAAAATTCCTAAAAGAAAGAAAAAGGCCATGAAGGCAAGAATTAAAGAAGAATTTTCAAAATCTAATAACTCAAGCCACCTCTCAAGTCAAGTCAACATAACGGAAATAGAAACTGCAATCAAATTGACCAAAAAATACAAAGCTGCAGGCAATGACGAAATACCAGCGGAATTCCTTATTGAGCTGGGAAAAAGGGCTAAATCATGGCTGGCTCGATTTTTCACAATAATAATGGAAACCGGCAATATCCCAAAAGAATGGAGACAATCAAAAATCCTTGCCGTCCTAAAACCAGGCAAAGAACCTACCTGCTCAGCAAATTTTCGTCCAATTGCGCTTCTCTGTACAACCCACAAGCTTCTGGAAAGAATCATTCTAGCCAGACTTACTCCCATTCTGGACCCAGAAATCCCGGTGGAACAGGCGGGTTTCAGAGGCAACAGGAGTTGTTGCGATCGGGTTGCATCCTTGACATCCTTCATCGAAAATGGCTTCCAACTGGGAATGAAATCTGCAGTTGTGCTCCTGGATCTTTCGAGTGCATATGATACAGTGTGGATTGATGGCTTGATTTATAAACTTGCTAAAGTGCTAAAATGCAAACAGACCCTCAATCTTTTGTCTTCTCTTCTCTCACCCAGGAAATTCACAGTATACCTTAACTCTAAATCTAGCAAGGAATATACTATATATAATGGCCTCCCACAGGGATCAGTCTTGTCTCCACTTCTTTATAACTGGTACACCCATGATATTCCCCAAACAACTTCAAAGAAATTTATTTACGCAGATGATACAGCCATTCTAGCCCAAGCAAAGACTTTCGAGGAACTGGAAATTCAACTGAATAAAGATCTTGAAACTCTACATAATTACTTTGAAAACTGGTCTCTGAGGCTGAATCCTGCAAAATCTGTACATTGCTGTTTCCATCTTAACAATCACAGAGCTGAAAGAAAACTCAAACTATTTATTAATAACTCTCAGATAACTCATAGCGAACATCCCAAATACCTAGGCATTCATCTTGACCGCACTCTCACCTTCAAAACTCATCTCACCAAGTTAAAGGGGAAACTATCATCACATAACAATATCCTCCATAAGCTGGCCGGCTCTTCCTGGGGCAGTGATGCCAACACCCTGCGTACTTCTGCCTTGGCATTGATCTTCTCCACGGCTGAGTATTGTGCTCCAGTATGGGAGGGGAGCTGCCACACGAAGCTAATAGACACACAACTAAATTCTACCTTACGAATTATAACAGGGGTTTGCCAACCTACAAGAATCGACTGGCTTCCAGTTCTTGCTCACATCTCTCCGCCTGAGCTACGCAGAAAGGAAGCCACCAAGAAAATGTACCAAAAACTCTTGGATTCACCCGACCTCGAAATTAACCCAATCCTACAGTCTCCCCCAAAACATAGACTAAAATCAAGGAATCCGATATGGTCCAGAGGAAACCAACTTCTCTCCCAAAATTTTAATATCTCAGAAGCATGGACAAATTCCTGGATCAGCTCCGATATCCCAAACAAGAACCTCATCACAAGCCCAAGTGTCAAGATCCCAGGTTTTTCCCTCCCTCGACGAGAATGGGTGCTTCTAAACCGCTTTAGGACAGGACAGGGAAGGTGTGCAGAGCTGATGAAGTTATGGGGCTACACCAAAGATCCAAATTGTGCCTGCAACGTTCCACAATCAATGTCCCATATACTAGATGACTGCCCGCTGTACAAATTCAATGGAGGAATCCCCAATCTCCACTCTGTCACCCCGGAAGCCCTGAACTGGCTGAAGGCCTTGCCTCTCAGACTTTAATGACCGAGAAGTCCTCACTTCTTTTTTCTAGATTTGATTCATTTTGTCTCCTCTCTTATTGTAAAGACGTTGCTGTATCACCTCATAAGCATAAATAAATAAAAAGAGAGTGGTATATATATATTTTAAAATCCAGAGTTTTTTTCATAGAGACACATGGTAATAAGATCAAATCCAAATGTCACACTATTTATTCATTTGGATTTGGTCTTATTACCTTGTGTTTCTAATATATAAACCAAATTGTACTTAATCATTGTTTTCAAAGAGAGAATTCAAGAAGTAAAAAAGACCCAATCTTAATAAGGAAACTAGATGTATGGATATAAGACCTTTATATTTCTTGCCAGTACAATCAGGGATATTTGCTGACTTTTCCCAGTTCGTGCTGTGTTCTGGTGTAGTTGCTACATGTGGTCAAAACACTCAACCAACTTTAATTCAACTATCTTTTTAATCCCAATCAGCCAATTTGCTTTAATTTGAATGTTGACAACAAAAATGCTTGCTAGCAGTGAATATTGTGATGAATTGATAATAATCTAAAAGAGATGATAAAGCACAATTTGGATTATAAACACAAGGTAATAAGACCATATCCAAATAAATAAATAGTGTGTGACATTTCGGCAACAGCGTTATTACCAAAATGTCACACACTATTTATTTATTTGGTCATATCTTGTATCCAAAAGAGAAAAAATTTGACCGAACTTGAAAGAAAAGTGCCACTTACTTGCGCAAATACTTCATACTCCACAAGCTATAGTAGTATGGTGCATTCCTCTTTAGGCCTACTTGCTTCCCATGGAGGTGATTGGCCGTCCTACGAGCATCCTTGCGGTTTCTGAACTCGACCCAGCCTTCTTTGAATATCCTCCTCTTGTTGGGATCTGCACATGTTCAGTCAGCAAACAACACTCATCGGACAGGGCCAAATAGAAGCAAGTCACTAAATATTCAAATTTGATGGTGAGAGTGAAAAAAACAACAATGAGGCTGAAATACCACATTTCCAGTGCAATGGTTACATGAAGGAGAGAGAAATAGATATATTTGTTAATTTTTTTTTACACATATAAATTTACTGGCAATGTACTTCTTTTAAATATCATCAAATATTATCTCTACAGACCTTACTGCAATGATATGAGTTATTGAATGAGAGGGCTTGGCTCATCAGTAGTGAACCCTCTCAGCGGTTTCGCCAAATTAATCTCTAGACCGCTCTACTATTGTATTGGATTGGTTTGGAATATACCCTGTATTTTCTATGGAAGGCAGCTTAGGGGTGTTTAGTGAACTATGGACATAAGCTTATAGGTCTGTAGAGGTACATACATATAATTTCAAGGTATTGCATCGAGCAAAGCTCTTCCGAAAAATATGTTTTCATACCAAATATATATTAGTAAATTGTGTAAAATATTAACGATAGATGGCAATTAAATTTATAAATTTAATTTACTAATATATATTTGTTATGAAAACATATTTTGCGGAAGAGCTTTGCTCGATGCAATACCTTGAAATTATATGTACCTCTACAGACCTATAAGCTTATGTCCATAGTTCACTAAACATCCCTAAGCTGCCTTCCATAGAAAATACAGGGTATATTCCAAACCAATCCAATACAATAGTAGAGCGGTCTAGAGATTAATTTGGCGAAACCGCTGAGAGGGTTCACTACTGATGAGCCAAGCCCTCTCATTCAATAACTCATATCATTGCAGTAAGGTCTGTAGAGATAATATTTGATGATATTTAAAAGAAGCGCATTGACAGTAAATTTATATGTGTAAAATTTTAACGATAGATGGCAATTAAATTTAATTTACTAATATTTGTTAATATATACAATAAAGCAAAGGACGCCTCTCCCGTCAAAATAGACGTCAAAGCTAGACATCATCTATTGACCGTCGCCGCAAACTAGCGGCCTCGGGTCAGTGACAAAGATCTTATGGAATAAAGTCCGCCCTAGGCTGATGATGTTATGTGAGGCTACAAACAGACTCGTGTTTTATCCACATAATGGTAGATTTAGTGAAATATTCAAAGGTCTATCTTATTTTGTGCCAATTTAGCTTATTGCTGATTTAAATTAGCTAAGAATAGGTTATCAGGTGGTAATGCATAACTTCTTCACCAGTGTGTGGACCTTGCAAAAGACTTCGCTGGAAAACAAACCCATCTAACTGGAACAATATATGGTCCAATTGTAGGACTTCCCCATAAATTTGAAAAGAGCCCCTCTTAACATAAATCAAGTTATCTATATGAAAATTATTATGCTGCTAACAACGGTAAACAAAGTAAACACAAATAGAAATTCTGTAATCTTTTTTTGTTTGTTTATCCCTAGTACATGTGGTACAGGCCATGATAATCATGGTGGGTAGAAGTTAGCGACTGCTTTTACTGTAAGTGCACCACATGTCTAGACATGTGAAAAGCAGTCTAACTTTTGCACTTACAAATGTGTCAGAACCCCATTTGGTTACTTGCACTTGCTGGTGGGGTTGGACTTTTGCAAGAATCGGGGGCCATTGGAGCGTTTTTTTTTTTAATTAGAAAAAAAGTGCCCAATGCAGGATTCTATCGTGGGTTGTAGCGGTCGAAAATCAACGATTTAGACTACCCTTCCACCGACCCCCTATCATGAAAATAATACAGAGCACTCCCCTGTATCCAATATCTAGCCATCATTGAAGTGAATTTCCCAAGCTAACCAGATAGAAATACCAGGTGTCCATAGTAGATAGCCTCGTGGAGAATCAAGAGATCTACTTCATCATAAACCACTAGCAGCAAGATTCTGTTGGTAAAGTTGAGTGAGAAGAAGGAACAACATGTTAAGTATGGCATTCAAGGGGATAGAAGACCCAGAATTATTTGTACTGAATGTACAAAGGGATAGCATGCTGAATGACCATTGTAAATGAGGAAGAATCTTTGTACAGTATATTTCATCTGAGTGAATTTTTTTGTATTATTTACAGTGATAAAGCACAATTTGTATTATAGATTATAATACAAGAAGACCTAATCCAAATAATTTAAATAGTGTGTGACGGCAACAGCATTGTTACCATCAAGAATATTTCAAGTTGTCTTAAAAACTATTTTTCCTTATCTGTTATCTTGCTTAAACACTTGATAAAAGTACTATTTAAGAACTTGCTGTGATATTTTTTCTCATTTATTCTTTTGTCTGATGATGGTGACAATGCTGTTACCGAAACGTCACACACTATTAAATTATTTGGATTAGGTCTTATTTTCTTGTATTATTTACCATTATACCTGCTATTTGGATTTACAGAAGAACCTCAATGAGAGGAAACCTCTCTACAAAGGACAGTTTTCATTTTGAAAATGCCGTTTCAACTAAGAAGAAACTCTTCAATAAGAGGACACTTCTCCTTAAAGGACACTTTGGCTCTGTAACTATGCATCCTTTACAGGAAGGTTCTACTGTATATGGCTTATGTTTTGTAAAAAAAAAAATTATTATAAATGTGGCAATCTATAACTAAATATATATAGCTAATACAATATCATTGTAATTAATAAATTTTGAAGGACAATTTTTCAGTGAAATATATTCATATTGTAACGAAGGAAGACATTGAGATACGAATGTTTCTTTTCACAAATAAATCAAACTTCAACTGTCCCCACTGCGATGAAAAAATATTGGGAGGGCTTGGCTCATCATTGGCAAAACCGCTGGGAGGGTTCACCACTGATGAGCCAAGCCCTCTCAATATTTTTTCATCGTAGTGGGGACGGTAGAAGTTTGATTTAATTGTGAAAAGAAACATTCACATCTTAATGTCTTCATTCATTATATATAAAGGTGGTGCATTATTGCTTTGTAATATTTATATTGTATTTTAATGCTGAAGAAATTTTCTTGGAGTTATATGGAAACCAGTAGAACTGTGTTGAAGAAATGCTTGAGCAGACCAAAGGTGACAGTCTATGATGTCCTTCGGCACTTCTAGGATTGGTTCTTATATGTTTAACTTAGATTAAGTTAGTAAAGCAAGTAGATCATGTGCCTCTAAGTAGGCGTAGCTCATTTGGTTTGAATTGGCTTTTTTACCCTTTAATTTATACCTAAACCATTTCCTGGTTGTCTTAGAAAAAAGGAGAATAAGGTGAGATACTAATTTCTGCAGCCATTGGTGTCAATGTGACAAGGAGTGTATCAATCAGCTTGGTTAGATTAGGTTGTTATAAACTAGGTATCTCTCACCAAAGTGGTTTCAATTACAAGAATGAAATAATTATGTTATAGTTTCGTATTTTACTTACATGGAACAAGATAAATATTTGTAACTTCACCATAGCCTGACAAAGTTTCCCTTACGGTTCTAACTGTCATGAAATTTGGAACAGATTCTAAATATATTATGCCAGGCTTTACGATTTTTTCTTTGGATGTTTTATCTTTTCCTGGCGATTCAACTTCCATATTAATTGTTTCGGTGTCTTGTTCCAGATCAGACATATTTAATGCGTAGAGATATAAATAACAAAATAGAGAAATGTAACTCAGAAATATTAACTACCAATAAACAACAAAAGTTTTCTAGAAAAACGTGAGTAAACAAGTATGATGATCTTTTTATTGTGAAATTACTCTTTGAGAAAATTGGAGTTTTTTTTTTTTTTTTTTTTGCAAAATCAAATTCAACAATCTGAATTCTCTATAAGTCCTGGTTGCATGAAGTAAAAAAAAAATACTTTGTTAAATATTTAATTTTTAAAATTAATGATTACTATTATATATAGGTTTTTAAATTTTAATTAGACAATTTTAATTTATATTAGACAATTTTAATTTATATTAGACAATTTTAATTTATATTAGACATTTTTCATTTTAATTTAGACACTTTCATTTTTATTTAGACATTTTTTAATAAAAAGCCCATGTGTCTAAATCAAAATGAAAAATGTCTAAATTAAAATGAAAAATGTCTAAATCAAAATTGAAAATGTCTAAATAAAAATGAAAGTGTCTAAATTAAAAATGTCTAAATATAAATTAAAATTGTCTAATTAAAAGTTGAAAACCTATATATTATATGTGAGTGTTAACTTATTGTAGGGATATGAATAAATATTATTATAATTTATATTTCTCATATTAAATTATATATAGAGATAGAATATATTTATAGCCCAGGTTCCTCGAGCCCAGAATGAAAACTATTCAGGAAAATATAGGTCCAAAACCTCTTCAATACTTATTTTAGGAAACGACAAAATCTATTTAACGATTTATTAAATTATATAAAAAAAACAATTTGAAAAATTATTTGTATTTTATTATTAAAATGTGGAGAGCACACAAATAATAACATATTTCCATTAGAGCCCAAATGAAGCAGTGATAGTAGTGTGGTGTCCGAAAATGTCATATATTTATTTTTATTTAATTTTTCACATTATTTCTGTTAAAAGTCATGGCATATAGTATGTAAATATATTTTTTAAATGTATGACTAGGAATGTAGATTTCTATTGAATGTATAAATTATTATGTAAATTTCCCTTTTGAATGTATATAACTTAGCCGTGTTGTTTAAATAAAGAGTTTTTTTAGTAGAGCAGAAGAGCTTTACAGGTGTAGCCGCTGGTTTTGTCTTCCTTATTTTCTTTCTTGCTTGATCACCAGAGGCAGCCCAAACAATATCAAGACTTTGGGTAAAAGTTTTTATATGTTAAAGGAGGTTTCTTTAATTTGACCTCTAATACCTTAACATTTGTGGCGTCCCCGGGTGGGCTGCGTGGGCTGGTCAAGCAGAGGAAGTATTGAGGCCTGCCGAGTAGCAGAGGAAGTATTAGCCTGCCGAGTAGCAGAGGAAGTATTGGAGCCTGCCGAGTAGCAGAGGAAGTATTGGAGCCTGCCGAGTAGCAGAGGAAGTATTGGAGCCTGCCGAGTAGCAGAGGAAGTATTGGCCTGCCGAGTAGCAGAGGAAGTATTGGCCTGCCGAGTAGCAGAGGAAGTATTAGCCTGCCGAGTAGCAGAGGAAGTATTGGCCTGCCGAGTAGCAGAGGAAGTATTAGCCTGCCGAGTAGCAGAGGAAGTATTGGAGCCTGCCGAGTAGCAGAGGAAGTATTGGAGCCTGCCGAGTAGCAGAGGAAGTATTGGAGCCTGCCGAGTAGCAGAGGAAGTATTGGAGCCTGCCGAGTAGCAGAGGAAGTATTGGAGCCTGCCGAGTAGCAGAGGAAGTATTGGCCTGCCGAGTAGCAGAGGAAGTATTGGCCTGCCGAGTAGCAGAGGAAGTATTGGCCTGCCGAGTAGCAGAGGAAGTATTGGCCTGCCGAGTAGCAGAGGAAGTATTAGCCTGCCGAGTAGCAGAGGAAGTATTGGCCTGCCGAGTAGCAGAGGAAGTATTAGCCTGCCGAGTAGCAGAGGAAGTATTGGCCTGCCGAGTAGCAGAGGAAGTATTGGCCTGCCGAGTAGCAGAGGAAGTATTAGCCTGCCGAGTAGCAGAGGAAGTATTAGCCTGCCGAGTAGCAGAGGAAGTATTGGAGCCTGCCGAGTAGCAGAGGAAGTATTGGAGCCTGCCGAGTAGCAGAGGAAGTATTGGAGCCTGCCGAGTAGCAGAGGAAGTATTGGAGCCTGCCGAGTAGCAGAGGAAGTATTAGCCTGCCGAGTAGCAGAGGAAGTATTGGCCTGCCGAGTAGCAGAGGAGTATTGGCCTGCCGAGAGTAGCAGAGGAAGTATTAGCCTGCCGAGTAGCAGAGGAAGTATTAGCCAGCCGAGTAGCAGAGGAAGTATTAGCCTGCCGAGTAGCAGAGGAAGTATTAGCCTGCCGAGTAGCAGAGGAAGTATTGGAGCTTGCCGAGTAGCAGAGGAAGTATTGGAGCCTGCCGAGTAGCAGAGGAAGTATTGGAGCCTGCCGAGTAGCAGAGGAAGTATTAGAGCCTGCCGAGTAGCAGAGGAAGTATTAGCCAGACGAGTAGCAGAGGAAGTATTAGCCTGCCGAGTAGCAGAGGAAGTATTAGCCTGCCGAGTAGCAGAGGAAGTATTGGAGCTTGCCGAGTAGCAGAGGAAGTATTGGAGCCTGCCGAGTAGCAGAGGAAGTATTGGAGCCTGCCGAGTAGCAGAGGAAGTATTAGAGCCTGCCGAGTAGCAGAGGAAGTATTGGAGCCTGCCGAGTAGCAGAGGAAGTATTGGAGCCTGCCGAGTAGCAGAGGAAGTAGGAGAGCCTGCCGAGTAGCAGAGGGAGAGTGAGAATCTGCGGAGCTCAAGGGAAAAGTGAAGCTCAAGGTTTAAAGGAGCTCAAAAAGCCCTTTGTTAAAGGTTTAAAGGAGCTCAAAAAGCCCTTTGTTAAAGGTTAAAAGGAGCTCAAAGGAAAAGTGAAGCTCAAGGTTTAAAGGAGCTCAAAAAGCCCTTTGTTAAAGGTTAAAGGGAGCTCAAGGGAAAAGTGAAGCTCAAGGTTTAAAGGAGCTCAAAAAGCCCTTTGTTAAAGGTTAAAGGGAGCTCAAGGGAAAAGTGAAGCTCAAGTAAGGATAAAGAAGTTGAAGAGGCTCAAGTAAGGATAAAGAAGTTGAAGGAGCTCGAAGGCAAAGAAGTTGAAGGAGCTCAAAGGCAAAGAAGTTGAAGAAGCTCAAGGGAAAAGAAGTTGAAGAAGCTCGAAGGCAAAGAAGTTGAAGGAGCTCAAAGGCAAAGAAGTTGAAGAAGCTCAAGGGAAAAGAAGTTGAAGAAGCTCAAGATAAATCTAGGAAGACAAGACTAAAGCTAGCGAGGTGGAATGGAGGAGGTGAACAAGAGACGTCGTAGGGCGGTGAGAGGTAACTTTACAAAATTAATTAATGATTTAAATATCGAACTGAAAGAGCCTTCAATTGATAGTATAAGGGTGGATGCAAAATTCGTTAGGATAGAGGTTCTCTATGTAGGACTTACGAATCTAAACGAGCTATGCCAGTCAGTCATATTAGCCAAAGATGAGGCTACTGACGAAGAGGTCGATAGGGAATTTGAGGAGTGTGAAGTTTACATAATGGAAAGATTTTATTTAAAGGCTAGAATTCGCGTTATGCGTGAGCGGGAAAGGGATGCTCAGGCCAAGACTTCTCAAATTCCACCAGGGGCGTCTAGTGCCTCTCCGAATTCAGATACCGATAATCAGAAAGTTATCAAACTTCAGACTACTTCTACGTCTCTATCGAAAAGCCCGGAAGAGTCTATGAAAGATGAAATTGAAGGCGTGGAAAAAGAGGATTCTGTAAAAACTGCTAGAGCTACGGATGTGAAGCCTGCTCTAGCTAAAGCTAGAATGCTAAAGGAAGCTTGTTCTGCTCCCTCTATAATAGATATCCAATATGAGGGCAAAAAAGGTGCTGTGAGTGCTATTAAAGAAAAGGAATTGAATGCGGCAGTTGAAGGCGGTGAAGGGAAGGAAACAGAAGCGGCAGTTAAATGCAATGAAGTGAAGGATTCTGAAACTGCAGTTGATAGCTTTGTAGGTGTGAAGGAAGCTGAGGCTAAAGACAAAGCAAAGGAAGCGGAAGCAAAACCCGATAAAGTGAATTCTAAAGACGGAGATAAGGGAGATGAAGTAAAAGAATCTGAAGGTCAAAAAGCAGGAGATGAAGGCGACGGAGTGAAGGATTCTGAAGCGAAGCCTAAGGGCGACGGAGTGAAGGATTCTGAAGAGAAGCCTAAGGACGAAGGAAGGAAGGATTCTGAAGATCAGCCTGAGGGCGACGGAGTGAAGAATTCTGAAGCGAAGCCTAAGGACGAAGGAAGGAAGGATTCTGAAGATCAGCCTAAGGGCGACGGAGTAAAGGATGCTGAAGCGAAGCTTAAGGGCGCCAGAGTAAAGGATTCTGAAGCGAAGCCTAAGGGAGAAGGCGTAAAGGATTCTGAAGCGAAGCCTAAGGGCGATGGAGTGAGGGATTCTGGAAGGCAATTAAAGGTTATGAACCGCTGAACAATTCTAGAGCAGCAGCTGAAGGCGCTGATCAAGTGAAGATTTCAGATGATGAAACTGAATCGATTGATGATAATGAGGAAAATGAGGAAAGAGTTGTCAAAGTTCCAGCATCGAGGAAATTGGTGAAAGCAAGACTAACTGGAGATACGGAATTTAAGATAACGGAAAGCGCAAGGTCTCTTACGAAGAAGGAAACTGCTAATGAAAAATGTGAAGATGCAAATTTAAAGAATAAGGAAGATTCTGAAGCTGAGTCCAAAGGCGATAGAATAGGGGATTCGGAAGCTGAAACCAAGGGTAATGGAGTAAAGGATTCTGGAACAGCAATTAAAGGTTATGAATCGGTGAACAATTCTAAAGCAGTAGCTCAGGGTACTGATTTAAAGGTGGAAGAAAAGCTAGATGTAGAACAGGGTACTGATTCAAAGGTGGAAGAAAAGCTAGATGTAGAACAGGGTACTGATTTAAAGGTGGAAGAAAAGCTAGATGTAGAACAGGGTACTGATTTAAAGGTGGAAGAAAAGCTAGATGTAGAACAGGGTACTGATTTAAAGGTGGAAGAAAAGCTAGATGCAGAACAGGGTACTGATTTAAAGGTGGAAGAAAAGCTAGATGCAGAACAGGGTACTGATTCAAAGGTGGGAGAAAAAATTATTGATCCAAAAGATTGGTTGAGTGAGGGGTTCATTGAAGGAGTCAATGAAAATCCACCTGAGGTGGAAGGACACTATTTGCCCCGTCACCTTTTGTTTAAGAGTGAGTCCAAAACGACGCCTATACGGCCGGTATTTGACGACGCTTCCAGTCGAAGACACAACGGGCTCTCCTTGAGACGATATTTAAAAAAGATACCCAATCTACTGAGGAGAATTCCTGAGATAGGGATAAAACTTCGGGAAAATATGTTCGGAGTTTTGGCCGACATGAGGAGATATTTCCAGGTGATGGCCATCAAGGAAAATGATTGGGACTACCTCCGATTCCTTTGGAAGAGGAAGATGGACGCTTATGGGGTAATCTCCGGTGGTGTGTATGGAGAGGGTGCCGCAGTGTGCCGAGGAGAAGATGGTTTTCCTGGATAAGAGCCTGGGCTCCCTGCAACGGTGTCCCACCTACCGGGATCCCCCCATCACGGTGGAACGGATTTTTTCTTTCTTGTTTTACAAAAAAGAAAGGTGGGGGTATGTTAAAAGTCATGACATATAGTATGTAAATATATTTTTTAAATGTATGACTAGGAATGTAGATTTCTATTGAATGTATAAATTATTATGTAAATTTCCCTTTTGAATGTATATAACTTAGCCGTGTTGTTTAAATAAAGAGTTTTTTTAGTAGAGCAGAAGAGCTTTACAGGTGTAGCCGCTGGTTTTGTCTTCCTTATTTTCTTTCTTGCTTGATCACCCGAGGCAGCCCAAACAATATCAAGACTTTGGGTAAAAGTTTTTATATGTTAAAGGAGGTTTCTTTAATTTGACCTCTCATACCTTAACAATTTCAGATGCTCTATGGGGGTGAGCCATTACTTGGATCATTTTAAAAATCGAATTATTACTGTAGTTTTGGCAATAGTGCACCTATATTTCAAAATAATTAATTTCTCTGTGTTATAAAAATTCAGGCTCCAAATTTTGATTCTTCATACAAGTAAACGCTATTGTTTTTATATTAACAACTAGACTAATGTCCTACAAATGGATCTTGACCGCTTTATAAATATTAAATTTTAACTTAATATTATTTTTATAATCGAACATTATCAGTAGCAAAATGAGGAAAACACAACACCGGATAATTAGGTAATATATTTTGTTCAAAACAATCAAACCTTTTATAAACAAGACGAGATAAAAGTTCCCGCAATTTAAAAAAGTATTTCAGAAGTGTATAAATTATTGCGTTAGCAAATAAATTTGTATTATTTTAATTACTTAAATAACAATAAATTCAACAAAAAATTACAAACAAATGTCCAAAATTAACTCCTTCTGTATTAATACATTTATGCAGTCCTTTATGAAGATTTAAAACAATATGATGCTTGAACATTCTACCACTTCCACATATTCTCATTCCAGACTCTCAACAAGCAAATCCCCGCGGGCTGATAAGGCATTCCACAAACTTTCTCGAGTTGTTTCCCTCAATTTTTTGTTCAAAATTGAACGTGAAAGATCATGTAGCTGTGAAGCTACAGCTTATTCTTGTCAAGAAAACTTAATCCCTAGATTCTTCGCCATTTAGCTGATAGATGGCTCCATATTTCTTTGAATTCAACAAATTGTTTCCTGGATATTTTTAGCCATTGTTATAGTGATTGGATGGCTGATCATCCATAGTCCCTCTAATCTTCTTGTAGGTTTATCGTAGATGGTTCTATGCTTGACACTAGTCATTTGAACAATGTCAGCTCTCCCCATACCCGCCTAGTGCAACTCGATCACAGCATGCATTAATTTTCATGTACAGAAATGAATAAATCAAATATTTTTCTGAGTATATATGAAATTACACACCAACGGGGACTGCACCCTGCTAAGACTTAAGAAATTGTTCAGGGCGGCACTCTAGCTGAAAAACCAAGTCGCTCATTTTAAAACCTGGACTCTGATAATATTCAAGAAATTGATCAAGGCAGCACTAATGATTTCTGATTTTAAAGGCTGAACGTTGCGATGGACAAGGATTTGATCAGGGGCAGAATCTCACAGCTGCAATATCTATATAGTATCTAGTTATTGACAATTTAAAATACTCTATTGACACGCTTAATTAATGGTTAAAGAAGTAATAATAAAGAAATAAAACAAAGATGAAGAAAATTATATTATTTACAATTAGATAAGGAAATATTTAAAGTTGTTCTCAGCGAGGGAGGTTCCTCCACCTTGAGAGAGTCTAGACCTCTAGACTCCAGACAAGAAGAGGATCTACCCAAATCCCTCTCAGTTCATAATTGAGGATGTACCTATAGAGACACGCCTCGACAGACGCCCAGGATGGCCAGGGCGTTGTCATCCAGGTCTCGACCGAAGACCCAGCCCTGCAGATCAGGGGGCCGCTAGATGATGGTCAATACCTTCTGGATGAGAGGCCTGAAGCAGCACCAGTACCAGAGACAGGTCGCTTGACTTACAGGCGATGCAAGTCTGTCTCGCCGAGGCTGGGTGGGCTGCGTCGTGGCCTGAGAAGATGCAGCGCCTGAGAGACGACCAGCCGATAGTGATGGGGAAGTCAAGATGGATCAACTACCTTTCCATGAGCTGGGTGATAGGCAGGGCAGCCAGGCGCGGGCTCTCCAGTATATGGCGGGCACAGTGCGGACGATGTCCCGTGAGAAAAGAGTGTTCGTTCCGCGAAACACCACAGCCTTCACGATGACACTAACGCGGAAAGTTCAGCGCAAGTTATTCTCGGCAAGATGCTGTCAGAAGCTGGACAAGGACACTGCGCCGCTAGAACACAGCGAGTTGGGTGCGTGAGGGAAGCGGCTGGGCCCGCAAAATCCCCAATGCAGATGCCTACCCATCTCGCAGAAATTAGAATGTCGGGTGGAGGTGGCAATCATCGTTGATGGGAAGATCCGTGAAGCTGGGGCAGAGTCCGCGCGCAGTAGTCCAACACAAGGATCTCGGTAATCGTCTTCCATATTTTGAGCAGCCGGAGAGGGTGCAGTGAGAACCAGGACCTGGATGGAAGGGGTAGGCCACTTGCCGCTCTATACCATCCAGGAGTGGGAGTAGGCGCTGCGGCTGCTACGTAGCTCGGCCTGCACACCCTTCAAACCCGACAATCGGAGCTGGGTCACAATATACATTAGCCCGAATCCCCCTAGAGAGACGGGCCTCGCCGGGATGCCTCCGGGAAACCAGGTGGTACGCTCCGGCACCCAGATGAACCGCGCTAAACGGACCTGGATCTTGTGGATGGTGTAGTCGGTGGGCAGATATCCGTGGAGGTAGTGAACCACCGATGAGAGAACCAAGGAGTTGGTGGCTCGAGCCTGACCGACAGATAGAGGCTGCGGGGGTAGAGGGACACCTGGGAATAAATTGACGTTCTTGACGTCAATAAGCAGTCTAGCACCCTTAACGGCTCCGATGACCAGGAGATACCCAGTTTAGCGTCCGTGCGCTCCCGCCAGGCGTCGCACCATAGACCCTTGCTCTTTGCGAAGTTCAATCTTATCCCCGAAGCGCGCCGAAAGTCTTCTAAGATGGAATACACTACGCCGAAATGCCACTTTCGGCGGATGAGCAGGACGATGTCGTCGGCGTAGGCGAGAACATTACCTGAGACGAGCGCTTTGCCAAGGAGCAATAGGAAAGGACCTGTAGCGAGGCTGAACAATGCGGCGCAGCTTTGTCACATCCCGTTGAGTAAACCGAAGGTTCTTGTGTGGAGGCCTTTGGCTAGGACTATCGTGTCCACCTCGGCAAAAAGGAGGAGGAACCATCTGATGAAGGATGGTGGTAGCCACAGGGACATCAGGAAGCCGCAGTCCAGGGTGTCGAAAGCACACTAAAGATCTGTTGAGATGACAGTCAGTGCCGAGTCATTCCCCCCTAGTGGCCGTGTAGACTTCGTCGGTTACGCGTGCTATGTTCCAACTAGGAGACTTTCCCGGAACGGCGTAGGTCTGGCACTGAGGTACCAGAACAGAGAAGTGGGTGTAAGAGGCACGACAACGGCACTGTAGCTGGCAGAGGTATTGTACATCATTCAGTAACGAGGCGTTGGTCTCCTGTATGAAGGCGACGTCCACGCGATGTTGGCTCAGGAAGTGGAAAAGCTCGATGCTCCTCTCGCGAGCGGTAAGCCTATGGACATTGATGGAAGCCAGACGGAACCTCATTGGGCGCTCTTCGTCTGGGCTCGAACGACGATGGTCTCTTGTAGAGAACCGTCTGGGTGGCGGGTAGGCAATCCAGCAGTTTCTGGACCACCCTGTGGAGCCAGATTATTTGGGCATTCTACATATTCTTAAGGAGGCTCTGTAGACCAGGGACCGAGACGAGGGCCGCCATGATTTCACCTTTTCCCTGCTTCGTCGAAAAGGGAGCTGGAGATACTCTTGATCAGTTCTTTTAGCTGTTGCCTGTTCTGGAGTCGCTTCCAGAGGGAGTAGAGACCTGAATCTTCTCTTCTTCCCCTGAAATAGCCTCCATCTGCTCGGATTTCGCTTGATCGTGCTGGGGTGCTGGCTCTAGGGAACCGCAGGAGGGGGAGTGGATGTGGCAATGCTTGAGGTGACCGCAGGTGTAGGGGCAGCAGCCACGGTTGGAGACCCCATGGGGGAGGTCGCAGTTCAGTGGGCGCCTGCCCGGAGATTTCTGAAGGCTTCTTTGCATTCAGGGGACAGTTGGCTCTATGATGCTCCTGCCTCTGGCACTGTGAGCTTTCAACTCCATAGGAAAGGAAGACTGGGAGGGTCTTCCCCTTGGACTTGATGTCGAGCCTTCCCAGCTCTATTCCTTCGTTCAGAAAGATATACACCTCACTACTGCTGTCCTTAAATATAAATCCGCCCACGGTGAGGAAGACTAGGGTGATGGATGTAATTTACCCATAAGGCCTGAGGGCATCAATGGTTTCTGTGTCTTCTACACAGAAGGTCAGGTTGCTTATCGTGACCTTCTCCGCCCTTCTTCGGAAGGGGTGGCCTCAAGATTCCTCAATTTCTAGGTCATTTTCGAGGAGACGCTCAGCGTGGTCCTTGGTGGCGAGGCCGACAAGGACATGGCCATTCATCCTTGCCAGCTGAAGGAAGTTGACACCTCCTGCCATCTTGTACAGAGGCTGCAGGTATTGTAGCTGGCTAAAGTCGGGGTAGTGCTCCACAAAGACACACTGCTCAAGGTTTCCGTGATTTGCTGCGCTTTCGATTCCGCAATCCTTTTTCGCGATCTACTGGGTAGGGGTTGACGCTTGGCAGGAGGCTTGAAGGCGTTGGTACTCCTTTGGCTAGATGTGATTTTACTGGACTGAGGCTTTGGTAAACGCGGCAAAGCTGAAACACTCAGCCGCTTCCTCTCGACCTTGGGGAAGAGAGCAGGGTCGCCATTTGATTCGTGATGCTTCATGGCCTCCGTCCAGTCTATCTCTACCGGAATATTGTTGGAAGTTCGCCGTCAGCCACCGCGGCCGAATTATATCCTGCTTGTCAATTATATACTTTATTTTCTCTCGGATTTCTCAGCGTTAGTTTATTAAATACTAGCCGAATGACCCGTGCAACGCCCGGGGTTTACCCGATTAAATGTTTTAATTCAAATACTATTCGTTACAATTATAAATTGGCGCCGTGAATGTCACTCTTGTGAAACGTCCCGCTCCAAACTTTGTGTCAGAGAAACGATATTTTTATAGAGAGATAATCTGGCTTTGGGCCTTTTGCTCGAATGAATGTTTTTCTGTTAGAATTTTGTTCCTGCATATCAAGAATGAACTGACTTCATCCGTGGGCTCTGCTTTTTGGAATTTTTCCGATATAATTTTGTATCTGATAATCAAACATGATACAGCAATATTGTCATCATCATTTTCTGACCAAAAAAAAAAACTATTTTTGCCCAGAACCTATCAATTTTAATTTTCTTGGCTAAAAATGCGACAAATATCTCTTCCAGATTTTTCTCTATGTCCTGTTAAAACACATTTTTTTAAAAAACGTTTTACATGTACATTAGGTCAGCTGATATTACCTCTAATTTTCACCGCTAGAGGCGCTGCTTGCGAGCGAAAAAGCAAATTCGAAACACAAATTTTCAAATAACTCGAAGAATATTAGGGATAGAGACATAAGATTTTCACTATAAGTTTTTACAGATTCTACTCTATATACTGTTGAAAATGCATTCAGATTAGTTACGTATTGTGGACGTGTATAGCCGACAAACATATATACCTACACTGACTTTTATATTTATAGGGATTGATAATTTCAATATCTTCTTGTAAAACGAAAATTGAAATTATACCGCGAATGTTTCTTTTATAAAAATCGAAATTTATTTTCAAAGAGAAATAGCGACATTTCTAACTTTGAGGATGAGGTATGGAAAGGTGAAACATGAAGAGTAATGGCGAACGGAAAAATAAAAGTATCCAGGGGCGGGAATCGAACCCACACCCTTCTGCTTACCGGGCAGGTGCCTTGTCCACTCGGCTACCCTGGACGTATTTTTCCGTTCGTAACTAATACTTAAAGTAACATTTAAAATACACTATAACGCGGCTGATGATTGTAAAACGAAAATTGAAATTATACCCTGCCCGGTAAGCAGAAGGGTGTGGGTTCGATTCCCGCCCCTGGATACTTTTTATTTTTCCGTTCGCCATTACTCTTCATGTTTCACCTTTCCATACCTCATCCTCAAAGTTAGAAATGTCGCTATTTCTCTTTGAAAATAAATTTCGATTTTTATAAAAGAAACATTCGCGGTATAATTTCAATTTTCGTTTTACAATCATCAGCCGCGTTATATTGTATTTTAAATATCTTCTTGTGTATGGAATTTTCTGGGCTTTCAGTCATAATATGATATTAATTAGAAATTTCCCGGTTGCCACCGCCACACAAGTAGAAAACAGCGCGGAGCTCGTGCGCACGTAGATTTAGAGGCTGCACGCTGTGACGGACCAAGATCAGGGTGGCACTAAGGATGCAAATTCTGGTGACTGGTTTTAAAGGCTGAACATTGTGAATCTCAATAAATTGATCAGGGCGGAATCACTATTTAGTCTATCTATTTTAGAGGCCGTTTAAAGGTTTACTTGAATAATGAGCAAGATATCAGTGAAGGACATGCTTCATACTGGCTTAGGGAGGTCACGCATTGTGTCGGACCAAGAAATTGATCAGTGTGGCACTAAGGTTGCAAGATCTGGTCGCTGGTTTTAGAAGCTGAACATTGAGAAGCTAAATGAATTGATCCGTCTTGTCTCAGAGGTCGCGCATTGTGACGGACCAAGAAATTGATAAGAATGGCACTAAGGTTTCAATATCTGGTCGCTGGTTTTAGAAACTGAACACTGTGAAGCTGAATGAATTGATCCGTCCTGTCTTAGAGGTCACGCATTGTGACGGACCAAGAAATTGATAAGAATGGCACTAAGGTTTCAATATCTGGTCGCTGGTTTTAGAAGCTGAACATTGAGAAGCTGAATGAATTGATCCGTCCTGTCTTAGAGGTCGCGCATTGTCACGAACCAAGAAATTGACCAGAATGGCACTAAAGATGCAAGTTCTGGTCGATGATTTTAAAGTCTAAACTTGTGAAAGGAATATTTCAAGGAATTGATCAGGGCGGCACCACGGTTATAAGACCCATAGAGTAATCGCTGCCTCAGGTATTATTCAGGCAAGGCACAATTATCCATTAAGATATTTAATGAATGCATGCCATTTGGATGAAATGGCAACGTAATCACAAAATATAAAAGAATGGTATTATAAGGTATTTTGCCATCTAGTTCGCTCATTTAAAAGATCATGGAATTCCTTTTTAATTTATCCTTTTTATGCCATACTTCTTATTTCTTACCATTTTTTTAAATTTCTTAATTTACATATTTTAGCATACTCACGTTAATTTGGTCTTAAATACGTATTTCTCGATTTTCAGGAAACCTCTTTGACCACCTTGGTGGATCGTTGAAGTACATCGTGCACTGTATAATCGAGCAGCCATCATCGTTTGTTTCCCTACAAGCCAGCAGAAGCTTCTGGAAATTTGGTAGAGAGAGGATTGAAGAAAGAAGTGTGTTCGTATGGTACACACCTTCGATTTTTGCCAACTATGACTAAAGATCGCGGGTCGAAAGATCGCATTGAACGCTTTTTCTGTTTCAATGGCTCCCGATTCTTGAACATAACCTCTAACTCCAAGCTTTTTAGGTTATTTTTAAAATCTAATTTGAGAGAGAATCTACACCAACTTGTATAGAGCCTCCGTGGCCTAATGGATAAGGCATCGGTCTCCTAAACCGGGGATTGCGGGTTCGAGTCCCGCCGGGGGTACTTTTTTTTTTTTTAATTTAAAAAAAATAATAATATTGTTACGGCAGAGAAGACAAGTATTCCAAAAGGTTAAAATAATTTATTTAAAAATCTATAGAATGTATAAAACCATATAATAATTTTACATGTGATAATCTACAAGAATGGTAAGGGGTAGTGACAGTCAAATATTTCAGTTGATATAAACTAACAATAGAGAATTTACAATAATTTTTCAGTGAAAATATAAAAAAGTTCACCGAATATTGGAAGTGTGAAGTTTATTTTGAAGAAATTATATTCCACTCAATTAGATTCTCTGAGATTGTCAACTATTGGTCTAACGAATAGCGTTTGTTTTTCACATCCTTAAAATTGTTGAGGCAGAGAAGAAAAGTATTCAAAAAGGCGAAATAATTTATTAAAAAAATCTATAGAATGTATAAAACCATATAATAATTTTACATGTGATAATCTACAAGAATGGTAAGGGGTAGTGACAGTCAAATATTTCAGTTGATAAACTAACAATAGAGAATTTACAATAATTTTTCAGTGAAAATATAAAAAATTACACCAAATATTGGAAGTGTGAGGTTTATTTTGAAGAAATTATATTCCACTCTATTAGATTCTCTGAGATTGTCAACTATTAATCTAACGAATAGCGTTTGTTTTTCTCTTCTCTTAAAATATCAGAAATTGCCCCGAAAAACCTTAGGAATAGATGATATTTTACAATTGAGTTAACAAAAACAAATATATCATCATAGAACTATGTTAGAACATATTGGAGTGTGGAAAATGATCAACCGAATGGAAAAAAAAATCAATATTTACACCTTTACCTGAAAAAGGAATCCTAAATATCTGCAACAATTACAGAACCATTACACTTATCCCACACACAAGTATATATTACTTTTAAAAATAATACACAAAAAGACTGGAATCCTATTTAAATATAGAATTAGAACAAAAACAAGAAGTCTATATAAAAGGGCGTACCTGGATCTGTGAAGAAGAAAAAAAAAATTTTTTTTTCTCAAAATATTTCGAGAGATTTTGCTCCCTCTTTATCAATTATTATTGAAGTTTACTCTACTATAAATTGATAAAGAGGGAGAAATCTCTCGAAATATTTTGAGAATTTTTTTTTTCTTTACAGATCCAGGTACACCCTTTTATATAAACTTAATTGATGGATCGCCTTTTGACTCAAAAACAAGAAGGTTTCAGAAATAAAACATCAAACATAAGATGGATAATAGAAGAATATACAGGAATAATGAAACCATATATATGTATTAAGAAAAAGGCATCTCCTTATTGCTGATCAGCAACTTTCAGTTGCACGATAAGGAGATGCCTTTTTCTTAATTTATGCACCTTATCCCAGTACAATATTACATTTGTACTATTTTTTCATATATATGTATGAAAAAAGTGTACACCGATGAATGGCTACCTAATCTGATAAGCTTGTACACCTGCAGCCGCAGCTGCACCTATGCCATCCAGTTTCCAGCCAGTAGGAACTGTTGGATTCTCCATGCACCGAGCGGCCATAATATACATGTCACAATTAACGAATTGTTAATACTGCAGTTTAGTCTCCCATTGGATCTAAAAACATGGCTAAATATTGGATCGTTTTGGAAGAAAATTCTCAGATTTTTATAAAATTAATTTATTAAACTTCAAACATTTTTAGATATAGAGAGAGAAACGAGTTAATTACCTCGTATATACGAGTTAATTACATCGTTCTAACCAGATTCAACTTGTGCAAAACAGACGACAAAGAAAAATAAACAAATTTATAATAGAGGGTAAGTTCCTATTTTTATAAGCTTTCACACTCAAAGAATAATCATTTTATTGCTTCACTAAACATGGTCTCTCATCAGAGACTCTACTTTGATTGAAATACTCCTCATGGCTTGGCCTGACATGGCACAGTCTTCGATAGAAACCACCTCCAGGAAATCAGTGTTTTTAGACTATGGACTCTCTCATGGGAAGTATACTATAACGAGAAATGACAAATGCCTCATTCAAATTATTAGAAAACGAAGGCCGAAATAGGATAGAACATTTGTGCTAAGACATAATTTCTTGTAGAACGATGTTTGACAATTTTACCGCAAATGTTTCTTTTAAACGAAAAATCGAAATTTATTTTAAGAAGAAATAACGATTATTTCTAACCTTAGGGATAAAGTATGAAAGAATAAATTGTGAAGAGTAATGATAAACGGAAAAATAAAAGTATCCAGGGATGGAATTTTTCCGTTTATCATTACTCTTCACAATTTATTCTTCCATGCTTCATCCCTAAGGTTAGAAATAATCGTTATTTCTCCTTAAAATACATTTAGATTTCTCGTTTAAAAGAAACATTTACGGTACAATTGTCAAACTTCGTTCTACAATCATAAGCCGCATTATATTGTATTATAAATTACATAATTTCTTTCTATAAGATTGTTTGAAGGTCACTCGGGCTGTCCTTATTAACCGAATTTTCACTGTAAAAAGCCAATATACAAAAAAGTTAATTTGCATGAATTTGTAAACACATGGAGATTCAACACCTGATCAAATACATATTCTTTCAGAATTATTATTCAATATCATTATCCGTTTAGTTACTGAACTTTAGTAAGATTGCAAGAATTGTACGTACTTTTCTTAAACAAAAAAAAAAAAAAAAAAAAAAAAACTTCAAATGCAACAACAACAAAAAAGCTTTTATTAGGGCCCATTGCCCTGTATGGATTCGCCATACAACAACAAAATAATACAGTAATTTTTTTCTCCCTTTCCCCATGTGCACGTGAGCCTTTGTTTGAAAAGGGATTAATTTACACATCTGTTCTGAAACTTTCCTTACTACCTCTTTTGTGTATGAATCTATTTACAATTGATCTGTAGAAATTATAGAGTTCTATTGCTATATTTTTCTTTTCTGAAATAGTTCTCAGCGTCTGCACAGTGGGTGACTTCAAATATAAATTATTATGAATTTGTCTGTTTGAATGTTTGTTCCACAAAGGTTTCCACAATATTCAACCTATCAAAACTTTGTCACCAATTAGAGTTAGATCTGGAAGGAGTCACTCATAGTTTCGATCTTCGAGTATGTAAATTAATCCGATATCGAGCCGATATGGTAATAAGCAGTCACTCGGACAAAACTTAAGGACTTAAGTCTTTGATGTTGCCAGAGAGAGAGAGAGAGCTATCTATTATTATTATTTTTTTTTAAAGGAGTTGGGGCAAAATTTGTTCACACTTGGTTATCTCGTGTATCTTCAATAAAGGTCACTGTATTATCTTTTAGGGTCATTGTCTGAAGTTTTGTCTATGAGTGTAATAAATATCCGACTGTCCGTTTTACGAACGGATCTAAAACTCTAAAGCCCAGTTTCTGCTAAATCTTATTATAGTTTTACCCTAATAATAGATTTTTAGCATCAACATACACAACAATTTTAATATGATTATTGTGAGTATAACACAACAATAACAATATATATATATAATTATAAAATTCATATTTAGCAACACAATGATGACAATTAAATATATACAGTAGAACCTCCCTTTAACGGACACCCCGCTAACGGACACCTCTCCACAAAGGACAGTTTTCATTTACAAAATTACCATTTTTTACAATTTAGTAACTCTCAGGTAAGAGGACACCTCTCCACAAAGGACAGTTTTCATTTACATTTTTTTTTTACAATTTAGTAACTCTCCGGTAAGAGGACACCTCTTCCTAAAGGACACTTTGGCTCTGCAATTAGGTGTTGTCCTTTATAGAGAGGTAGTTCTACTGTAAAACATTCCGTATTAGCTTAGATTCAAACGTAATTAAACTTTCCTCTAAGTATTTGCTACACTAAACTCCAAAAGATAGCTGAACAGTGTTGACTTTGCTTAGAATTTTTTAATGAAACTGATTCCAAGAATTATTAATTAAACATTATATTTATTGATTTACAAGAGAGAGAACAAAATATAAAAGGGAAACTAATATTAAAACAAAGGATTTTTTTCTTCAGGTTAGCGCCTATTTACTTGTGAGCTTACACACACTCTGTGATAACAATTAATTAATATATATATATATATACAACAAATAGGTTAAGTAAATATTGAGTTATAACTTACCATTATATTTCTGCGTTAAAATAAAGGGAACATTTAGTACACAGAGAGATATCTAAGTATAATTTACTATATTCTCAGAAGAATATTGATTTTTTTTTTTATATTTTGAGGCTCCAAACAGTTTTCCTTGAAAAGGGGGACAGCGAGTTGCTGAAACATCGCGAAATGAAGTGTTTAAAAAGCTTGAAGGAAATCATTTTTATTTCGCAATTAAAAATACACCCTAAAAAATGGCGTTTTTACAGAAATAGCTATATTTTTGAGAAATTTAAAAAAAGTGTTCCATATTCAAATCATCCCTGAAAAGTCTAGTATAGGAGCACCTCTACAAGACGAGGTGGCCGAGAGGTTAAGGCGATGGACTGCTAATCCATTGGGCTCTGCCCGCGTGGGTTCGAATCCCATCCTCGTCGTTTTTTTTTTTTTTAAATTATTATTTGGCAAATAAAATATTTTTGTTGAAATTCTGCCATTGAGTATTTCAAACGAAATAATAACAAGTAGCAGTTTTTTTGTATGTATTTAGGTACAAGATCTTTACCTAAACTGTTAAAGCAATTTTATCTTTTGGAACATTTTTTTTTTTTTTTAATTGGGTCGAATCTATATATATAAAAATGAATGTATGTATGTGTGTGTGTGTGTGTGTGTGTGTGGTCTGTTTGTCCTTTATGCCTGACCAAACCACTCATTGGAACGCCATGAAACTTTGGGAAGTTATTTAGTATAGTACTGGGAAGGTTTCTAGCAAATAAAATTTTTGAAATAACTTTTCGCTTTAAAATAATCAATATAAATATTCTAATTTATCTATTATAATTCAACAATCTGCTCTAAATATTATCATGATGATACGATGATTTTGTAATGTAGAAAATTAGGAAAGACAAAATTCAGGATGACACGGCAATTTATTTGAGACAAGAATAATGATACAATTCCAAGGCAAGATACTATTCCTTTAACTTCCAATTACCGAGGGAACCAATTAATATTGATTTTATTCAACTTATCGAGTATTTTTCAAGGGACCGGGAAAAAATGTTCACTTTATCGAGAGATTCGTTAGACAAACATTTACTCGGGTAAAACCCGGGCGAAGCCGGGTACGTCCGCTAGTTTTAAATAATAGACAATGAAAATTAAAATAATTTTATTGGCATCTTGTCAAAACATGCAAAAGTACACAGTCTGCACTATTGTTTTAAAATGATAATTAGATAACTATGTACAATGAATATGGCGCCTCTGTCACCGCTGCAGAGTTTGGTGGAGAATCGCCAGCGGGTCTTCAGCGAAATTTTTAAACAATAGCACCATGACTCATTTTATTAAAATTTGTAAAAATTTATTATATAGATATTTATTATATTTTTTTTAGGTGGACGAGTGGGTAACACCCTTGATTCCCGACAGCCATGAACCGGGATTGTATCCCGCGTTAACATTTTGTTTAATATGTGAATAACCTTCACATATTATTCATTGTTGCAAATATCATAAACTAGGTTGCTCTTGTTGAGCGGTACCTAATAAAGTAACTTTGGAACAAGAATTTATTTTTTAAATTGTCCCTAGTACACGTGTGTGGTATACGCCATGTTAATCATGGTGGGTAGTATTTGGCGACTGCTTTTACTGTAAGTGTACCATATGTCTACA
>CP092876.1:24948154-25023409 GCA_030710605.1 Cordylochernes scorpioides
TGAGGCACGTCAGTTTGGTAGGCATTGGGATGGCTGCCGCTATATCTGGTCACGGAACATAGCTGGTTCCACTCGTCGAACTCCAAGGGGGTCACTTCATTGAGGAAATAGGCAATGTTGCCGTCATCGTCGGCTAGAGGAGAGCGACGTCTGTCCCGGAAGGGACGTTCATATGGGTAGGATCGGGCAATGTCGCTCTCAAGGCTCCGCTTTAGACTGTGGTTTGCTCTTTCGATGTACCAGACTCGGCAACGGCAGGCGTAATTGACCGTTTCTACGTGAAGAAATATATATGTAGTTAAACCTGTCTATATCGCACCTCTGAATAGCGCCCAATTTTAAATACGTAGTACAATGCGATTTGCATTTAAAGTGACCTGTCTATAGAACCCTATTTTGGCGAGTCCCAATATATGAGTCCGCGCTATATTTTAAAATCCCAATTATTTACTTTAATTTAACCGACTATAATTCAAAACCCAACAACAATTTGGGTGTTGAATTAAAGAAGTTTAACTGTATTTCCCATAAAACGTTTTTTTTCTAATTTATTCCTATTTAGTAGGTATAATGATACAATACAATCTAAAAATAGAGGACACTCCCACTAAAGGACACCTCTACAAAGAGGGCAGTTTTTATTGTTAAATTTATCATTCTTTTCTAATAAGCAAATCTCTGGTAAGAAAACACCTCTCCATAAAGGACATTTTGGCTCTGCAACTAGGTGTTATTCTTTACAGAGATGTAGTTTTACTTTAGCAACTCTCCAGTAAGAGGACATCTCTCCCTAAAAGATACTTTGGCTCTGTAACTAGGTGTTGTCCTTTACAGAAATGTAGTTCTACTGTAGCAACTCTCCAGTAAGAGGACATCTCTCCCTAAAATATACTTTGGCTCTGTAACTAGGTGTTGTCCTTTACAGAGAGGTAGTTCTACTGTAGCAACTCTCCAGTAAGAGGACATCTCTCCCTAAAGGATACTTTGGCTCTGTAACTACACTGGTGTCCAAAAAATAAGAAACTTTTGTTTTTTAATGGTATGTTTTAAAATATACAACGCTAAAAGCAAAAAAGTAATTTAATTAGGTATTTTAAGTCGTAGAATTTATTTATCGCAACCATTCGATTCGGCAAAATTGAAAATATGCAAAATTTTGCTTGTCTTTATATGTGTGCTATTTGGCATGTCGTTTACCCCATCTAAGAATTGTCCAATTATAATTTTATTTGATCCTTAGTTAATTATGAGTTTACGAAAAATTTTAGCAGATGATTTAAAATGGAGAGCTGTTGGAAGAATGGAAGCAGGGCAATCACAAGTTGAAGTAGCAAAATGGCTAAATGTGAATAAATCTGTGGTCAGCAAAATATGGAAACAGTTCATTGAGACAGGAACCATCAAAAGAAAAGAAGGTTCTGGTAGAAAAAGAAAAACAGCTACCTCTGAAGACCATTATCTGGTCGTAACTGCCAAGCGCCATAGGGAGATGACAGCTATTCAACTCTCTAATGAACTCTCAAGTGCTACTGGAACGAGAATTTCAAGACGAACTGTTTACCGAAGGCTTCACGAAGGTGCTCTTTATGCAAGACGACCAATGGTCTGTATCCCTTTAACCTCTGCTCACAGGAGAGCCTGCTTGAATTGGTGCTTGGAACATCACGCCTGGACTCATGATCAGTGGGCCAATGTTCTCTTCAGTGACGAGTCAAGATTTAGTTTAAACACAGATTCTCGACGAGTTTTCATCTGGAGGGAGCCTGGAACCCGCTATCATCCCAGTAACATCAGGGAAATAGACAGTTTTAGAGGGGGCAGTCTCTTAGTCTGGGCTGGCATCAGTTCTAGCAGTTGCACACCCCTCCACATTTTTTCTGGGGGCACTTTAACTGCCCAAAGGTACAGGGACGATATCCTTGAGCCCTATCTAAGACCTTATAGAGATCAAATTGGTCACAATTTAATTTTAATGGACGATAATGCTCGTCCGCATAGGGCTAGGCTAGTCAATGAATATCTCCAGAGTAAGAATATTCGAAGGATGGATTGGCCAGCCAGATCTCCGGACCTGAATCCAATAGAGCATGTGTGGGATGCTCTAGGGAGGCGTATTGGAGCTCGTCACCCCTCTCCCAGAACCCTCGTTGAGCTAAGAACTGCTCTATTGGAGGAGTGGGGTTTACTACCCCTGGACCTCCTCCAAAGCCTGGTAAACAGTATGAGGGCTCGCTGTGAGACCTTGATAGCTGTTAGAGGTGATCATACTCCCTATTGATATCTTATTTCTTTAAGATCTGGAACCTTAGCTTTGGGTATGTTGGTAATAATTTGCATATTTCATAATTTCAAATATTTTTTTAAATTTTCATATAGCTAGTCAAATTCTCCATAGTTTAAACTATTTGTATACTAAATTTTATATTTGTTAATAAATTAGCTTTTGAGAAATTTCAATATTGGTTAAGTTTCTTATTTTTTGGACACCAGTGTGTTGTCCTTTACAGAAGGGTTCAACTGTAATAATAAAACATTAATGTAACATCATTTTATAACTTCAAGACCATCTTGGTTGGCTATTGAGGTATGTCTGACACCATGCTGACTAGGGTCAACAGCTGGAAAGATGGAAAAGACGTGTTTTCGAAAAACAGTTTTTCTAACCAAAATTCTGGAACAAAAATAAAATGTTTAGTTGATATTTACTTTCATTTACATAATATAAAAAATATACAGTAGAACCTCCCTTTAATGGACACCCCTCTAGCAGATACCTCTCCACAAAGGACAGTTTTCATTTGCAAAATTACCATTATTACAATTTAGCAACTCTCCAGTAAGAGGACACCTCTCCCTAAAGGACACTTTGGCTCTGCAATTAGGTGTTTTCATATACAGGGAGGTTCTACTGTATTTCTAGAAAATCTTTTAACCTTTTATATGTGTTGTTCTTATGTTTCTGGGTTGGTTGCAAAATCACTTTATTAGGTACCGCTCAACAAGAGCAACCTAGTTTATGATATTTGTAACAATGAATAATATATGTGAAGGTTATTCATATATTAAACAAAAGGTTAATGTGGGATTCAATCCCAGTTCATGACTGTCGGTAATCGAGGGTGTTACCCACTTGTCCACCGACTTCTTTTTTTTATGTTTCTATAACAACATTGTTCCCATCTCATTTAATACTTGTTTGAAGATGGTACACCGGAAATTGTTGTTATCTATTGAATTAGAAACTATATAATTTTTTGTTGATAACCTTTTTAATTTTTTTATTATATTAATTATTTTACTAATATATGAAATGCGGTATCACAGAGATGACAGTTAGAATTGTATTTGACCATTGACCACTGTTTTCACAGCAACATATTAAAGATAACGAGATACAGTTAAACCTGTCTATAGCGCCCCCTCTAAATAGTGCCTTCCTCTCTATAGCGCCCGATTTTAAATACGTAGTACGATGCGATTTACATTAAAAGTGACCTGTTTATAGTACCCCCTCTCTATAGCACCCTATTTTGGTGAGTCCTAAGAGAGGGCGCTATAGACAGGTTTAACTGTTTTGCCTCTCAATCAGAATACACTTTGACAGAAAATGTTATAACATGTGCTACAGCAACAACACTCTCTATGACCATGGTGGAACCCTACTAACCCAAGACCCCATTGGATCAGCCCTTAGTGACCATAGCCTATGAAAAAAGATGAATCACTCCCCATAATAAACCCTCTGAAATCTACATCCCTGCATCTGTCTCATCAATATTGAATTAGGTCTTGTTAGCAAATTTTTCTTTTTGTTGCTTAAAATTCTGTATGATAGAGATGATAAGGCACATTTTTGATTATAGATTATAAACACAAGGAAATAAGACTAAATCCAAATAAATAAATAGTGTGTGATGTTTCTGTAACAGCAATGTTACCATCCCCAGACCAAAAAAGTACTGAATGTACTGAAGATGGTAACAACACTGTTACCAAAATGTCACACACTATTTATTATTTATTTGGTGTTTTGTTTCCTTGTGATAGTATGATAGAATGACACAGATTATAATTCCTTACCAATGAGGAGATAGGAATGGAGATGTTGCATATGTTGTTGTTTCTTATCCCCTTGTGTAAAGATTACACGAATTCCATGAGTTCATGATCTCATGGAATGGGATATAGGGGTGCAGCTTTCATTGATCATGGCACCATGATCCAGGCACACTTTGGTGAAAGTCTGACTTTGCCTGTAATTTAAGGCTGTTCCTAACATAGCCTTTGCTGCCCACTCTAACATGAGTACAGACCTCCGTATCCCTGGAGTGGGACCATTGCTGAGGTCCATCAACCGGGTCAGTTGAACTCAGGATTTTTAAATATCTATATATATAAAAATGAATGTTTGTATGTTTGTCTGTTGGTTGGTTGGTCTGTATGTCCGGTATACAAATTCGCAGTAGTTCACTAATTCAAACCAAAATTTCCATACATAGGTAAAAAATAACGAGGGTGACGATAGGCTATTTTAAAAATATATATAAATCATTTATTAAAACTATATATTCAAATTATTCAACTTATCTCACGAGCAGCGCCCTCTAGAACACTCAGGCGTCGACGGCGGCGCGCGACGATTGGCTGCCGCCGTGCACGTGACCTCCCTGTGCGGCGGAAATGGCGGGCGGTCACGTGGGCCCTCGGGACAGCCATGCGCGCACAGGGAAGTCAGCGTGAACGCCGGGAGGCAACGGGCCCCACCGCCGCCGTGCTATAGTATTTGAATAAAAACATTTAATCGGGTAAAACCCGGGCGTTGCCCGGGTCATTCGTCTAGCTGTTGCTGACTGCTCTTGCTATATTTGCTATGTTTTATTTTGCTATGTTTTATGTGTTTGAATAATACATTTAATCGTGTAAACCCGGGCGTTGCCCGGGTCATTCGTCTAGTGTTGCATATAGAAAAGAGAGGTGTAAAAAATAAAACTTTTTATTGATGACCAAAATGCCATTGTGTAAATTGGGAATGAAGAATTGGAATGTAGTCTACTTGGTCTTTGATGATTCGGATCCTTCCTTCTTGGGGGAGAGAACCTTCTTTCGCTGGCTCAGCATGTAGCCGTAGATCTGGGGGAAGACTGCACCACACATGCATGTGCTGATTCAAGACATATATTGCAGGTAAATACAGCTGTGTGTATAACGAATGAAAACATTAAGTCACGAATGCTTCTTGTAGGAGAGCATGACTACAATGATGAAGTAGTAGTAGGAGAAAGAGAAGTTGAGCTTGTTGGGGAGTTCAATGGTATGTTGTAAGTAAACATTGATGAAGACCATGTAACTTACAGGGGAGGTAGGAGAGCATCACTACAATGATGAAGTAGTACTAGGAGAAAGAGAAGTTGAGTTTGTTGGGGAGTTCAATGGTATGTTGTGAGTAAACATTGATGGAGACCATGTAACTTACAGGGGAGGTAGGAGAGCATGACCACAATGATGAAGTAGTAGTAGGAGAAAGAGAAGTTGAGCTTGTTGGGGAGTTCGATGGAGTACATCCTGCTCTGGCGGAGGTATGGTAGCGCGTTGTACATGCAGATCATCTCGCCCTGCGCAATACAACTTTAGTTTAACACAAAGCAATAACCTGTCATCTATACATATAAAATGAAAGGATTTAAAAGCATGAATGTTTCTTTTATACATAATACAAACTTCTACTGTCCTTACTGTGATGAAAAAATATATTAACAATAAAATAATAAAATAAATATAACAATTTTAGTTCATCTATGATAAAGCACAATTTGTATTATAGATTATAGTTACAAGAAAATAAGACCTAATCCAAATAATTTAATAATGTGTGATGTTTTGTAACAATGCAGTTACTAAAACATCACACACTATTAATTTATTTGGATTAGGTCTTATTTTCTTATAGCTATGATCTATTTAGGATAGGAAGATGGATTTTAAAAAAATTTGGGACAATTAACCAAAAACTAAACGGCAGTTTGTTTGTAATTGAAGTCCTACATTGACCAAAATAATACTCTACTAAAATATAAATTAATGTAAATAGTTTAACGCACAATTATCCAGATATACCATGTCTTATTTGCAACTGGTAATAAATAAATATTTGTTTCTTCTATTCAACACTCCACTTTTATTCGAAGATTCTCTAGTATCTTTCAATTCAAGTTTTAGACTCTGATCAACCTTTTTTAAAAAGCTTATTGTCCTGATGTTTTGACGATCCACTGTCACCCTTTTACAAAGCTGGTAAACATATACTCATGTACAAAACTTAAGGAAGTTGTACCTTTTAGCATGTATATCGGGATTCAGACAATAACTCTGAAAGATACACTCATGTACAAAACTTAAGGAAGTTGTACCTTTTAGCATGTATATCGGGATTCAGACAATAACTTTGAAAGATACACTCATGGACAAAACTTAAGGAAGTTGTAACTTTTAGCATGTATATCGGGATTCAGACAATAACTCTGAAAGATACACTCATGGACAAAACTTAAGGAAGTTGTAACTTTTAGCATGTATATCGGGATTCAGACAATAACTCTGAAAGATACACTCATGGACAAAACTTAAGGAAGTTGTACCTTTTAGCATGTATATCGGGATTCAGACAATAACTTTGAAAGATACACTCATGGACAAAACTTAAGAAAGTTGAACCTTTTAGCATGTATATCGGGATTCAGACAATAACTCTGAAAGATACACTCATGGACAAAACTTAAGGAAGTTGTACCTTTTAGCATGTATATCGGGATTCAGACAATAACTTTGAAAGATACACTCATGGACAAAACTTAAGGAAGTTGTACCTTTTAGCATGTATATCGGGATTCAGACAATAACTCTGAAAGATACACTCATGGACAAAACTTAAGGAAGTTGTACCTTTTAGCATGTATATCGGGATTCAGACAATAACTTTGAAAGATACACTCATGGACAAAACTTAAGGAAGTTGTACCTTTTAGCATGTATATCGGGATTCAGACAATAACTCTGAAAGATACACTAATTCACAAAACTTAAGGAAGTTGTACCTGTAAGCATGTATATCAGGATTCAGACAATAACTCTGAAAGATACACTCATAGACAAAACTTAAGGAATGTTAAAAAATCAATAAGCTTGAGGGATGAGTATCTTTAGCAAGGAAGTTGTACCTTTTAGCATGTATATCAAGATTCAGACAATAACTCTGAAAGTTATTTGATACACAGTGACCTTTATTGAAGACACACGAGATAACCAAGTGTGAACAACATTGCCTCTATCTTTTTCTTAAAAAAAAAAAAAAAGATGACCAGCAACACCACTTCCTTAAGTTTTGTCTATGAGTGTAGATGACCACATGGATGTGCAATAGGGCACAATTGTTATCAGAAATGCACAATCCCAAAACAAAACAAAAACAAAAAGATATCTTAACACAGAGTGGTATAAAACTTACCGAAACTCCCATTGGATAGAGGAAGATAAAGAAGGAGTATCTGCACAACCACAACATTTTATTTAAAATATCATTATTACACAGTAGAACCGGTGGGTGGAAGGCTGGTTAAACCGTTTGATTTTCGACCACTAGGACCCGGGTTCGATTCCCGCATTGGACACTTTTTTCTGTTTAAAAAAAAAAAATGCTCCAATGGCCCCCGATTCTTGCAAAAGTCCAACCCCACCAGCGAGTGCAAGTAACCAAACGGGGCTCTGGCATTTGTAAGTGCAAAGTCGAACTGCTTTTCACATGTGTAGACATGTGGTGCGCTTACAGTAAAAAGCAGTCGCTAACTACCCACCATGATTATCATGGCCTGTACCACGTGTACTAGGGATAAGCAAAAAAAAAAAAAAAAAAAAGAACCTTCATTTAAAAACAACCTCTTTTTTAACACAAATTTGGATATTTTATTTTGCTTATCCCTAGTACACATGGTACAGGCCAAGATAATCATGGTGGGTAATCATGGTGGGTAGAAGTAGGCGACTGCTCTTACTGTAAGTGCAACTCCGCCTTTGCCGGTCCCAAGCCCGGATGAAAAAGAAGGCGGGGGAGCAGTAACAAGCTTGCTAAAAAACCTGGGCTCAGCTGACCCGGCTGATAGTACCCTGTAAGGGCTCCTAATCCAGGGATACAGGATGAGCAGTGTTTGTACTCCATGATAGGAGTGGCTGAACATGGTTCCTCATGTCAGAGGAGACCATTTCTTTTGGAGCTAAGTCGGCCTGCCACTGAGTAGTGCTCTCAATCTTAATGACAAAGGCATTCTACTTCACCCAGTCATGATGGTTGTCAAACAGACACCATCAAGGGTCACAGCTTGATACCCTAATATGATTGAGTGAAGATAAGAAAGAAGAAGATGATGGTTGTCTCACCCATTGATGGGCTCTACTCATTCCCAGCAGACACCATCAAAAGTCTCAAGCTTTACAAGCTTGACACCCTAATATGATTGAGTGGAGATAAGAAAGAAGAAGAAGATGATGGTTGTCTCATCCATTGATGAGCTCTACTCATTCCCAGCAGACACCATCAACAAGCTTTACAAGCTTGACACCCTAATATGATTGAGTGGAGATAAGAAAGAAGAAGCCTGTAAGTACACCACATGTCTACACATGTAAAAAGCAGTTCGACTTTTGCACTTACAACTGTGCCAGAGCCCTGTATTTAAGAACTATGACAAGAAGCCTACCTGGCCCAGGTGACAGGGTGGACGGAGACACCCAGCAGGGAAGCCGTGTAGAACAGGTACCGGGTGATCTCAGCACAGCTCCAAGCTGCTAGAGCCAGAGGGAACCCAATACTCTTGGTGGTCTGCACCATACATGGGGTGGGTGTCTCATTCTTATAACACTTGAGATGCCTTTCTTTATATATACCAGGATTTTAAACACAAAGACCAAATCCAAATTAATAAATAAAGTGTGTGACGTTTTTCTAACAACGCTATTACCAAAACATCACACACAATTTATTTACTTGTATTTGGTCTTATTACCTTATGTTTATAATCTATAATCCAAATTGTACCTTATATCATACCAGGGTTTTAAAAATTATTATTATATATATATAGCTGAATTGTAATATTGATATTATAAGGGAAATTATAAATAAGTGGTTAAATCATTGTTAAATCTTGCCATTATAAACATTTAAAATATTTATATTGATACATTCAGAATATTCATCTCAAAAGTATAAAATGTAAACTTCCTTCTCTACTCATTTTGTTTCTCTCTTACTTCTAATTATTACTATATATAGTCACGACCATCTTTCCTCATCGGCCTCTGTCACGGATGCGCGTGCATAGGGAGGTCATGTGCTCGCCGGCAGCCAACGGGCGCGCGCCGCCGGCAGGGGGGGGGGGGGGACATTACGTCACTCAAGGTCACCTACGCGCCAACGATGACACGTGATCGTAGCCGTCCAATAGGAGGTCGCCGGCCATCCGTGACAGAGACGGCCTATGACTGATTGATTAGGATTAGGATATGCATTTATTTAAGGCGCCAATTTATAATTGTAACAAATAGTATTTGAATAAAAACATTCAATCGGGTAAAACACGGGCGTTGCCCGGGTCATTCGGCTAGTTACAGTATATATATAGAGTAAAGATTCTCTGTGGGAGACAACTCCTAGTTGCAGTGCCCAAGTGTCTATTATAGAGAGATGTTATTCCACCAGAGAATCTTTAATTTGTAAAAATGATTATTTTTCAAATGGAAACTGTTCTTTGTAAAGAGTTGTCCTCTAGTAGGAGTATCCTCTCATGGAGGTTCTACTGTACCAGATTAAAAAATATATATATATACATATATATTATATACATGATATGGCACAATTTGGATTATAGATTATAAACACAAGGTAATAAGACCAAATAAATAAATAGTGTGCGACATTTCGGTAACAATGCTGTTACCGAAATGTCACACACTATTTATTTATTTGGTCTTATTACCTTGTGTTTATATTATATACAGTATAAAGGACAATACCTAGTTGCAAAGCAAAAGTGTCTTTTAGGGAGAGATTTCCTCTCACCGGAGAGTCTCTAATTAGTAAAAAAAAGGTAATTTTGGAGATGAAAACTGTTTTTTGTAGAGAGGTGTCCTCTCTAGTGTGAGTGTTTTATCATGGAGAGGTTCTAATACTACAGTGTGTAATGGTTGTAGCTCTGTGGTGTAGAATACACAAGGAAGAAACCATTACATTACTCTTCCCAAGATATCACAGTAGGATGTGGTGTACACCAACCAAGACTTGGGAACACTAGTGACCTTGTTCTTAGGGATATCTCCAGTAGGAGTGTGTACACAGAATACATGGCAAGATTAAGAAAAGGAAGGTTGGGACAGAAGTTCAAGGACAATTTCAGGAGAAAAACCCAACAATGGCATTAAAATACTAACTCTGGGTAAGGAAGCTCTGGGAGGACAAGAATACTTACTGCCAACTCACCTACAGGTTGATGAGAAGATATTAATATACAACAACAACAACGACAACAACAAAAAGCCTTTATTTAGGGTCACTGACCCTATACAGGATTCACCAGAGGTATGCATAAGAACAAATCAGTGAGACAAAGGAAATAATGATATATACAGAAGAAAAAGAAAAAAAAAAAACAAGAAAGAGAAAGAGGGAAGCAAGAAAAACAACACAAAAAGAGTAGCAGTAAGAAAGTGAGGAGTGAGTGCCACTTGGCCTTCTTCTGAGATATGGACTTGTGGAAACCATAAAAAGCTGTAGCAATATACTTATTCTGGGTCATATTGTCAATTATTGATGGAAGTGAAGCACAGAGTTTCCCAGTTTTGAGCATAAGGGTTATTCTTTCTTCTTTCAGAGCAGAGCAATCAAAAATATAGTGAGTGATTTCATTTTTTAATTTTGAATTACAGAAAGTACAAATCGGGTCCTCACAGCAGAGCATCTTGGTGTGGTTTTCTCGAAAAAAACTTGAAAGTATTTTAACTTGTGCGAGTAGTAGTCTTACAACCGGGAAAGGAAAATCTCCTAAAAGGTTGATATTAATATAAACAATGAGAATGCAGGTCCTGACAGCTCAAATGAGCATTTAAAGATGTCAATGTGAGTGTCATTATCAGAATGAATATCAACGTAAATATACATCATTATCAATCATCATCACCATCATCATTATTAATATTATTCATCATTATTATTAATTATCATTATTTAAAAAAAAGTTGCTACAGTAGAACCTAAGTAAAGGACACCTAATTGCAGAGTCAAAGTGTCCTTTAGAGAGAGGTGTCCTCTTACTGGAGAGTTGCTAAATAGTAAAAAACGGTAATGTTGCGAATGAAAACTGTCCTTTGTAGAGAGGTGTCCTCTAGCACCAGTGTCCTATCATGGAGGTTCTACTGTATTAGCTAAATACACCATTTCTTGATTAATCAAGAAAAGCCAACTACACACTCATTTCAAGCTGTGTTTTACAGGCTGTATGCTTTGAACCCACCACAAAAGAAGGTCTAAACATTTCTTTATGAAAGAAGTATATTTTAAGGTCAACTTTTTGTCGGTACACTTAACAGCTCTCTAAAGGTACCGAAGGATTTAGAGATATGTCATTTGGTCTCAATCCCAATTTGCATATCAGAGTGGGAGTACATCTCTGGTAAAGGGCGGGAAACCTCTTAATGGAATGGATAACACAAAAGGGGACCGAATGAAAACCAGGATAAGCTTTCAATTTCCTTCTAGTGATGATGAAGGGCACTCTCTTGTCTCTTCTTGGGAGGTGAAATTGTGCCAAAAGGCGAGAAAGACTAATTTATTTGGCCAACAGCATAGGGAGCCAGGCAGTGGCATGGATAAGTCTCCAACTCTGTCCTAATATAACAAAAAAAACTTTATTAAGACCTTTCAGTCTTATACAGATTATCCGAGTAGAAATGTAGGGTACATGCAGGGGGGGGTAACAGTAAAAATACCAGTAATAAGCATTATTATTATTTTTATTTTAATTCCGTCCTAATATGGAGCAGTGCATTCACTTGTTGTTATAAAATGGATGAAACTAATATTAGGACAATATGTATATACTAGACGAATGGCCCGGGCAACGCCCGGGGTTTACCCGAGTGCGAATATATTTTAAAAACGTTGACTTGGGTGGTCATAGCGCCCGATTTTAAATACGTAGTACGATGCTATTTACATTAAAAGTAACCTGTCTATAGTAGCCCCTCTCTATAACACCCTATTTTCGTCTAGTATAATATATTTTTTAATATTATTATTATTTAATATTAATTTTTATTATAATAATAATTATTATATATATTTATATATATTATATAATAAATATTTTAATAATAATTATTTTAATATTATTTAATATATAAATAGTTTAAAAAATCAAACATAGATGGCGTTACCTCCCCATTGCTTTCATCCCCGTCTAGCGGCGCTGCATGCGAGTTAAGTCTATATATCTGCAAATAACTCTAAGGAAATTCAAGATATTCAAGAAATTATTTTTCGGACACCTTTCCGGGGATATACCTAATAATATCCCAGAATTTCATGGCGATTGGATGTATGGTTTTTGAATAACAGGGTTGTCTAGAGGGGGGCAGGGAGGCCACGTGTTCGCTGGCGGCCAATGGGAGCGCATTCTATCCGTGAGCTTCAGACAAACAGACAAAGCTTCAGACAAACAGACAGAATAAGGCAAATATATAAGTAGATGTGGAAGACAAAGGGTAAAAACTTTATTTTTCCTTCTAAAATTCTTAATGAATGGACCAACTAAACAACCAGACTATGGCAATGGATCAATTCCCTTAGAAAAAGCTTGGTTGAGGAGGCACTCAGAACTGATTCACCTAAAATGACTAAAATGTAAAGTGATGCAAGAGCTGGAGATTTGAGACCATTAACCAAAAAGAGGATAAGAAAGGAGAAAAGAGGATAAACACACTTACCTCAGGTACAGACACCAATATTCCCCAGACTACAATGATACGTGAGGCCACCTGCATTGCTGTCACCACTGGCGAGCTCTTGACAAACCTCACAATACAGTGGACCACCTGGACACATACAATATGACAATAAGTGGATTATTAAGGAATAATTAGCTATCAATGATTATAGCATTCTGGAACACCAACATGCTTGGGCATCTTGTCAGTAACTTGGAGTCAATAAGGGTATTACTAAACTCCGCCTTTGCCAGTCCCAAGCCTGGATGAAAAAGGAGGAGGGGGAGCAGTAAAAAGCTCGCTAAAAAACCTAGGCTTAGCTGGCCTGGCTGATAATACCCTGTAAGGGCTCCTAATCCAGTGATACAGGATGAGCAGCGTTTGTACTCCATGTTAGGAGCGGCTGCACAATGGCGTCTGTTCCTCATGTCAGAGACGGCCATTTCTTTTGGAGCTAAGTCACTTGCCACTGAGTAGTGCACCCAGCCTTAATGACAAAGGCAGACACATTCTACTTCACCCAGTCATGATGGTTGTCAACTTTACAAGCTTGATACTCTAATATGATTGAGTGGAGATAAGAAAAAAGAAGAATGGTATTACTGGAGGGATGGATGGTGGGAAGCTCAGGAAGAGAATTCTTGGACAATTTTAAGAGAAGACTTTATAATGTCATCAAAAAGCTGATCCTGAAAAGGAAACTCTGGGATGACAATAATACTGCCCAACAATCTATGGATTGAGGTGAAAGGGATGAAAAATAAAATAAAAAGGGCTAAAATATATATGAAAAAATACATTATATATATAACCTCTTCAATTCAACACTTACATTAATTCAACAGTTTTTAAAATTACAATCGGGCTATTTAATATTTAGCCCAATATAATCAAACACGGACTTTAAATCAACCAAAAATGTTGATTCCTTGGGGCGTTGAATTAAAGAAGTTAGACTGTGATAGGACATGAAAGAAATCTTTTTATTTTTTAAAAAACACATTGTAAAGGGGATGAGAAATATCTAATGTCAGTATGGTAGATACCCTGCCATCAGAGGCCACCGTTAAACAGAATACTACACTGATCTCTCATCAGAGGGATTGTATTATACCAAATAATTTATATGATTTTACATATGTGGTCTCTTATCCGAGGTTGTGTTATACCAAGCTATTTAAATAATTTCAAATATGTGGTATATCTCGTCAGAAGTTTTGTTATATCAAGTCATTTATAAGATTCTACATAGGCTGTCTCTCACAAAAAGGTTTCAAGGATCTCACCTCAAGAAGAGCTAGAGTTTGGAAGAGAAGCAGGGCCTTGTCCACATCCTGCCATAGAGACTTGAAACTCCCTTCCTTGGCAAACACCAGCGTCTCTCTGGTCAGGAGGTAGGCCCATCTACACAGCACCCAGTACATATTTACATACAAAGCAATAACACACCATCTATATATAACAGATGAAAACATTAAGACATGAATGTTACTTTTCACAAGTAAATCAACTCTGCCTTTGCCGGTCCCAAGCCCGGATGAAAAAGGAGGAGGGAGGAGCAGTAACAAGCTCGCTAAAAAACCTGGGCTCAGCTGGCCCGGCTGATAGTACCCTGTAAGGGCTCCTAATCCATGGATACAGGATGAGCATTGTTTGTACTCCATGTTAGGAGCGGCTGCACATGGCGTCTGTTCCTCATGTCAGAGGTGGACATTTCTTTTGAAGCTAAGTCGGCCTGCCACTGAGTAGTGCTCCCAGTCTTAATGACAAAGGCAGACGCATTCTACTTGACCCAATCATGATGGTTGTCAACTTTACAAGCTTGATACTGTAATATGATTAAGTGGAGATAAGAATGAAGAAGACAAATAAATCAAACCTTTACCGTCCTTACTGCGATGAAAAAGCTTATATCCATAGTTTTCTCAAATAGCATTTCTAAGATTCCACCCTTCAGGGTAGCATATAAAAGCAGAATGATCCAATACAGTATTAGAGCTCTAAAGAAGCGATCTGGTAGATTAAAAATTGGTGAAACCGCTGGGAGGGTTCACCACTCATGAGTCAAGCCCTCCCAATATTTTTTCATTGCAGTAAGGACAGTAGAAGTTTATTTTATTTGTGAAAATAAACACTTGCATCTTAATATCTTCATCTGTTATATTAACATACACTATTTCAGTAAGGACAGTAGTAAATTGTATTTTTTTGTTGTTGTTGTTAAAGAAAAAGTTTTGAAAATATAGAATAACCTCTTTAATTCAACCAAAAAGATTTTAATTCCCAAGGCTGTTGAATTAAGGAAGTTGGACTCTCTCTCTCTACTCTCTCTCTCTCTATAATTAGAACATTTAAGGTATTTATTAATATAATTAGGACATTTAAGGTATTTTTTATAATTTGAAAGTGCCCAATGTGTGATTAGATCTTGGGTTGTAGCGGTCAAAAACCAACAGTTTAGACCACTCATCCATCGACCCCTGAGAGGTATCCTTTTACTGGAGAGTTGCTAACTAGTAAAATAGTAATTTTGCCAATATGAAAACTGTGTCTTTTATTGAAAGGTGTCTTCTAATGTGAATGTCCTTTCATGGAATATTTCTTTATTTTGACTTAGAGCGCTATGTCCCCCTAGAGACACTTGCACTTTAAAGATAAACAAAAATTTTGAAAGAAAAGAAAGAAAGATAATGGAATGATCATGGAATATGTTCTTGTAGTAAACGATAAAATTGTGCTACAAATTATAAAAATCAAAATACAACCTTTCGCATTGAGTTTCTTTTATTAGAATATGCTCTTACTGTATTATCAAATATTATCTCTACAGACACTTTACTGCAATAATAAAAATGGCTAGATGAGAGGGCATGACTCATCAGTAGTGAACCCTCTTAGTGGTTTCGCCAAATTAATCTCCAGACCACTCTACTATTGTATTGGATTATTTTTATTATATACCTTACATTTACTAACAAAGAAGGCTTAGGGATGTTTAGGGAACCTATGGACATAAGCTTATAGATTTTTAGAGGTGAAAACAGAATTACAAGATACAATAGTAGAGCGGACAGGAGAATAATTTGGTCAAACCACTGAAAGGGTTCACTACTGATGAGCCAAGCCCTCTCATCTAATATATTTTATCAATTCAGAGATATACACTGGTCCGTAAAATTAAAGGAACAACATATTTTTTTCATTTATCTCAAATTTTATTGAACATTTATCAAGAAATTTTATACACAAATTTATTATTCCATTATTGATTAGAATACCCGAAATCAAAGAATTTTAACACGTATTTTATGCAAATTAGCCGGTCAAGCAATGATCTTCTTGCAGTCAGTGCATAAATATCTTGGATATTGTTGTTAATATGGGGTGTGATCGTCTTTAACTGATAGACAGGCTCTACATCGGTGACCCATACTAAGAATGGCCAACTTTACTTGATTTTGTATAACCTATTTATTTCCTCTCAGTTTACAGGTGTCGAGTCACCTTGTCCTGGCTGTTTACATATGGAGAGTTGGTGGAGTAGAGGTGACAGACCTTGTAGCTGTTGGAGCTCCTAACTAGACGTCATGGCCAGAAATTAATATTTCCTTGATTTTATACAACCTATTTATTTCCTCTCAGTTTACAGATGTCGAGTCACCTTGTCCTGGCTGTTTACATATGGATAGTTAGTGGAGTAGAGGTGACAGACCTTGTAGCTGTTGGAGCTCCTAACTAGACGTCATGGCCAGAAATTAATGTTTCCTTGATTTTGTATAACCTATTTATTTCCTCTCAGTTTACAGGTGTCGAGTCACCTTGTCCTGGCTGTTTACATATGGAGAGTTAGTGGAGTAGAGGTGACAGACCTTGTAGCTGTTGGAGCTCCTAACTAGACGTCATGGGCAGAAATTAATGTTTCCTCGATTTTGTATAACCTATTTATTTCCTCTCAGTTTACAGGTGTTACATTCGAGTCACCTTGTCCTGGCTGTTTACATATGGAGAGTTGGTGGAGTAGAGGTGACAGACCTTGTAGCTGTTGGAGCTCCTAACTAGACGTCATGGGCAGAAATTAATGTTTCCTCGATTTTGTATAACCTATTTATTTCCTCTCAGTTTACAGATGTTACATTCGAGTCACCTTGTCCTGGCTGTTTACATATGGAGAGTTGGTGGAGTAGAGGTGACCTCCCAGACCTTGTAGCTGTTGGTGAATGAGAGAATATGGTTTTACTGGCTACTAACCAAAGTGTATGATTTTCGAGCCCATAAAGGTAATAACCTACAGTTCCCATGTGGTCACCCTTCCAAGTACTGACCGGGCCCGACGTTGCTTAACTTTGGTGTTCGGATGAGAACCTGTGTTTTCAATATGGTATGGCCGTAGGCAAAAAGACGCCTGAGCAGGGGCACAAACCGAATGAGAAAATATATCACAGCATGTTTTAAATAGCTTTTTTTTTTTTGCTTATCCCTAGTACATGTGGTACAGGCCATGATAATCGTGGTGGGTAGAAGAAGGCGACTGCTTTTACTGTAAGTGCACCACATGTCTATACATGTGAGAAGCAGTTCAACTTTGCACTTACGAATGTGCCAGAGCCCAGTTTGGTTACTTGCACTCGCTGGTGGGGTTGGACTTTTGCAAGAATCGGGGGCCATTGGAGCATTTAAAAAATAAAAAAAAGTGCCCAATGCGGGAATCAAACTCAGGTCGTAGCGGCTGAAAACCAACAGTTTAGACCATCCTTCCACAGACTTCCTTTAATCACCGACCCTTTTTAAATAGCTACTGTTATCAAGTGTGTGTAAACAAGATAGCAGATAAGAAGAAGCTGTGATAATGATAATTGTTGTTTGCTTTGATATATTTTCTCATTCAGTACTTTTGTCTTATAATGATAACAAAGCTGTTACTGAAATGTCACACACTATTTATTTATTTGGTATTATTACCTTGTGTTTCTAATCTTATAATCCAAATTGTGCCTAATCAGTATTCAGAGAATGTTTGATTTATGCTGAATGCTTGATGATGGTAACCATGGTGTGCTGATACCAAAATGGCAAAGCGCCATCTATCTGAATAAATATCAACTAAATGATGTGATTATCAGTCTCAATTACAAACACACATAGCTTTATTAAGACCACTGGTCTTATACAGATTCACCACAGGAAGAAAGGAAGCATAGATCCAGGCAGCGTACAACTCAACAACAGCCTACAGGTCAGACAAATGTCCAGTGGCCACAACGTGCATACGTCAAGGTTAATTATTGTTATAAGGTACAATTTGGATTATAGATTAGAATTACAAGATAATAGCACCACATCCAAATAAATTAATAGTGTGTGACATTTTGGTAAATGCGTTGTTACCATCATTGTCTGATGATGATAATAATAATAACACTGTTACCGAAATGTCACAGTATTAATTTATTTGGTCTTATTACCCTGTAGTATCTATTATCATTATTGTTATTATTCACAAAGGTAACAAGATCAAATACAAATAAATAAATTATAGGTGGCATATATTGTGTGTGTGTGTGTGGTAATAGCATAGTTAACATTTTAACTTTTGATGATGACAATAATATGGGGGGTCGGTGGAAGGATGGTCTAAACCTTGGTTTTCAACCGCTACGACCCAGGTTCGATTCCCGCATTGGGCACTTTTTTCTGATAAAAAAAAAAAATGCTCCAATGACCCCCAATTCTTGCAAAAGTCCAATCCCACCAGTGAGTGCAAGTAACCAAACGGGGCTCTGGCACATTTGTAAGTGAAAGTCGAACTGCTTTTCACATGTGTAGACATGAGGTGCAGTTACAGTAAAAGCAGTCGCCTACTTCTACCTACCATGATTATCATGGCCTGTACCACGTGCACTAGGGATAAGCAAAAAAAAAAAAACGATAAGGCACAATGTGGATTATAGATTATAAACACAAGGTATTAAGACCTAATCCAAATAAATAGTGTGTACTATTTATTTATTTGGATTTGGTCTTATTGTCTTATTACCTTGTGTTTTTGATGATAACAATGATTTTACCAAAATGCTGTTTATAATTTATTTATTTGGTTTTGTGACCTTTGTGATGGAGGTCGATGGACGAATGGTTATAAACTGTTTATTTCTGACAGGCACAAACCAAGAACCCTGCCTTTGCCGGTCCCAAGCCCGGATGAAAAAGGAGAAGGGGGAGCAGTAACAAGCTCGGTAAAAAACCTGGGTTCAGCTGGCCCGGCTGATAGTACCCTGTAAGGGCTCCTGATCTAGGGATACAGGATGAGCGGCGTTTGTACTCCATGTTAGGAGCGGCTGTACATGGCGTCTGTTCCTCATGTTAGAGGTGGCCATTTCTTTTGGAGCTAAGTCGGCCTGCCACTGAGTAGTGCTCCCAGTCTTAATGACAAAGGCAGACACATTCTACTTCATCCAGTGTAAAGATAAGAAAGAAGAAGACGAACCAAGAACGAATCTTGTCTTGTACAGTATTTTCTGAATAAAAAATTTCTCCAATGAACCCTGATTCTTGCAATAGTGCAACCCCACCAGTGAGTGCAAGTAACCAAATGAGGCTCTTTCTAAGTGCAAAAGCCGAGTTACTTTCTACAAGTGTAGCCATGTGGTTCTCACTTACAGTAAAAAGCAGTTGCCAACAACTACCTACCATGATTATTATTATAGCTTGTACCACGCGCGCCATGTGTGTACTAGGGATAATAATAATTAGTTAAAACAAAAACAAAAACTTTGCTATTCTTATCTACAATCTAAATTACACCTCAGCACTATTATTAGTGCTGTGAAAAAACTCTCTTTGCAGAAAGAGTCTTCATTAACAAAATATAATTTTGTAGAATGGCCACAGTATGAAGACAATATTTATAATGTGCTTGTCAATTCTGGCATATAGAGCTGCTATGCAAATTCCTTGAACCCTTTCCAGCCCAGACTTATTCTAGCTACTAAATAACAGACACGAAATAGGAATAAATAATATTACAAATGATGTTGATTATAAACACAAAGTAATAAGGCCAGATCCAAATAAATAAATAGTGTGTGATGTTTCGGTAACAGCATTATTACCATCTTCAGACAAAAGTACTGAAACTGGTCCTATTCTAATCAATGTCACCGCTTTACCAGAAGTATCCTTTTCTGGGAACCAGGTAAAACTGGTGGAAAAATGGCCCTTTACTGTTAAAAACTGTGATGGATGAACACTCATTGCTGGGCAGTTGAGCATTGGAATTGTATGGTAAATTTCAACTTTTGTCTGAAGATGGTAACAACGCTGTTACCGAAACATCACACACTATTTATTTGGATTTAGTCTTATTACCTTGTGTTTATAATCTTTAATCCAAATTGTGTCTTATCAAATGATATTGATGTTAGGTCAATTGAAGGAAGAGAGAAGGATCTGTAATGAGCTGACTAGAAGGGGTTAAGAAAGCTACAGGAAGGTCACTAAATGAGCTGTGAATGATGGTCAGTAATTGATCAAATTGAGGAATATTTGTCTGCATAGTCAGCAAAAGTCAAACACAACTTGATGGATGTTAACAACAAAACTTAAATATCAAACATTCACTTGTACAGTGGACCCTCGGTTTGCAAGCATAATCAGTTCCAGAGCCATGCTCGTACTCCAAAACGCTCGTAGTGCGAAACTAATTTCTTATTTTTAATAATTGAAACTCGGGCAATTCTTCTTGCTACGAACAATTGCACAGTTTCCCACATTTTACATATTTCCCGAATCTGATCTGAAGGGAGGGATCCCAGTGAATTTTCATCCATCACGATTACGGGCAACCATCACGAGTTGCTCGTAATGCGAAATTTCACTCATAATCCAAGGTAAATTTTTCAAAAAATTTTGCTCGTACTGCGAAAAGCTCGTACTCCAAGGTGCTCGTAAACCGAGGGTCCACTGTAGTTGTAATTTGAATTCTAGAAAAAAAAAAAGGGGGTGAATAAGACTAAATGCTAAAGTTATAGGTAATGTTTGTATAAAGGTAGTTGGTATGATTGGACTGAAGAAATTAATCTCTATTCATTAGTTTCTGACTCACTCATCAGTACTTTGGTCTGAGAATGGTAGAAATATTGTTGCTGAAACATCATGTCCCTGAACAACAGTATTTGATTTCCAGAAGGGTTGCAAAGTTTTCCCACTATGTACTAAGTGAAATTCTCAACCTGCAACCCCAAACCACATCATTGGCTGCATTGATGAGCTCAACTCATCCCCTGCAGACACCATCTCAAACTCCACAGGCTTGATACCCTGATATTATTGGATGGAGATAAGAAAGAAGAACATCATGCCTCAACTAATATAAGGTACAATTTGGATTAAAGATTAGGACTAAAGGTACCAAGGCCAAATAAGTAATTTACAGTAACATTTTTGTATAAATGCATTGTCACCATCTTATGGCAAAGTATTGAATTAGAAAAAAATATCACAGCATGTTATATAGTTGGTAGTGTTATCATTAAAGTAAACAGGAGTAATAAAACACTAAAGAAGAAAAATAAACAAGATATAATTATTTTAATATTTTCATCTAAAAATGAAAACGTGGTTGCTAAGATATCTGGTATCATTTACTTATTTATATTTGGTCTAGTTGCCTTGTGATCTTTTTAGTTAGGTAGTTCAGAGATCGGCTTGAGAAGAATCGGAGACCTCCAAAAACTTTGATACCACTGGAGATAGAATTAAATTGTGCAAAGTATTTTTGTTTTTTAAAAACTCAGATGTGGGTCACTCTAGCAAGATATATTAAAAAAATATACTCTAAAAAATATTATTGAATCTTAAATTTTAACAGAAAGTGAATTTAAAAAAACAAATAAAACATTTAGGCAACTTCAACAATAAGCTACAGAGAGGGTGGTAGAATAAATTGTAATTAATAAGAATGTCTAATTTCCAACGCGACTATAATTTTATGGGGTAAGATGCTCTATCTTATTTCTGAAACTGCGTGAAAAACACGCCGCCGATTTTATTATTCCGCGTAAGACCTACTCGCCGTTGGCAAAAGTAGTTCCATTTTAAAAACAACCCAACCTAGCGGGGAATGGCATAATCGGCGACACGTGGCCAACAGTTGTCGCAAAAATGACTATCTCACCAAATTTCTGAACATAAGGAAGAGAGTAAACACACATTGAGGTTGAAAAAAAAAAAACCGCTAAATGCTACGTAACTATGCTTTGCTTATTTTGGGAAGCTTACTTCAATTTGCAAGTAAAAACATGACTGGCAAAATAAACATTTTCAAAGAGTAATGAAATAACCAATGCTATTTCATTTGGGAGGTCGGAATTTCTTGCTGTAACGTCGTTTTTGCGGGGGAAAAAAAAATGCTTCGTCAATCAATTAAAAATGTTTTTAAAAACATTTGTTGGAAGAGGGATTAAACACGACAATAAATATATAAACTCCCGATATATAATCTTATATAAACTTTTTTATACAATTTATCTAAAACTATAAATACAAAATTCACTTTAACAAAAGATTTAAAAAAAAAAAAATGCAAAGAGGTCTCGGGATTAGGTTAAATTTTCTTATCCTATAACCAAGCGTAGTTTTTATAAGCCATGAAACTAAGTAAGGTTAGTTTTTTCTAGAATAAATTAGATTTTCAATTCTGTTTAGGGGGCTAGCAAAACAGCAACCAAATCCCGAAATAGCGATATTTTAAAAATATTGCTTAAGACCTATCACAAAAATATGAAGAAAATTTAATCCATCTTACCTTTTCAGAAAAAAAAAAAGCAATCTCTCGAAATATTTTGAGAAAAAAAAAGTGTTTTTTTTTTTTTCCTTTACAGATCCAGGTACGTCCTTTTTCATATAAATTTACTTAATGGAACCCCTTTTGACTCAAACAAGGTAATAAGATCAAATCTAAATAAATAAATGTGTAGGTACTTTTAAGTCTATAAAAATAATAATGCACAATTTGGATTATAAGTTAAACACAAGTTTATAAGACCAAATTCAAATAAAGTGTGTTGACACACTATTCTGATTACCTTGTGTTTTTAATCTATAATCCAAATTGTGCTTTATCACTTTTAAGAAATAAGTCCTAAAACATCTTATGAGCTGGCTGGAAGGAGAATTTTTGTCCATATAATTATTAGAAGTCGAACTCCGACTTAATGGAAACTTAACAACAACAAGAACATATCAAATGAGGATTTTATTTTAATTTTGGGAGAAATAAAACATTAAAAAAAAGTAACTTTTTTTTTTTTATTATCATTTACAATGCACGCGATATCCGTCTTGGATATTTGCATGCATACACAAGTTTGGGAGCTTATTTCTTCTTGGAGACACCAACAGTACGTCCACGACGGCCTGTTGTCTTGGTGTGTTGACCACGTACACGGAGACCCCAGAAATGACGTAGTCCACGATGAGCACGAATCTTCTTAAGACGTTCCAGATCATCACGTAGCTTAGTCTCAAGAGCACTGGAAGTCACCTGGCTTGTCTTTCCATCCTTATGATCACGATTTCTATTGAGAGCCCACTTGGGGATCCTGTAACTTATGGGATCAGCAATGGTAGCTTGGAGCTGTTCAAGTTCCTTCTCATTCATGGTACCGGCATGGCGAGCAGGATCGATACCATTGGCCCGGCATATCATATAGCCGAAACGTCGGCCAACACCCTTGATTTGACGAAGGGCATAAGGTACCTTACGTTTACCATCGAGATTGGTGTTATAAACACGCAGCAGTTCCTGGAACTTGGGATCCTTAACCAAATTTGAAGTCATCTTGATTGAAGGAAACTCTCTTCTTCTTTAAAGAATGAAAAAAATTAAGCCTATTTTCGAAAAGAAAAAATTTAAAATGGTATCAGATAAAAAGATATACAAAATACATATTTAAAAGAGCTCAATATTTCTAATAGAGGATTTTAAAAAATATATTCTGTTGAATTAATTTTTTTTTTTCATTGATAAAATATATTTGATATAGTCATTAAAAAATAAAATATAATCTTGAGAACTCTAATATTTCGCTTATATATATATATATATATATATATATATATTATTAATAAAAATAAAACACTGTAGAAACATATAAATAATTTTAAACTAATAAGGCACAATTTGGGTTATAAATACAAGGTAATTCATAATACAATATAATGCGGCTTATGATTGTAGAACGACATTTGAAAATTATTCCGAATGTGTTTCTTTTGAACGAAAAATCGAAATTTATTTTAAGGAGAAATAACGATTATATATGGGAATATTCCCATCCCTGGACACTTTTATTTTTCCGTTTATCATTACTCTTCACAATTCATCCTTTCATACTTCATCCCTAAGGTTATATAAATAATCGTTATTTGTCCTTAAAATAAATTTCTATTTTTCGTTCAAAAGAAACACATGCGGAATAATTTTCAAATGTCGTTCTACAAACACAAGGTAATAAGACCAAAATTCAAATAAATAAATAATGTGTGACGTTTCGGTAATATTCAGCACTTGTGTCTGAAGATGGTAAAAACACTGTTACCGAAACGTCACACACTATTTATTTGTTTGTATTTGGTCTTATTACCTTGTGTTTCTAATTTTAAACTAGTATAAATAGCTTGGGAAAGAATTATTAGGCGTTTGTCTTAAAATCACAATTGTGAAGGCGGAAGTTTAAAGTTTGTAAAAATATACATCAATACTAGAAGAGAAGCCTACTTTTAGGCTTCGATTCACCCAAATTTCAAAATGGTCAGTTGTTGGAGATCTTACTAATAATAGTACAACTTCCTCTCTGTATAAAGGACAACACATATTTGCATAGCCAAATTGTCCTTTAAGGAGAGGTTTCCAGAGAGTTGCTAATTAGTAATATGGTAATTTAGTCAATGAAAACTACCCTTTATAGAGAGATGTCCTCTCATGGAGGTTCTTCCGCGCATAGTTACCGCTGCATTATGGATTGCACAATGATGGTTATAAGAGCAACAAGTTGCATAAACTCGGACTGAGATGCATATGTAAATATGTTGGTGAAATTTCTCGAAAGATTTTATTCACCGTACATAGCCCTTCTCTGTCTTTTAACAGTGATTTCTTGTGACCTTTGGGCTTGCGTGTGTGTGGAAATAAAAAATTATTAACAAGAAATTTCAGGCTTAATTACAGTATAGTTTGGTAAAAAAAAATTACTGATAAAATTAAGAAAAAGGCATCTCCTTATCGTGCAATTGAAAGTTGCTGATGGCTTGCGCCATCTATCGGAATAAATATCAACTATTCTCGTTGATTTTTTAATTATTCCAGAATTGGCCAAATACCCATTCTTGATTAATCAAGAAAAGCTAACCACGGACGCGTTTCGGGCTGTTGGCCTTAATCAGCGTGTTTTTCACATTGATAAAATTAAGTTTATAAATAAATAAATGTATATTGAATACATATCTCAAATGTGTGGACAAAAAAAAAAAGACATTCTGATAGCGATTAAAGTGAATATGGTTTCACACAAGTAAGGAAAAAGTAGGTCACAAAGTAACAATATATTTGAAAAAAGAATCTTGTATCAATATTAAAGTAAAAATATGAGGTTTCCAGGGATAAGTACCTTTTAAAACATTTTAATTCACAAATATCTAGCTTTTGGTCATGAAAAAGTCCTTGTACAGTAGAATTACCTCCCTGTAAAGGACAACACCTAATTGCATAGCCAAAGTGTTCTTTAGGGGAGAGCTGTTCTCTTACCGGAGAGTTTTTAAATAGTAAAAAATGGTAATTTTTTCAAATGAAAATTGTCCTTTGTAGAGAGGTATCCTCTACCATGAGTGTCTTCTCATGGAGGTTCTACTGTATCATGCTTTCTCCTGTAGAAGAGCTTTCGTAACCGAAAGCTAGAGATTTAAGAATTAATAAATAAATTTTTAAAAAGAAATATGGCAAAAAAACGCCCTTGCAGCCTTAGAAAAAATTTAGGAAAACGCCTTTGCAGCCTTAGAACAATTTTTAACGCTTTACCATATGTTTTAATTTTTGTTCGCTCCTGATGAGGACAAAAGATTTTTGTCGAAACGTCGAGACAATAAAAAAGATTTACTGGCCGAAGTATGTTTAATTTGAAGAACTAAAAAAAGAAACTTATCCATGGAAAGCCTGATCTTCTTCTCTCTCTTTACAATAATTTATATAAAAAAAACATAATTTTTAAAAGAATTATATTAGAGAAGTAAGAGACATTCCGGGTAGTTGACGCTCTGAGCTCTATGAACCTGGGTTATAAATCTCTCTCTCTGAATGAAGCTAACCAGTGTGGCGAAGGCTACCATCTACAAGTACCATCTTGGTCTTGAGGTGGGTAACACCAGCCATCACATCGACCTGCCCACTCTGTGGGAAAAAACTCTCGCAGTTCATCGGTGGCGGAGTCTTTCCCGTGGTGGGCGCCACCAATGAAGACCTTGTATATATTATATATATGTATATTTATCAATTATTTTTATCTATTTATTCCTATATTTATCATTATATAATCTTATTTATTCAATTTCATAATTTACCATATATAATCTTATATGAACATTGTAATAAATCAGTTTCAATCTCAATCTCTCTCTCTCTCTCTGAGATATCAATAGATGATATCATCATCAATATTCATCAGTACACTTATGATAAAATCATCACAACGATCGCTTCTTTATAACGATTTCCTATATTCATGGCCCAGTGTCCACATACTGTCAAGAGGAGGGGCAAATCGTAGATCATCTCAACTACAGCATTCTATCTACAGCTATTCCAGACGGCTAAACTCCTTGGAATGTCGACAGCACCGCTCTCTGTTGAACCTATCAAGACATGCTTGGAAACACTTGGTGAACTGGTTCACTAAGGCTACCAAGACATGCCTGGAAACACTCGGTGAACTGGTTCACTAAGGCTACCAAGACATGCCTGGAAACACTTGGTGAAGTGGTTCACTAAGGCTACCAAGACATGCCTGGAAACACTTGGTGAAGTGGTTCACTAAGGCTACCAAGACATGCCTGGAAACACTTGGTGAAGTGGTTCACTAAGGCTACCAAGACATGCCTGGAAACACTTGGTGAAGTGGTTCACTAAGGCTACCAAGACATGCCTGGAAACACTTGGTGAACTGGTTCACTAAGGCTACCAAGACATGCCTGGAAACACTTGGTGAAGTGGTTCACTAAGGCTACCAAGACATGCCTGGAAACACTCGGTGAAGTGGTTCACTAAGGCTACCAAGACATGCCTGGAAACACTCGGTGAAGTGGTTCACTAAGGCTATCAAGACATGCCTGGAAACACTCGGTGAAGTGGTTCACTAAGGCTACCAACACATGCCTGGAAACACTTGGTGAAGTGGTTCACTAAGGCTACCAACACATGCCTGGAAACACTTGGTGAAGTGGTTCACTAAGGCTACCAAGACATGCCTGAAAACACTCGGTGAAGTGGTTCACTAAGGCTACCAAGACATGCCTGGAAACACTCGGTGAAGTGGTTCACTAAGGCTACCAAGACATGCCTGGAAACACTCGGTGAAGTGGTTCACTAAGGCTACCAAGACATGCCTGGAAACACTCGGTGAAGTGGTTCACTAAGGCTATCAAGACATGCCTGGAAACACTCGGTGAAGTGGTTCACTAAGGCTACCAACACATGCCTGGAAACACTTGGTGAAGTGGTTCACTAAGGCTACCAACACATGCCTGGAAACACTTGGTGAAGTGGTTCACTAAGGCTACCAAGACATGCCTGAAAACACTCGGTGAAGTGGTTCACTAAGGCTACCAAGACATGCCTGGAAACACTCGGTGAAGTGGTTCACTAAGGCTATCAAGACATGCCTGGAAACACTCGGTGAAGTGGTTCACTAAGGCTACCAAGACATGCCTGGAAACACTTGGTGAACTGGTTCACTAAGGCTACCAAGACATGCTTGGAAACACTTGGTGAAGTGGTTCACTAAGGCTACCAAGACATGCCTGGAAACACTCGGTGAAGTGGTTCACTAAGGCTACCAAGACATGCCTGGAAACACTCGGTGAAGTGGTTCACTAAGGCTACCAAGACATGCCTGGAAACACTCGGTGAAGTGGTTCACTAAGGCTACCAAGACATGCCTGGAAACACTCGGTGAAGTGGTTCACTAAGGCTACCAAGACATGCCTGGAAACACTCGGTGAAGTGGTTCACTAAGGCTACCAAGACATGCCTGGAAACACTCGGTGAAGTGGTTCACTAAGGCTACCAAGACATGCCTGGAAACACTCGGTGAAGTGGTTCACTAAGGCTACCAAGACATGCCTGGAAACACTTGGTGAAGTGGTTCACTAAGGCTACCAAGACATGCCTGGAAACACTCGGTGAAGTGGTTCACTAAGGCTACCAAGACATGCCTGGAAACACTCGGTGAAGTGGTTCACTAAGGCTACCAAGACATGCCTGGAAACACTCGGTGAAGTGGTTCACTAAGGCTACCAAGACATGCCTGGAAACACTCGGTGAAGTGGTTCACTAAGGCTACCAAGACATGCCTGGAAACACTTGGTGAAGTGGTTCACTAAGGCTACCAAGACATGCCTGGAAACACTTGGTGAAGTGGTTCACTAAGGCTACCAAGACATGCCTGGAAACACTCGGTGAAGTGGTTCACTAAGGCTACCAAGACATGCCTGGAAACACTTGGTGAAGTGGTTCACTAAGGCTACCAAGACATGCCTGGAAACACTCGGTGAAGTGGTTCACTAAGGCTACCAAGACATGCCTGGAAACACTCGGTGAAGTGGTTCACTAAGGCTACCAAGACATGCCTGGAAACACTTGGTGAAGTGGTTCACTAAGGCTACCAAGACATGCCTGGAAACACTCGGTGAAGTGGTTCACTAAGGCTACCAAGACATGCCTGGAAACACTTGGTGAAGTGGTTCACTAAGGCTACCAAGACATGCCTGGAAACACTTGGTGAAGTGGTTCACTAAGGCTACCAAGACATGCCTGGAAACACTTGGTGAAGTGGTTCACTAAGGCTACCAAGACATGCCTGGAAACACTTGGTGAAGTGGTTCACTAAGGCTACCAAGACATGCCTGGAAACACTTGGTGAAGTGGTTCACTAAGGCTACCAAGACATGCCTGGAAACACTTGGTGAAGTGGTTCACTAAGGCTACCAAGACATGCCTGGAAACACTTGGTGAAGTGGTTCACTAAGGCTACCAAGACATGCCTGGAAACACTTGGTGAAGTGGTTCACTAAGACAAGCAATACAGACTCCTAAACCACAAGACAGCCCGGGTAGTTGGCGATATACAGACACGCTACAGGAATCTGGTTTATCCATAAGTATGTATAGTTAAAGGATTTACATTTCTTTGAAAAAATGTCATATTGAACACATATATACACTCATGGACAAAACTTAAGGAAGTTGTACCTTTTAACATGTATATCGGGATTCAAACAATAACTCTGAAAGTTATTTGATACACAGTGACCTTTATTAAAGACACACGAGATAACCAAGTGTGAACAAAATTGCCTGACTCCTTCCAAAAAAAAAAAAAAAAAAGACTGGCGACATCAAAGATTTTCCTCTTTCTTAAGTTTCGTTCATGAGTGTAAATCTCCTTCCGGCGATATTTCGAAATCATTAGTTAGAGTTAAAAAAAAAAAATGCGGAGTAGAAATCAAAACAGACAATAGCTGTAGGGGACTCAAACTGGCGAAACGGCGGGAAGGCATTGATGAAACAAGTCTTTCCAATCATTAGAGCCTCCCATGAAAGACCACAGTCTCGCCATGGTTAAACTCAGTCTCTCTTGGATAATATATCAGACTCTCGGTTGAAAGACTCGTGACTGGGCCCTGGATGACCTCTGATAAGAGACTACCTCCAAGAACGACCGAGCTTTTAGAGTCCGAGCTTTATGTTCAGAGTCTCTGATAACGGATATATCTTTATTTACGGGGCTGCTAACCAAAATAGATGATTTTTGAGCTCCAATGGACGCATAAAGCGGAATATATACAAAGCACTGTTGGAGGGGCCTGGGAATAGGTGGCCAGGGGATCATCGCCGGGTGAGGCCAGGAGAGTCGGGATGTAGAGGAGGGGGGCAGGGTGGTGATCCGCGGAGATCAGGGGGAAGCAAAATCTCTGATAAGCTTTTAGTCATGTTTTTAAGTGGTCTCTCATGTGATACTACCGTATTTGTCAGTTTATGGGCGGTAAATCTCATGAGTGATGGGTCTCATGTTGTATAGGTACCCTTAGAACTAACAATGGATTAACATCATTACATTTAGATAAGTTTTTTTTGGTCGTTGAGGTACAGCTTGCACCACGCTGATGAGGGCCAACAGCCCGAAACGCGTACATGGTTAGCTTTTCTTGATTAATCAAGAATGGGTAATTAGCCAATTCTAGAATAATTAGAAATCAACGAGAATAGTTTATATTTATTCCGACAGATGGCGCAAGCTATCAGCAACTTTCAGTTGCACTATAAGGAGATGCATTTTTCATAATACATTTAGATAGGTTCTATATAGCGGCAACAATGTAAAGGGTTAAGCATTCGGTATAAAAGACCAAACATAGTAAAAAAAAACAGTAAATTTGAAAAATCACGTGAGAACGCCCTTGAAACCTCAGAACAATTTTTAACGCTCTTGCCAAATGGTTTATTTATTTCTCCTGACGAAGACAAAATATTTTTGTTGAAACATTGAAAAAATAAAACTTTAACTAGCCGAAAGTGTCTATTTTTAAAAAGAAATTTGAATACCGGCCAGGCAGCCTCTATCTTTAAGATAGTAAACCACAATTTGAAGACAACCATCCAAATATAAACGTTTGTTTCTTTATTCAGAATTCCATCAATATTTTACGGGAATGTGAAAAAATAGTAAAAATGTGATATTGTACTGGGATAAGGTGCATAAATTATTAAAAAGACATCTCCTTATCGTGCAACTGAAAGTTGCTGATGGCTTGCGCCATCTATCGAAATAAATATCAACTGTTCTCGTTGATTTTAAATTATTTTTCAGGATGCCTGAATAACCACTTTTTTTGGTCGTTGAGGTACAGCTTGCACCACGCTGATGAGGGCCAACAGCCCGAAACGCGTACGTGGTTAACTTTTCTTAATTAATCAAGAATGGGTATTTGGCCAATTCTGGAATAATTAAAAATCAACGAGAATACGATTTCATCCTGTCAACCCACTTTGTAATTCCGGTGTTGTACCACTCTCCCGCCGCCTCTTTGAGCCACTTGTCGACCCACCTGGCGGACACCTTTCTGTAGCCGAGGGTCTCAGACACAATCTTGTGCACGGAGAAGTGGCTGCAATCTTCATTCAGGCCATCCTCGATCTCTTCAAGGGTTATCCGCCGGTTTGCGCGCACCATTTCGTCGATTCGAGCCACGGTTGATTCCGGCAAACTCGGCCGCCCAGACCGCTGTTCATCGTGGACGTTTATCCGCCCCTCGTTAAACTCCCGGCACCATTTCCGCACATTTTTAATGTCCATGCACTTCTCACCATACACTTCCACTAACTGACGGTGAATTTCGACCGGAGAATTATTTTTCGCATTTAAAAAACGTATAACGGGCGCAACTCGCACTTGGCGGGAGAGCTAAGGGGAAGCTCTATCGCGAACGGCTGCCAGACAGCGACTGAGCATCCCAAGATCACCGGGAAGGTTCTAGACGGTAGAGGGGGAACCAAGGAAGGCAGCGGTGTTGTCGGATTTCACCTAGCAACGCGCGTTCGGAAATTATCTCATAGAAGACCTTACTTTTCTACTCAGCCTCGTAGTTGATATTTATTCCGATAGATGACGCAAGCCATCAGCAACTTTCAGTTGCACGATAAGGAGATGCCTTTTTCTTAATTTTACAGGAAGTTGACCTTTTCCATGTATAAATATAAGGAATGAATATTGAAAAGGTAAATTTTCTATTGAGGGTAAGTTTTTGGCAAAAAAATATCGAATAATCCTTCTTTTAAAAGAGTGATAGCATTACCTTTTTTTTGTTTCCTCTTCCTTGCAAATATATTCAGGATCTGAAAAGTATTTTAGAGGGTCGGTTGAAGGATGGTCTAAACCGTTGGTTTTTCGACCGCTACGACCCGGGATCGATTCCCGCATTGGGCACTTTTTTTATAATAATAATTTTAAAAAATGCTCCAATGAGGCCTCCGATTCTTGCAAAAGTCCAACCCCACCAGCGAGTGCACGTAACCATACGGGGCTCTGGCACATTTGTAAGTGAAAAAGTCGAACTGTTTTTTCACGTGTGTAGACCTGTGGTGCACTTACAGTAGAAGCAGTCGCCTACTACTACCCACCATGATTATCATGCCCTGTACCACGTGTACTAGAGATAATAATATTAATTATAAAAATATTTTTATCTTAAGGAAATACACATTGGAACCTCGCTATAACAACAACCAGATTTTTATGTTTGTTATAGCCACGGTTAAAACAACTCCAGAATTAAAGCTGGTAACTTTTTTTTTTTTTTTTGCTTATCCCTAGTACATGTGGTACAGGCCATGATAATCATGGTGGGTAGAAGTAGGCGACTGCTTTTACTGTAACTGCACCACATGTCTACACATGTGAAAAGCAGTTCGACTTTGCACTTACAAATTTGCCAGAGCCCCATTTGGTTACTTTCACTCGCTGGTGGGGTTAGACTTTTGCAAGAATCGGGGGCCATTGGAGCATTTTTTTTTTTATCAGAAAAAAAGTGCCCAATACGGGAATCGAACCCGGGTCGTAGCGGTCGTAAACCAATGGTTTAGACCATCCTGCGACAAACTGCGGCTCGCGAGCTACATGCGGCTCTTTATATAGTTCCATACGTAAATATTATTTATGCGAGTACTATTTATTGTTGGCAAGAAAACATTTTGTGGCTCTTTAAAAACTTTGAAATTTTTGTAAATTGTAATTTTTGAATCTTCCGACTCAAAAGTTTGCCGATTCCTGTCTTAGGCTTATATATCTACAAATAAGATTAGCTATTATCAATTCTAATTTTGATTTTTTTATATACACTCATGGATAAAGGGAAGTTGTACCTTTCAGCATGTATATCGGGGGATTCAGACAATAACACTCTGAAAGATACACTCATGGACAAAAGGAAGTTGTACCTTTCAGCATGTATATCGGGGGATTCAGATAATAACACTCTGAAAGATACACTCATGGACAAAAGGAAGTTGTACCTTTCAGCATGTATATCGGGGGATTCAGACAATAACACTCTGAAAGATACACTCATGGACAAAAGGAAGTTGTACCTTTCAGCATCTATATCGGGGGATTCAGACAATAACACTCTGAAAGATACACTCATGGACAAAAGGAAGTTGTACCTTTCAGCATGTATATCGGGATTCAGACAATAACTCTGAAAGATACACTCATAGACAAAAGGAAGTTGTACCTTTCAGCATGTATATCGGGGGATTCAGACAATAACACTCTGAAAGATACACTCATGGACAAAAGGAAGTTGTGCCTTTCAGCATGTATATCGGGATTCAGACAATAACTCTGAAAGATAGACTCATAGACAAAAGGAAGTTGTACCTTTCAGCATGTATATCGGGATTCAGACAATAACTCTGAGAGATACACTCATGGACAAAAGGAAGTTGTACCTTTCAGCATGTATATCGGGGGATTCAGATAATAACACTCTGAAAGATACACTCATGGACAAAAGGAAGTTGTACCTTTCAGCATGTATATCGGGGGATTCAGACAATAACACTCTGAAAGATACACTCATGGACAAAAGGAAGTTGTACCTTTCAGCATGTATATCGGGATTCAGACAATAACTCTGAGAGATACACTCATAGACAAAAGGAAGTTGTACCTTTCAGCATGTATATCAGGATTCAAACAATAACTCTGAAAGATACACTCATAGACAAAAGGAAGTTGTACCTTTCAGCATGTATATCGGGGGATTCAGACAATAACACTCTGAAAGATACACTCATGGACAAAAGGAAGTTGTGCCTTTCAGCATGTATATCGGGATTCAGACAATAACTCTGAAAGATAGACTCATAGACAAAAGGAAGTTGTACCTTTCAGCATGTATATCGGGATTCAGACAATAACTCTGAGAGATACACTCATGGACAAAAGGAAGTTGTACCTTTCAGCATGTATATCGGGGGATTCAGACAATAACACTCTGAAAGATACACTCATAGACAAAAGGAAGTTGTACCTTTCAGCATGTATATCGGGATTCAGACAATAACTCTGAAAGATATTACAGTGACCTTTATTGAAGACACGAGATAACAAAGTGTGAACAAAATTGTCTCGTTTCCTTCAAACAAAAAATAGACGACCATATCAACGATATATATCATAATAAACGATATCGAAGACTTTCCACTTCCTTAAATTTTGTGTATGTATATATTTATTTCAAGGAAATTACTGAAGAAATCCCCCATTACTTGCTTAATTGTACAGCCCTTGATGCAGAGAGGAAGGCCCTATATCAACAAATTAAATGTACCAACATTTCACCCTACGTATTGCTTTCAAAAATATCAGCAAACAAATCTAAGGCAATAGCTTACTATACATTTTTTAGATCATCATTATGTAAGGACCAGTCAACAATTGAATGACTTTGAGACGAAGAGTAAAGCCAGTTCAATTTCTATGTAAATAACACAAGATGAGTATTATCTTACCCAATTGGGAGAATCTGTATGGGGCAAGTCCTTAATGAAGGCTTTTGTGTGTGAAAAATTTATTTATTCCTCTTAACACAACACACACATACAATTGACTAATGTCAATAAAAGTATTTTCAATTTCGAATTGTTATAACACATCACTTCTGATCAAGATTTTCAATTGTTAATTATGTAATTGTTAGAACAACGGCTAAAACAATTTAGATAAACAAAACTTGGGACTTTAGAATCAAGATGTTATAACCAGATTGCTGCTATAGCAAGTTTCAACAGAAAAAAATTCCCCCTCGCAGCCAAAAAAAAAAAAAACATCACAGTTATATACAAATATACATTTGTAATATGATGTAATATGCAAGAGTCTAGCAACAGTATCACTATAAAAGGAAGTTCCAAAAATACAATATAACAGTGGTATGGTAGATTAAACTGGCGAAACCGTTGGGAGGGTTCACCACTGATGAACCAGGCCCTCCCTTTAATTTTTCCATTGCAGTAAGGACAGTAGAAATTGTTTAATTTCAAAAAGAATCTTACGCGTTTAAAATAGTTTCGAATTTTGATAACAAATATATGTACATGCTTGTTTGGCGGTACATATACTGTACTAAAATTGGAACGATACAAATGTGTTGTGAGAAGATAAATTTACTTTCCTTACACCTACTGGTAAAATATGAATACTAAATAGGTTATTGCTTTCCTTTATGTGAAAAAAATGTACTTTTTAAACTTGATGTGTTTAATGAGTACTCTTTAACGACTTTTCCTTAAATAACATGGAAGATAACGTGTTGTAAAAACCTGTCTCTTAACCAAGCTCTGTATTAATAGAGAAAAAAAATGTAACTATTTAGAACTACAGTATGATAGTCTCCCATGAGAAATCATAGCCTAAAACACATGGATAAACTTGGCCTCTTACGGAGGTAGTTGCCTCTTAACATAGACTCTTAAACAAAAGGTAACATTAAGGTTTAAATATCGGGCTTCCAGAATATCATTGTATCATTTTTTTTTCTGTAGAAGGATACTCGTGTCTGAAAGCTAGAGATTTGTGAATCGAAATTTTTTCTTTTTTAGGGGATCGGTGGAAGGATGGTCTAAACCAGGGGTGGCGAACGTGCGGCCTTAAGGCCGCATGTGGCCTTTTCTTGCCCAAGTTGTGGCCTTTTCATAAATTCAAAATTATAATTTTTGTTTCGCAGTTTTCAATTACTTTCATTATTTTATTGAAAATATCTAATACGAATGTCATATATTATATAATATATATAATATAGTAAATGTAAGTATGTAAATTTCTAAGAGTAATTCAAGTGTCGTGCTAAAAATGAAGTTCCTAACTATACCACTATATCGGCAGCGCCGATTTGCGGTCAACACTAGTACTAAAAGTAAACGTAACGTCCAAGTAACGTCGAGGCAACGTAATTGCCGGTGTGTAACTGTATCAACTTTACTAAATGGTTGTTTATTTTTTTAATAAGGTAAGTTATAAGATAATACATATTACAAACATCGAACAATGTTTTCTATTGTATTGTAGTAAAATACGGGTAAATTAATTTTAAATTTTAATAATCATTGCATAATTTAAAATTTTGATCAGTTGAACAATTATTAATATAATTAATTTTCTGTGAAAGTAAACTTATGTAAAAAAAATGTGGATTTTGATTTCAGTCCATTTCTCACGTATTTTCAAAATACAATTTTATGTGCGGCATGGTCTTTTTTATGTATAAATTTTCATATATCTTTTAATTTTAGAATCATGTCTTAAAACAAAAAAGGACTCTTAAGGACGAGAATCGATTATTTAATGAAGAATGGGAATTGCAATACTTCTTAATTAGTTCCAAAGATAAAATGGTTTGTTTTTATGTAGTACAGTTATAACTACAATTGAAAAGTATAATGCTAAACAACATTACATGACTCATTCGAGTCATAAATATGCAATTATTAAAGGAGAAGCACGTAAATCTATATTACAACAACTTAAAAATGAAAAGCTTCACCGGCAACAAACTTTCAATAAGTTCTTTCAACAAAATAATAATGCCACGGAAGCAACATATAAAGTAGCGTACATTCTTGGAAAACGGGGAAAACCATTTAGCGACGTTGAAATGATAAAAGAATGTATTGTGGAAGTGGTCAAATGCTTACATCCAGAAAAAGTAGATAAATACAAACAATTACCTCTTTCAAGAGGAACCATCACCGAACGACAACACGAATTAGCTACAAATATAAAACAACAGTTCTGCACAACAAGATTATTAAAGAATAAAATATATATTTCTCCATAGCATTGGATGAATCCACAGACAATACCGATTCAGCACAGGTTCTATCTTTTATTCGAGCTATTACTGAGGATTTTCGATGTTTTGAAGAGTTTCTTGCATTAGGAAAACTTTCAGGCAGGACACGAGGAATAGACATCTTGGAGAACTTCAAAATAAAAATTTGCGAAGCAGGGTTAAATATAAATAATTTAGTAAGTGTGTGTACCGATGGTGCACCAGCCATGGCTGGAAAGCGAGAAGGTTTAATTTCGTTATTGAAAAAAGAATATGCTAATTTAGAAAACTTGATTTCTTTTCATTGTATTTTGCACCAACAAAACCTATGTGCTAAGTCGGCTAGTTTGAACGATACTTTAGAAAATATTATTGGTATTGTATATTTTATTCGATCAAATTCAATGCGTCATCGTCAATTTCGAGATATAATAATGTCAGATAATGACACATTCAATGGAGACTTACCATATCATAGCAAAATACGTTAGTTATCAAGAGGACAAGTTTTGCTAAAATTATTCACCCTGCGTCAACAAATAATTTCATTTTTTGAAGAACAAAATAAATATTGCGATTTATCAGATAAAGAATTTTGTAGAAATGCTGCCTTTTTTATGTGACATGACAATGAAGCAAAATGAATTGAATTTAAATTTGCAGGGAAAAACTAAATATATATACGATATGTGGCAAAAAATTCAAGCTTTTCGAAAAAACTTTTATTCTTTAAATCTTTGCTAGGTGTCGATTAGAAATTTCTAAAGAACATTTCCCACAGTTATCGGAAATTATGATGGAACAAAATTATTCCCCATCAAAATTTAGATGGGTATGTTTCTGTTCTGGATATATTAATTGAAGAATATAATAAAAGGTTCTCAAATTTTGAAAAACATGTTCTCGCACTTAAATTAACTTTCGAACCACACCTTGTTGATATCGACGTAGCGCCCAAAGAATATCAAATGGAATTATTTGAGATATGAGAAGATAATATCTTTAAATCACAATTCGATAAAAAAAAAAGATCCTATTGAAATATGGAAGACTGCAGTTATTTATCCTCGTCTAAGACAACACGCACGAAGAATTCTTTCATGTTTTGGAAGTACATATTGCTGCGAGGCAACATTTTCATACATGACTCAAATTAAAACCCGCCTAAGAAGTCAAATAAATGATGTTCATTTGGAAGATCAACTTAAATTACGTACAACGTCAATTGAACCAAATATTTCTTTTTTTGTCATCCAATAAACAACCACAGAAATCCCATTATACACTGGTGTCCAAAAAATAAGAAACTTTTGTTTTTTTAATGATATGTTTTAAAATATACAACGCTAAAAGCTAAAAAGTAATTTAATTAGGTATTTTAAGTCGTAGAATTTATTTATCGCAACCATTCGATTCGGTAAAATTGAAAATATGCAAATTTTTGCTTGTCTTTATAAGTGTGCTATTTGGCGTGTCGTTTACCCCATCTAATAATTGTCCAATTATAATTTTACTAGACGAATGGCCCGGGCAACGCCCGGGTTTTACCCGAGTGCGCATATATTTTAAAAACGTTTTAATTCAAATACTATTCGTTACAATTATAAATTGGCGCCATGGATGTCACTCTTGTGAAACGTCCCGTTCCAAACTGTGTGTTTTTAAAATGTTTTAATTAAAATACTATTCGTTACAATTATAAATTGGCGCCGTGGATGTCTCTCTTGTGAAACGTCCCGCCCCAAACTGTGTGTGTCTTGAAAATATAAAAATAAAAATGTGAATTTTCATAAAGATTTCATCATGTCGATTTTTTTTTTTTTTTGCATTTCACCTACTAAATCGATAGAGATAATTACATTTGCAACATGAACTTAGGTATATTGACTAAATAGAAAACTGCATAGTAATAAAGATCATTTTTTAAAGGCACCATATCGTTTTTTTTTTCAATAAAATCGAAACAAAAATTAACGATAAATAACGATAATTGCCTTAAAAGAAATTGCCTTAAAAAAAAGAAACATTCGCGGTGATTTTGTCTTGCATTCGTTTATACAATTATTATATACGAATGACCCGGGCAACGCCCGGGTTTTACCCGATTAAATGCTTTTATTCAAATACTATTCGTTACAATTATAAATTGGCGCCGTGGATGTCATTCTTGTATAATATATAAATGAGTTTTAAAAATTGTAAAAAAAAAAATGCATCGGCCGGGAATCGAACCCGGGCCGCCCGCGTGGCAGGCGAGCATTCTACCACTGAACCACCGATGGTTATGAAAAATCCCATCCGTGAGCTTCAAACAGACAAACAGACAGAATAAGGCAAATATATAAGTAGATTTAATTCTTAGTTAATTATGAGTTTACGAAAAATTTTAGCAGATGATTTAAAATGGAGAGCTGTTGGAAGAATGGAGGCAGGGCAATCACAAGTTGAAGTAGCAAAATGGCTAAATGTGAATAAATCTGTAGTCAGCAAAATATGGAAACAGTTCATTGAGACAGGAACTATCAAAAGAAAAGAAGGTTCTGGTAGAAAAAAGAAAAACAGCTACCTCTGAAGACCGTTATCTGGTCGTCACTGCCAAGCGCCATAGGGAGATGACAGCTATTCAACTCTCTAATGAACTCTCAAGTGCTACTGGAACGAGAATTTCAATACAAACTGTTTACCGAAGGCTTCACGAAGGTGCTCTTTATGCAAGACGACCAATGGTCTGTATCCCTTTAACCTCTGCTCACAGGAGAGCCCGCTTGAATTGGTGCTTGGAACATCACGCCTGGACCCATGATCAGTGGGCCAATGTTCTCTTCAGTGACGAGTCAAGGTTTAGTTTAAACACAGATTCTCGACGAGTTTTCATCTGGAGGGAGCCTGGAACCCGCCATCAACCCAGTAACATCAGGGAAATAGACAGTTTTAGAGGGGGCAGTCTCTTAGTCTGGGCTGGCATCAGTTCTAGCAGACGCACACCCCTCCACATTTTTTCTGGGGGCACTTTAACTGCCCAAAGGTACAGGGACGAGATCTTTGAGCCTTATCTAAGACCTTATAGAGATCAAATTGGTCACAAATTAATTTTTATGGACGATAATGCTCGTCCGCATAGGGCTAGGCTAGTCAATGAATATCTCCAGAGTGAGAATATTCGAAGGATGGATTGGCCAGCCAGATCTTCGGACCTGAATCCAATAGAGAATGTGTGGGATGCTCTAGGGAGGCGTATTGGAGCTCGTCACCCCTCTCCCAGAACCCTCGTTGAGCTAAGAACTGCTCTATTGGAGGAGTGGGGTTTACTACCCCTGGACCTCCTCCAAAGCCTGGTAAACAGTATGAGGGCTCGCTGTGAGACCTTGATAGCTGTTAGAGGTGATCATACTCCCTATTGATATCTTATTTCTTTAAGATCTGGAATCTTAGCTTTGGGTATGTTGGTAATAATTTGCATATTTCATAATTTCAAATATTTTTTAAATTTTCATATAGCTAGTCAAATTCTCCATAGTTTAAACTATTTGTATACTAAATTTTATATTTGTTAATAAATTAGCTTTAGAGAAATTTCAATATTGGTTAAGTTTCTTATTTTTTGGACATCAGTGTATTTTCTGGATTGTAAAATTAAATGTCAATTTTTTTGGAATTTATTTATTGTATATAATTTTGAGAAAATAAACTATTTAATTGCAAAGAAAATTATGTATTTTAATTTTGTATATAAATCCCTTTAATTAAATCGTACATATATTTTTATATATATATGGATGCGGCCTTCTCAAAAATGGTAAAATGAAAATTGGCCTTCTAATATAAAAAGGTTCGCCACCCCTGGTCTAAACCGTTGGTTTTCGTCCGCTACAACCCGGGATCGAATCCCTCATTGGGAACTTTTTTTTTTTCTAATAAAAAAAAAATAAAATAATAATACTTCAATGGTCCCCGGTTCTTGCAAATGTCCAACCCCACCAGTGTGTTCAAGTAAAACCAAACGGGGCTCTGGCACATTTGTAAGTGAAAAAGTCGAACTGTTTTCTACATATGTAGATATGTGGTGCACTTAGAGTAAAAGCAGTCGCCAACTTCTACCTACCATGATTATTATGGCCTGTACCAGGTGTACTATAAAGATAATATATATATTTTTAAAAGAGATATAACAATTTACAAAACTATTTTAGAGGCGTAATATTCTTTTTAAAATAAAACAATTTCTACTGTCCTTACTGCAATGGAAAAATTAAAGGGAGGGCCTGGCTCATCAGTGGTGAACCCTCCCAGCGGTTTCGCCAGTTTAATCTGATATAACAATGTTTTCTCCTGTAGAAGGGCTCTCGTGCCTGAAAGCTAAAGAAATTTGTGAATTAAATATTTTTTAAAAAGAAACTTTATCCTCTGGAAGCCTGATATTTTCACCTTAATACAAGAGATTGTTTTTTTTTTTCGAAAAGGTAACATGACCTAATCCGAATTATTGAGATGTTTGTGATGTTATGGTAACAACATTGTTGTCGAACTCTTGCTATGGTTGGAAAACTCTCCTCATAACTTGGCCTGGCATAACTGAGTCTCTGAAGAGACCATCTCCGAGAAGAAACCGGTTTTAGTTATGAGAAAATAGAGGTAACCAGGGCTTCTGGAGCATAAATCGCCAACTACCCGGGCTGTACAGCAGTCTAAAAGAGAAGTCTAGTCATGGGGGGGTTAGTTAGCCTCACATATAGAAGACTACTGTACTATACTACTCTACTGTATTTACTAAAAGAAATTGCGGTTTGTGGTGACCAATTTGTTAGTGGTTACTTAGAGGATTTGAGGTGTTGAAGATAATACTTTGAAGAAGAGGACCTGCGATTTGAAACAAAAAAAATCGGTAGCTAACTTAACGTTGTCATTAAAATAGTCATTTATTACACACTCACATACATTTGGTAGACATGTTAGATTGCATTTTTTTCCCTCAAAATTCTTCACCATCTTGGTACCCATCTTGGGTACGCAAATTTTTAACAGCTTTGCAGTAAACAGATTCCGGTAGTGGAATTCGAACCCACGCCTTTACATAAGTGGACCAGAACAATTATAATTCCCGCAATGGATAAGAGTTAAGATGGCCGAATGGTCTAAGACATCTTGGACTCAAGAGTAATTAATCTTGAGTTGAAATTGAACATTCTAGTCTGCTATACCCTCCTAGAGATCACCAACCTAAGTGCAGCATCCCTAGAAAATCTCCCAAGAAACAAATCTGCATAGTGTCACCTCAGTAATTGGACTTCCACTGACATTGTAAATAAAACCAAGAAGACATAGGTATCAGCCCGGGTAGTTGGTGACTTCTGTACGTGGCTCCAGGAACCTACTGGGTTAACTAACTCAATATAATGGACTTCCACTGACATTGTAAATAAAACCAAGAAGACTTAGGTGTCAGCCCGGGTAGTTGGTGACTTCTGTACGTGGCTCCAGGAACCTACTGGGTTTACTAACTAAATATAATGGACTTCCACTGACATTGTAAATAAAACCAAGAAGACTTAGGTATCAGCCCGGGTAGTTGGTGACTTCTGTACGTGGCTCCAGGAACCTACTGGGTTAACTAACTAAATATAATGGACTTCCACTGACATTGTAAATAAAACCAAGAAGACTTAGGTGTCAGCCCGGGTAGTTGGTGACTTCTGTACGTGGCTCCAGGAACCTACTGGGTTAACTAACTAAATATAATGGACTTCCACTGACATTGTAAATAAAACCAAGAAGACATAGGTATCAGCCCGGGTAGTTGGTGACTTCTGTACGTGGCTCCAGGAACCTACTGGGTTCACTAACTAAATATAATGGACTTCCACTGACATTGTAAATAAAACCAAGAAGACTTAGGTGTCAGCCCGGGTAGTTGGTGACTTCTGTACGTGGCTCCAGGAACCTACTGGGTTAACTAACTAAATATAATGGACTTCCACTGACATTGTAAATAAAACCAAGAAGACTTAGGTGTCAGCCCGGGTAGTTGGTGACTTCTGTACGTGGCTCCAGGAACCTACTGGGTTAACTAACTAAATATAATGGACTTCCACTGACATTGTAAATAAAACCAAGAAGACTTAGGTGTCAGCCCGGGTAGTTGGTGACTTCTGTACGTGGCTCCAGGAACCTACTGGGTTAACTAACTAAATATAATGGACTTCCACTGACATTGTAAATAAAACCAAGAAGACATAGGTATCAGCCCGGGTAGTTGGTGACTTCTGTACGTGGCTCCAGGAACCTACTGGGTTAACTAACTAAATATAATGGACTTCCACTGACATTGTAAATAAAACCAAGAAGACTTAGGTGTCAGCCCGGGTAGTTGGTGACTTCTGTACGTGGCTCCAGGAACCTACTGGGTTAACTAACTAAATATAATGGACTTCCACTGACATTGTAAATAAAACCAAGAAGACTTAGGTATCAGCCCGGGTAGTTGGTGACTTCTGTACGTGGCTCCAGGAACCTACTGGGTTAACTAACTAAATAATAATAGTTTACTATAGTGGTTCTGGACTTTTTTTTTTTTTTCGCGTGAAGATGTTTTTCTCTGAATAGTAGTAATGTTATCAAGGAATGGGACAAAGTGGACACGACAGGATGTCGTTATCTCTAATTTGTTTTTAAAGGTGAGAGAAGATTGCAGTTATAACGTCTGACCATATGGTAATGTGATGCACACATATAGAACTTCCTTCCTCACTTTTGATGGTTTAATTTGATGACAATTTGATAGCGTTTTCCTGATGCCATTGTACCGATATAATCGTCGCATGTTTGACTGGTGACAAGATGCAATGGAAGAGATCCTTTCAGAGTACAATGGGGGTATTGTAACACAGTAATTGGTTAGATCATCACAAAATACAACCATTATATAGCCTATTTGCTATTTAAGATCTACCGAACTGAAGCAAATTGTATTTTAAGACTCAGATTTTCACGTTTTCATCCTAAAAAAGAAACGAAAGTAACTTCAGGCAAAACAAAAAAGTCGGTGGACGAGTGGGTAACACCCTTGATACCCGACAGTCATGAACCGGGATTGAATCCCGCGTTAACATTTTGTTTTAATATATGAATAACCTTCATATATTATTCACTGTTTCAATTATCATGAAATAGGTTACTCTTGTTGAGCGATACCTAATAAAAGTGATTTTGAACCGAGTTTCAGGTAAACTTCATTATAACATCATCCTTTATTATAGAGAAAATTGGTTATAACATCTTAATTCTAAGATCCTAAGTTTTAGGATACAATTGATTCAACAATGGATATTATAATAACATAAAATCTTGGACTCTCAAGAGATTGATAGTGTAATGACGAGTTTCGATTGTAAGTGAAAGAAAAACCTATTGCATTCAAGACTAATAGAAATAAATAAATAACGCGCCATCTATATATAACAAATGAAGATATTAAGACGCAAATGTTTGTTTCAATTAATCAAACTTCTACTGTCCTTACTGCGATTCAAAACTAAATCAAAGATTGTCTTGATTATGATAAATTAATGAATTTCAAAGGCAGAATCGAATTTAATCGAATACCAAATATCTTTCAGAGTTATTGTCTGAATCCCGATATACATATAAAAGGTACAACTTCCTTATGTTTTGTCCATGAGTGTTATCTTTCAGAGTTATTGTCTGAATCCCGATATACATGCTAAAAGGTACAACTTCCTTAAGTTTTGTCCATGAGTGTATCTTTCAGAGTTATTGTCTGAATTCCGATATACATGCTAAAAGGTACAACTTCCTTAAGTTTTGTCCATGAGTGTATCTTTCAGAGTTATTGTCTGAATTCCGATATAGATATAAAAGGTACAACTTCCTTAAGTTTTGTCCATGAGTGTAAGTTTTCCATCTTTGAAAAGGAGCGACAGTGTGTCGAAACATCTGGACAATAAAATTTCTAAAACGTTTATCAGAGTCAACAACTTGAATTGAAAGATACCAGAGAATCTTCGAAACATAAATGAAGAGAGTGTTAGAAAGAAGAAACAAATATTGATGTTTGACGTGGAACTTCTTCACTTACAAAAAACTGTAATTTAATTTTTGGTTAATTGTGTCACATTTTTTAAAAACCCCATCTTCAAAACACAATCAAAGAAAGAGGCAACATCAACTTTCCTAATCTGAAAAAAAAAAACATAATCCCTTACATCAATATTCCAGGGATAAATTAATAAGACATCTCCGATCGTGCAACTAAAAGATGCTGTGGCGCAAGCTTAATTTATCCACCTGGTCCAAATCCAAATTCACTTTTGTACTATTTTCCAGGGGATAAGTTTCCTTTTCTTTACTTCATACGTGGTTCGAACCACACCTATCCCCCGATTTACACGGTACTTGTTTTACACGTTTTCGCTTTTACACGGTTTTCCAAATAAGTTTTTTTTTTTATCGCACTATACTAAATGCTACTGTGATTGAACACATGCGCTGTGTACACATCTCACGAGGAATCCCGAGCTTATGTGCTGACTACATATTTTAACCTGTCAATGCATTTTATTTCTGTGTACACCTATCCCCCGATTTACACGTTTTTCTCAGGAACGTATCTACCGTGTAAATCGGGGGATAGGTGTATTTGTTCATACATTTGCTTTTATGGTACAATACGGGAAGTTTTATGTGAGTAACAGTTACCTAGAATTTATTCGAAAAAGAAAGGATAAACAATATTAAGGTAAAGAATTTTGATTTTCGCAAGTTTTCGAGCAAAATTTCTGTTCTTCAACGGGCATATACTTCTATATACAATATCAAGATGAACTTTGTACAGTAATAATTGTGTTATTGGCATGTTAATATATATTTCATCCCATTATAATATCTAATATTTTAGCTGTAAACAGTTTGATGCACGCCCACGAGAGCACATGCCAATAACACAATTATTACTGTACAAAGTTCATCTTGATATTGTATATCAAATGCTTCGAAACATCAAGCATGGATCTACCTCCACAACAATCTTGACCGGACATGGTTACATTCAGGCAGACCTTGCAACGGTATCGAAAGAAGACCCAACTTGCCCCCACTGCCAAGATGAAGACCAAACCGTAGACCACCTCCTCTTCACTTGCCCAACCTTCCTTCCAATACCAAAGATCCCAGACAGCCACTCTCCTAGGTATCACCAACATATGTCCAGCATCCCTAGAAAATCTCCCAAGAAAGAAATCTGCCTGGCGACACCTCATTAATTGGACTTCCACTGGCATTGTATATAAATCCAAGAAGACTTAGGTCAGAAGGACATCCCGGGTAGTTGGCGACTTCTGTACGCTCCAGGAACCTGGGTTACTTAAATAAATAATAATAATATTGTATATAGAAGTTGAAGAGCAGAAATTTTGCTCGAAAACTTGCGAAAATCAAAATTAAAAGAAAGCCTTTACCTTAATATTATTTATTCTTTCATTTTTTGTATACGGGAAGTAATATATATAAGAAAGTTATCCTTGGAAAACCTGATATTTTTACCTTAATACCAACTTTCCTGTACAAAAAAAAAAAAATCCAAAATTGCAATACTTTGAGTATCATAGGTGTAAGATATCATGCTCTGATTCTTTCCTATATTTTGTAAGTTTCGGAGAGAGAAAAATGGCCCTTGACGAAACCCTCCTTTCCTAAGAATAAAAAAAGAAAATGATTAAGAATGACCTGACCTCAAAATGACACAACGCTACAATGGTTGAACTGACTGCCGCTTATTTGGGTGAAAGGGTCATTCATCAGATGGAAAATATTTCGAGAACACCACTTTGGTTACCTGAATGTGATTTATGCTTAAAGTGAATTGCTCAATTCCTTGTTTTCTCCATATCTGGAAATGGTCAAGGAAGACCTTCAAATGGTCTGATGCTGATTGATTTGCATACTTTGCACGCAAGAACAATTTATGATTGTGTTTATATGCAATATATAATAAAGATTCTTCCCTTCTTTTACATCTTGATACAATCAAGGGTTTCTTTTCTTTTTTTTTCTTTTATTTCTCTAGATTTCGGGCTAACATGCCCTTCAACGAGGAGATCCAGGATCTCCGTGTTGAAGGGCATGTTAGCCTGAAATCTAGAGAAATAAAAGAAATGAGAAAAAGAGACCAAACCCTATATTCCTTATTGATTGTATCAAAAATACAATATATACCTTAAAAGTAGATTTAAAAAAAAAGGTTGAACAATAATTCTTAAAAACCTTTATTAAGACACACAGGTCTTACAGAGGATTCTCCTTGGGGTTACAAGACGGAGAAACCTATGGAAGTGGGAAATATACAAAGGGGTAAAAATGGAAAAAGATTATATACACATGGTAAATATATACAGATTATTATTTGAATGATCCTATGGAAAATAAGAATATGGAAATTTTTTATTTTTTTTTTGGAAATATGAATGGAAGAAGTGGAGAGCGAAAAGAGGAAAAAAGCAGGTATTTACACATGGAACATACATATAATGGAACAAGTCAATTTAAGCTCTTCTGCTCACACAGCACAGGTGGACCATGGCTTTTTTCAAGAAATCTTTAAGAGATTTTCCAGGAAATAATTATAAAACAAGGTAACAGTATTTATGATTGAGTGAATTAATCTTTCCTCCAGGGAAAATTGTCTTTTCAAAACATTTTTTATTATTCTCTAGCTTTCGGGCATGGACGCCCTTCTACAGGAGAAAACCTGGTACCCAGACACTTTTCCCTGGAGGAATAATTAATTTTACTTAATATTGATGTAATATTTTATAGGAGTATTTATGATGTTGCCAAACGATCGTTCCACACATTCTCCAATTGGTTTATTTATAAAGAGCACAAGAAGCATCCTTCAAAACTTTCCCAACGTCAAAGGAGAAGGGAAACTCCAGCGTCGGAAAATGAAGATTGCGTAGTAATCATTTCTTCCTTTTTTCCTCTTCCATTAAAGTTAATTGGTGAGAAATTTATATTTCCCTTACAGTTGTAAATAAGACACGTTCATGCAGACAGACTACGACATACATGTACATTGAATTTACATATTAGGCGCAGCCGATTAAAACAGCTTAAGTCCAATTCGTGTAAGTCGTGTCCTTTATATTAACGTTTCTCAACTTTTTTTTTTTTTTAGCTCTTAGACCAGTAAAATTTGGACCAGAAATTTCGCGAACCAGTGCTTTTTTAAACAAAAAACTTTACTTGGTATTATAATAAACTACTACATGTTCCAATTTTAGTATATGTACCGCCGAACAAGCGTGTATTACATGCAACATAAAGCTGCGGAAGAATGGTATTCATATACCAAAAGTGGTACCTCTCTTTTTAAATATACAGTTAAACCCTGTCTATAGCGCCCCCTCTAAATAGCGCCTTCCTCTCTATAGCGTCCGATTTTAAACATTAAAAATGTAAAAAAAATTACATTAAAAGTGACCTGTCTATAGCACCCCCTCTCTATAGCACCTTATTTTGGTGAGTCCCAAGAGGGGGCGCTATAGACAGGTTTTGCCTAGTGGACATGGCATCTGCCCGGTAAGCGGAACATTGTGGGTTCGATTCCCATCCCTGGACACTTTTATTTTTTCGTTCGTCATTACTCTTCAAAATCATCCTTTCATACATCATCCAAAAAAGGTTAGAAATAGTCGATATTTCACCTTGAAATAAAAATTTGATTTTTCGTTGAAAAGAAACTCATGCAGTGTAACTTCAAGTGTCGTTTTACAATCACAAGCCGCAGTGTATTATATAGACAGGTTTAACTGTATATTTTTTAAATGCATTCTGTTCATCACTCCAGTACAAAACGTAAAGGAGGTGATGAAGAATGAGCCACAACACCAGTTTTGGAAAATTCAGACAAGACCCAACCTGTATACCATTCGGGCTAGGGCCCTCATCAGTATTGGGGCGGTTTGAATTACATAACATCCTACGAGAGTTGATCAAACCACCCCTGTACTGATGAGGGCTATAGCCCGAAACCATAATATATACAGTTATCAGCGTCATAATCAATTCTGTCACCGTTTGCTTTTGTGAATGGAATAAATACCCAAATATGGCCATTTCTCATAACCATCGGTGGTTCAGTGGTAGAATGCTCGCCTACCACGCGGGCGTCCCGGGTTCGATTCCCGGCCGATGCATTTTTTTTTTTTTTTTTACAATTTTTAAAACTCATTTATATATTAGTAAATTAAATTTTATTGCCCTCTATCGTTAAAATTTTACACAAATAAATTTACTGGCAATGCGTTTCTTTTTTAAATCTCTACAGACCTTACTGCAATGATATGATTTAATGAATGAGAGGGCTTGGCTCATCAGTAGTGAACCCTCTCAGCGGTTTCGCCAAATTAATCTCTAGACCGGTCTACTATTGTATTGGACTGGTTTTGTTATATACCCTGCATTTTTTATGGAAGGCAGCTAAATGGTGTTTAGTGAACTATGGACATATATTATATATTATACAAGAATGACATCCACGGCGCCAATTTATAATTGTAACGAATAGTATTTGAATAAAAGCATTTAATCGGGTAAAACCCGGGCGTTTCCCGGGTCATTCGGCTAGTGGTATATATGTTGGGGTTTGTCTGAATTTGCTAAAACTGATGTTGTGGCTCATCCATCATCATCAACTTTATGTTTTGTACTGAGGTGAATGAACAAAATTCACTATTTTAATGCATATTTAAAGGAAGAGGTACCACTTTTGGTACATATATATCATTTCTAAGATTCCACCCTTCAATGTTGCATATATAAACAGAATGAACCAATACAGTATTAGAACTCTAAAGAAGCGGTCTGATAGATGTTCACCACTGATGGGCGCCAAGACCTCTCAATATATTTTTTTCATCGCAGTAAGGACAGTAGAAGTTTGATTTATTTGTTAAAAGAAACATTCGCGTTTTAGTGTTTTCATTTGTATTGTATAGATGGCGCGTTATTTCTATGTATACGAGCGTATATATTATTCATTAGGTTAACCCAGGCTTCTTAAGCGTACAGAAGTCACCAACTACCCCGGATATGGAAATTTTGCCGAGAGAGAGAGAGGATATTAATGTAAAATAACTAATTAATAAAAAAATAGCTTATATATAAAAAAAGCTTTTAATAAAAAAATCACTCTAAAAGAACATAAATATTACAGTTTCCGCCATTTAACAATTATAATTCAAACAATTACCTCACAATTATTTATAGCTCTAGTTCATACTACTGATTTATTTTTGATGGAAGTCCAGTAATTCGTTACGCCATAGACGGCTGCGCCCATTTTATCCTTTTTATATATACAAATTCTATTCCATAGTATGGTCTAATCCAGACCATCGCGGCCACTTAGAATTCTGATATTTTGTACACTTGCGTTATTAGCTTGATTGAGTGAGTGTACAACATTTTAGACTTCTACGTGCTCTGTAATCTGTAAATATATTAAAAATCGATCACAAAATTAAAAAGGAAATTTAGAAATCAGTCAATATTACCAGCCACTCAGAAGACTGAAATTTTGTCAACTTGCATTGTCATCGGGTGTGAACAAGTATGTCAAATAGCAGAATTCTAGGTGTTCTATAAGTATATATAAAAGAATTGATTACACGATTTGTGGACAAACATGGAATCGAGTTAAATACAGATGTACCAAATTTCGGGTTTCTAGGTATTCTATATTTATAATACAATATAACACGGCTGATGATTGTAAAACGAAATTTGCAATTATACCGCGAATGTTTCTTTTTAAACAAAAATCGAAATCTATTTTTTAAAGAGAAATAACGATTATTATACGTTGACGGAGAATCGCCAGTGGGTCTCCAGCGACACCACGCATTTCGCGATCTACGAAGAATACGTAGATCGCGTACTTCGCCGCTGAGGAGATGGTGATGGCGTGGTCCTCGAGACCAACTGGAATTCTTTATAAAGAGCACAAGAAGCATTATTTCTCTTTAAAAAATAGATTTCGATTTTTGTTTAAAAAGAAATATTCTATATTTATATAAAAATGTGATAACACGATTTGTGGACAGGCAGATATGGAAGTCGGTGGACGAGTGGGTAAAACCCTCGATTCCCGACAGTCATGAACCGGGATTGAATCCCGAGTTAACATTTTGTTTAATATGTGAACAACCTTCACATATTATTCACTGTTTCAATTATCATAAACTAGGTTTCTCTTGTTGAGCGGTACCTAATAAAGTGATTTTGAACCGGAGACATGGAAGCAAGTTAAATAAAAGCTTTTAAAAATAGGGTCGTATCTCCCTTTGGTGACTCTTTTGACGGGGGTAAGGCGATCTTATATATATATGGCGAAATAGGAAGCAATATCCACACATTGATAACGAAGAACGCTTATCTTTAATCAAAAATATTTATTCTTCTAATAGTTCGACATCTCTGATCACCCGCCTTCCTCTAAGAAAGAACTTTGCTAGGAACACTTGCCGGCATTAACGTAAAAAACTACATTATTGGAAAATTATTTAAATTCTACGAAAAATTAGAAAACCCCACCTTCAATGAAGCCACAAACTACAAATGCGGAAAAAGGCAAATAAGAAGTTTAAAACCTAGACAAATTCCTCATCAACTAAGCCAGAGTGATGAAAAGTGGGGGGAAAAAAAAAGGAAAAATAAAACTACCTTGAATATCAAACAAGCCAGACAAAACCTTCTCAAGAACAATATCCCCAAGGCCCAACGACATCAATATAAATTGTAAATGAACAAATCCTGTACATCCCCCACAGTAAATATGATGATTTAGGTTGCTCTTTTTGAGCGGCACTTAATAAAGTGATTTTGGAACTTGGAACTAACGTAAAAAATATCATAATAACATTTAGTATTAGTAAAGTATAGCAAAATAACATAGCCGGAATGAGAACCCCCAACAGACTTTCCATACAAAGTCTTAACACCACAGAATATACAAGATTAAGAATCCAGGAAGAACCGGAAATATCTTTATTTACGGGGCTGCTAACCAAAATAAAATGATTTTTGAGCCCCAATGGCCGCGTAAAGCGGAATATATACAAAGCACTATGACCAGACTGAGGAGGCTAGTGACAGGATCTCCGTTAGGGGAGAGGCAGGTTAGGCCGGATTGGGTCCGCGGAGGTCAGGAGACAGGAAGAGGGCGGGAGGACTAGAACTTTGCAGCTCCAGGAAGAACCAGCAAATACAAACCATTAAACCAATCTCGGTTCCTACAGAGAAACTTTACACCAAAGACAGACCTCACTGTAGAGTCTATGTTGGTGAAGTACTGTCATAGACAGTCAATATAGAACAAATGCTCGTTGCAAATATTTATATGTAATTCTGCTGTCCTAAAAAGCTTATCTCCATAGTTTGCTTGAATGCTATTCAAAGATTCCACCCTTCATTGCAGCATATATAAGCAGAATCGTCCAATACAGTATTAGAGCTCTAAGAGAAGCGGTCTGGTAGAACCGCTCGGAAGGTTCCACCACTGATAAGCCCACCCTAAATATACTTCTTTTTTTTTTTTATCGAAGTAAGGACAGTAGAAGTTTGTTTTGTGTTAAAACGAAAGAAGAAACATTCCTGCTTTATAATGCTTCCATTTCTTATAAATGAAACCTTTTAAAAAGACAACCATAGGAATCTTACAAAAGCGGACTTTAAAAATCAAATGACTAAACTACCATTACTAAGTTTGGACCTTACAATAACAACTACACATAGTAAAAAAGCCATACATAACCAATATTATTTTGAAAATAGAGCAATCCATATTTAATTCTTTAATTAAAAAAGACATATATTGGATCAAAATATCATTTATTTTTACCAATATTTCAGTTGGCTGAATGCCAAACTTTTTCAAGGTATTATAACATAAGACACATTAATATGTTATCTTGAAAAAGGTTGGCGTTCAGCCAACTGAAATATTGGTAAATTAAATGATATTTTGATCCAATATATGTCTTTTTAATTAAAAATAACCAATATTTTACCTAAAAAAGGGTGTAGAGGTGACCCTTTAGGTACATGAATACCATGCTCCCGCACTATTTTGCATTTGCCCCATAGATCCTCCTCTACATCCTGGCCTCACCTGGCGATGATCCCCTGGCCACCCATCCCCAGGTTCCTCCAACAGTACAATGTACATAGTGCTTTATATATATTCCGCTTTATGTGTCCATCGGGGCTCAAAAATCCTTCATTTTGGTTAGCAGCCCCGTAAATAAAGATATTTCCTCTTCCTCTTTTGCATATTACCATTGCATAATACCAATAAGCTAGATTAAAATAGCGAAAGCGTTATGAGGGTTCATCATTGATGATACAGGCCTTTCCGTTATTTTTTTTTGTCATAGAAGGGCTATTAGATCATAATTTAATATTTGTTAATAAAAACCTAGACGAATGGATCGGGTTTCCACGGGTATTATATAGGTATATTTCAAGCCACGTTTTGTTATGATGCCTAATCAATATGATTATTCCTGGTTCAAAATCACATTAATAGGTACCGCTCAGCAAGAGCAACCTAGTTCATGATAATTGAAACAGTGAATAATATGTGAAGGTTATTCACATATTAAACAAATTTTAACGCGGAATTCAATCCCGGTTCATGACTGTCGGGAATCGAGCGTGTTACCCTCTCATCCACCGACTATGTTTTTTAATATGATTATGTGCAAATATAGATATCAATCATGATTATTCATTAACCTTATCATACAATAATACCATTATAAGCATAACTTCATGTGAAATTTCTTTAAAGAAAAAAAAAAAAAACTGGAATATTGAAAAAATATATATATTATCAAGGTACAATTTGAAAAAGTATTACTGTAGTGTCTTTGTTTTTATATTGCTTCTTCTACTGTCTCTTAGATTAGCGTCTTTATGCCATATTGAAGGATATTACACACACAAGTCTTTATTAAGACATTCCGTCTTATACATACGATTCTCCTGTTAGAAATGGATCTAAAAAGAAATGAGAAGCAGGGGAAGAAATTGAATCCTCGCTCAGAAAAGGAGAAAAGGAAAGAATATCTATGATATTGAAGGCTATTAATAAAATGGTTTTAAAATTTAGAAGGGTATTCTGATTGTGGTCAAAAATACCTATTCCCAATACACAAGAGACAAACGCAATTTCAGAAAACACTAATCCTGTCACCTCTACAAAAAAAAAAAATCACAGAACAATTATCAAACTTTCAGGAAGAGGGAAAAAATTGACGTAAAAAAAATTATCACACACAATACAATTAGTTGCAAATTTGCGCTTAAAAAAAAAACGAAATGATTTTGTTGTTTTCCTCATATGTTTTATAGTCAAATGACGTTAGCCTAATTTCATTGAAGAATTTGGTTTTTAACTTTAATAACGGATTTAAGGAAACTTTTTTTTTTACGTAGGAGAATTATATAGAAAAGAGGCCATATTTATCGATCTGGAAATAGGTAAGATGGGGCAACAATGGAACAAACAATCCTTGTGATGATCATCTGTCACGCACGTGAAGAGGAATAGGGAACATATTTTACACCTTCTGTGAAAAAAAAAAAAAAAATTGCGCAGCCGTTTCTTCTTGCAACAATCGGAGAGTTATTTTGAAGAAGACAGACGCATTCACGCACTGATTGAGGGAATAACCATATGGAAATTGTGCCTATTTATTTTTGATTCGCCATTCTCTCTAAAATGATTGGTTAATTCAGTAAAAAGAACGCGAGATCGAGCTTTTACGTGAATTTCTACTATATGTGTACAAGATCAGGGAACAGGCTAAATCAACGTTTAGTTACAGAGCTAAAGTGTCCTTTATGGAGAGGTGTTCTTTTACCAGATAGTTGCTAAATAGTAAAAATGGTGATTTAGAAATTGAAAACTGACCTTTGTAGAGAGGTGTCCTCTAGCATGAGTGATCAGGGAACAGGCTAAATCAATGTTTAGTTACAGAGCTAAAGTGTCCTTTATGTCCTTTTACCAGATATTTGCCAAATAGTAAAAATGGTGATTTAGAAATTGAAATTGTCCTGTAGCATGAGTATCCTTTCATGGAGGTTCTCTACTGTATTTTTGGCAGAGCACCATCTAAAAAGCTCATGTAAGAGTGGTCAGGATATGCCTTTTTTTTTTAATGTTTGTACGAGTTCATCATTTTTTTCATTAAAGTGCTAGGATATTGAGGTCCTAGGCCATTATGCCAAAACGTATCACTTTCAAGTAAAATAACTTTCCATCATGTGAGATTGTTAATTTTGCAACCGAAAAATAAGGTTTCAATGACAATAATAATCATAAACGATCATTTTTGCAAATGTGCCAAAAAGTAAAAGTGTCATAATTATAAAAAAAAAAATTACTTTTGAAAAAAAAAAATAGAATTTCTAAAACCATTGATGACAGAATATTGGAGAAAGCCTGACTCGTCAGTGGTGAACGCTACTTTCAATTTCGCCAGTTTAGGCCTCCAGGCCGCTACAAAAATCACATTATTCATTTTACACTAAGTCCGACCATACCTCCCTGCGGTCCCCCATGGACCCTTGGAATATTCGGCCAAATTCTGGTCCAAGGTGACTAACATGGCAACGGTACCTATTTTCCAATGAAGACCAAGATAAAGAACATTTCGACTGCTGTGATAGAGATGAAAAAGGAGACATCTGAGGCTCTTCATTGGGCACGACAACAACTATAAATGTCACAAATCGCTTTCTTTGCTGTAATTATTTATTTTTTCATACAAGATTTGACAATATGCAGAAAAGTAACATTAGTAAAGTACTGCCGAAAAGTAACATTCAACGTAACGCTTTAAAAAATAAAATTACAATTTCATCCTCGCTTCGAACAAGGGAATAGAACTTACCTAATTCTATATTTAAATCCTTAGTGCCCGCACACACATACATCGCGTGTATATAGATGTGGCCATGGTTACATTCAGGCAGACTATGTAAAGGTATTGAAGGAAGACCTACTAATCTCCATTTCCAAGGCGAAGATCAAACCGTGGTCCTCTTCACCTGCCCAAGCTTCCAATACCAAATATTCCTGACGGCGACCCTCTTAGAATTCACCAAATTTAGTCCAGCATTCCTAGAAAATCTCTCAAGAAATAAAACAGCATAGCGCCACCTCATGAATTGGACTTCCACTGACATTGTAAATAAAACCAAGAAGACTTAACCCGGGTAGTTGGTGACTTCTGTACGTGGCTCAGGGAACCTGGGCTAACTAAATTATTATTATTATCCCTAGTACACGTGATACAGGCCATGAAAATCATGGTAAGTAGTTAGCGACTGCTTTTACTGTAAGTGCACCACATGTGAAAAGCAGTTCGACTTTGCACTTACAAATGTGCCAGAGTTTGGTTACTTTAACTCGTTGGTGGGGTTAGACTTTTGCAAGATTCGGGGGGGCCATTGGAGCACTTATTATTATTATTTTATTATTATTATAAAAAAAAAGTGCCCAATGCGGGATTCGATCCCGGGTCGTAGCGGTCAAAAACCAATGGTTTAGACCATCCTTCCACCGAGTTAACTAAATAAAAAGTATATATAGATTATTCAATATAGAGAGATGGCATAGATTATCCAGTTCCACGAGAGATTGTAGATACGAATTGTGTCGCCAAAATTAAAAAAAGAATAAGAAAGAAAAGAAGAGTAACCGCGATGAGAATGGTAGAGGTCATGGAAGGAAGCACTCGTCCCAGTAGGGCCCCAGACGGAAGGAAGAATAAGGAAAATGTCGTGGAGGAAGGAAAGTGAGACGGAAAGTTTAATCGCGGTGTTTTCATTGCCTAACAAGTCATTCAATCGTGTGTCTATTTCAACCACTGCGGACTCACCAATTTCTGTCTATCCTATAGCTTCAACCACTCGCATTAATGAAATCACAACCTTAACACTAATGAAATCTCGGGGAGTGAAACCCCTCTAATTAATAATTTGAGAAATAATACATTTAATTTCAACCTGCAACATCTTTACACTACAATACGATCTGACATAACTCAGATCTTCAATGTAAGGTCACCTCCAGGAGTATTTATGTGGTCTCTCATGGGAGGTTCAAATCTATAAGTTCCCAGCCAAGAGGGTACAAGCCAAACCTTTCTAGAATATAACCGCCACTGTGAGTTAAATTGACCATGATCCAAAATAACCCAGTTTCGGCGGTTCTGTGGATTGTCAAGGCCAGGAGGAGGCCTGTAATTCGTTCATGGGAGGTGTTCTACTCTATAAGTCCCCAGCCAAAAGAGGTACAAGTCAAACCTTCCTAGTAATCACCACCAAACCAACACCCGGGGGTTAAATCGACCCAGATCCAAAATAACCCAGTTTCAGCGTTTCTGTGGATTGTCAAGGCCAGGAGGAGGTCTGAAAGTAAAGTGGGTAGGTCTTAAGGAAGTCTGAGGCCTTTGGGGTCAGTAGAGCCTCACGGGGCCTCTCAACGGAAAGTTTTTACAATTCCTTAAACTTCATCGCAAAGATAGAGGCTGCCTGGCCGGCATTCATATTTCTTGAAAATATAGATACTTAGACCAGTAAATCTTTTTATTACCTCGACGTTTCGACGAGGACAAAATCTTTTTGTCGAAACGTCGAGGTAATAAAAAGATTTACTAGCCGAAGTATCTTCCTTAAACTTTAGGGTCTCACCCAAACACACCAAAGTGGTTTGATGGTTTTCAGATAGTTGATGCATTTGCCATTTTCAGAATCCCGTTCCCAAGAATGGATATCACTTGTTGCCATTCAATCACAAAACCAATCCTGACATCCTGCGAGCATAATGCGTAAAATCTTGTTATTATCTATGTAAAAATTAAAGTTGGAATATAACAACAACAACAACAACAAAGTTTCTCTTATTAAGACATTTCGTCCTGGAGTCTAGAGAGAGGAGGATACTTTTGTCGCAGTATGTGAACAGTATGAACTATTGTTTTAATTTTTAGAAGAAACATATGCGTCTTAAATTGTTCGAGCTTTCAAACAAAATAAACATTAACAATATGTTTCTTTATTTGAGCAACACAAGCTATCAAACACACAGACCTTTATTTTATTTATCTAATAACTTTTCTATAACACTATCCAGTTTTTTTTCTTCTTCTTCCAGTTCCCTGTCTTTTAGAGTTTATATATATATATATATATGGTATAAATATATCTATTTAAGACAAAATCGATTTTTATATTATATTATATTTTTATATTAAGTCATAAAAACGACGTTACAATTTTAAGAGTTAGTGGGGGAGGGGGTACAATTAAAATCTACATTGATGAAAAATTTATAAATATCGTATTTTGTTCTGTTTAAAATGCGACGTAATTCGATCTTTTCCTTTTCGAGGATGAATTTAGAAGGATTGAACCTGTATAGAGGGTCGATGTTTCGGCATTCTTTTGGTGGGGAAAGAAATAAGGACACTACAATTTGGAGAAGGAACCCAGGCAACCAGAGAGAGAGAGAGAGAGAGAGAGACGGGACCGGCACAGCCGGGCGGCCGTTCGTGTCGCACACAATCCCCAACTGTCTTAAAGTCCCGAGGTGTTAACTAACGGGCCCCAGTGGTCGCCCCTTGGAATGTCGCTGGTGTCTCAAGTGACCGTCTCTCTCTGTGGTCTCTAGGTTAGCTTTATTATTCCTGGAAGGGTATATATTATGACATATATATACAGTTAAACCTGTCTATAGCGTCCCCTCTTTGGACACACCAAAATAGGGTGCTATAGAGAGGGGGTGCTATAGACAGGCCACTTTTAATGTAAATCGCATCGTACTATGTATTTAAAATCGGGCGCTATAGAGAGGGAGGTGTTATTTAGAGGGGGCGCTATAGACAGGTTGAACTGTATATATATATAAGTAGAATCTCCCGTGAGAAACACTGTTCAAAACGATGGATCATCTGTCTCTTTTGGAAATGGTCTCTCATTGGAGGTTATATCGGACAAAGACATTTTTGCAATAGAGCAATCCATGCTTTGAGATCCGGGCTTTGATAATACAACTATTATATACCAGAACATTAAGGAAAAAACATTACCGATTGTTTTTAGAAAGTTGGGCCTCTGCAAAAAGTATAAATAGGAAAAAATGATTTACCAGAGATAAAATACCATTTAGGATTTCTCAAAATTATTTCTTTAATTATTCTATTCTCAGCCAACCGAAATAATAAAAGTCGGTGAACGAGTGGGTAACACGCTCGATTCCCGACAGTCATGAACCGGGATTGAATCCCGCGTTAAAAATTGTTTAATATGTGAATAACCTTCACATATTATTCATTGTTCAATTATCACGAACTAGGTTGCTCTTGCTGAGCGGTACCTATTAATGTGATTTGAACCAGAACCAGCCAACCTAGCAAATAATTTCTATTTATTCCTTTTCTTTTTTTGCTTATCCCTAGTACACATAGTACAGGCCATAATAATCATGGTGGGTAGAAGTTGGCGACTGCTTTTACTGTAAGTGCACCATATGTCTACATATGTGAAAAGCAGATTTATTCCTTTTCTTTTCGCTAGCTAGGAATGCAAATACTGTCTGTATACCAGTCCCGTTTCAATTTCTTTTTAAACCCCTCGTTCTTCAGTTTTAGCATAATACAAAAGGTTTTAATAATGAAGGAAATTTTACCGGGTGGATATTGGCCTACAAAATCAAAATTTGCCTCTCCCGTTGAAATAGACGTCAATCTATGGATAAATGGCATCTAGCTTTGACTTCTATTTTGACGGGTGAGGCAATATTTGACTTTGTAGATTAATAAAGGGTTAGGTATGCATATATGATATGTAAATGTCGCGTTTAATATTTTGTTTATCTTTTTTTTACCCCACGGACTTATCATACCAATCCGTATATACGATTAATTGTTTTAATTTGAAATACGTGTATATATTCCACATGTGTATCTTCTTCTTTCTTATCTCAAAGCCATGATAATCATGGTGGGTAGTTAGCGACTGCTTTTACTGTAAGCGCACCACATGTCTACACATGTGAAAAGCAGTTCGACTTTTGCACTTACAAATGTGCCAGAGCCCCGTTTGGTTACTTGCACTCGCTGGTGGGGTTGGACTTTTGCAAGAATCGGGGGCCATTGGAGCATTTTTTTTTTTCTTTTAACAGAAAAAAGTGTCCAATGCGGGAATCAAACCCGGGTCGTAGTGGTCGAAAATCAAACGGTTTAGACCAGCCTTCCACCGACCCCCTCCACATTAAATAACACAAAGTTTTTTTTTTTTTTACTTTTTTTTTCCTTGGCAAGACTCCGTGGTGAATCCGTGTATTAGATTATAGGTTTATAAATTTAATTCCCATCTATAGATAAAATATATATGTAACAATAATTTTTGGTAATACAGTCGAACTTGGATAATTCGAACCCCAAGGGACCATAAAAAAAATTCGAATTATCCAAAAATTCGAATTAAAAACGGAAATTATATATATAGGAAATTCTAGGGACCAAGATAAATATTCGAATTAAAGAGGTTTTCGAATTAAAGAAGTTCGAATTATCCAAGTTCTACTGTATATTTATTTTCACATATATCATCAAATATCTCTACAGACCTTACTGCAATGATGAAAGTTGTTGAATGAGAGGGCTTTGTTTCATCAGTGGTGAACCCTCTCAGCGTTTTCGCCAAATTAATCTCCAGATCGCTTTATTATTGGATTGTTTTTTTTTTAAATATACCCTGCATTTAGTATGGAAGGCAACTCCGCCTTTGCCGGTCCCAAGCCCGGATGAAAAAGGAGGAGGGGGAGCAGTAACAAGCTCGCTAAAAAACCTGGGCTCAGCTGGCCCAGCTGATAGTACCCTGTAAGGGCTCCTAATTCAGAGATACAGGATGAGCAGTGTTTGTACTCCATGTTAGGAGCGGCTGTACATGGCGTCTGTTCCTCATTTCAGAAGCGGCCATTTCTTTTGGAGCTAAGTCGGCCTGCCACTGAGTAGTGCTCCCAGTCTTAATGACAAAGGCAGACGCATTCTACTTCACCCAGTCATGATAGTTGTCAAACAGACACCATAAAGGGTCACACCTTGATACCCTAATATGATTGAGTGGAGATAAGAAAGAAGAAGAGTATGGAAGGCAGCACTTCTATATCAATTAAGAACAAACTTAGACAAGTGGGGGGGGGAAGAAAAAGAAAAACAAGTTGTCAGAAAAAAAAAAACCTAGGAAATCAGATAATTTCACAGAAGAATGAACATCCTAAATCCAAGATCCCACACCTCAAGGTTCTAACCAGGTAAATATGTAAATACACTATAAATGTGATGTACATATTGTTAATTGTAAATAACATAAGCTAGGTTGTTCTTTTTGAGTGGTACCTAGTAAAGTAATTTCTGAACTGAATGGAAGGCAGTTTAGGGGTGTATCACAGATTATATGTCTTGATATAGGCATGTTGTTGTTGTCGTGTTCAATGAAGAGTCTCAGATGTCTCCATACATCTCTATCACAGCAGCAATGTCCACTATCTTGGGTGTGTATACTGTATTGTTGTTGTCGTGTCCAATGAAGAGCCTCAGATGTCTCCATACATCTCTATCACAGCAGCAGCAGCAGCAGCAATGTCCACTATCTTGGGTGTATATACTGTATTGTTGTTGTCGTGTCCAATGAAGAGCCTCAGATGTCTCCATACATCTCTATCACAGCAGCAGCAGCAATGTCCACTATCTTGGGTGTATATACTGTATTGTTGTTGTCATGTCCAATGAAGAGCTTCAGATGTCCCCATACATCTCTCTCACAGCAGCAGCAATGTCCACTATCTTGGGTGTGTATACTGTATTGTTGTTGTCATGTCCAATGAAAAGCCTCAGATGTCTCCATGCATCTCTATCACAGCAGCAGCAATGTCCTCTATCTTGGGTGTGTATACTGTATTGTTGTTGTCGTGTCCAATGAAGAGCCTCAGATGTCTCCATGCATCTCTATCACAGCAGCAGCAATGTCCACTATCTTGGGTGTGTAAAGCTTCTGCTCTAGGTCTATGTAAATTTTCTGCAAGGCTGCGGCCATGGTATAGGCATGTGTAAGTAATATAACGCTAACCCGTGCTGATAGCGTGCTGTTGGTCAATCCCCAGAATAGGATGGTTATAGCGAGGTTTTTACCGTAAATTGCTAGCTAACCAACCGTGGCTACCTAGGTCTGTAGGCCAAAGAGACGATGCACCTAAGACGGAAGCGACTAAAAGGGTCGGGCCACGTGGGTCAGGGTCGTTATCCCCGGTCTATGGCCCCACCACCGCTGTCGTTAGGTGGCGGTTCCTTAGAACTTTCTTGCTCCTATCATCCCGTACTTCTATTTCTATATCTCTCTTTATGGAATTCCAAATTCCCCCCCCAATATATTTCGATATGCTAAATCGCGCTTATCTTCTACGGGAATTTTTATATGTAAAATCCTCGGTAAAAAGATGAACGCGATATCTAGCAACCGAGAAATATTGAAGAATTAAACATCTTAAAAACTAATACAGTAGAACTTCCATTAAAGGACATCCGATTATCTTCACGGGAATTTTTTTACAGGGAAAATCCTCGGTAAAAAGATGAACGCGATATCTAGCAACCGAGAAATATTGAAAGGAATTAAACATCTTAAAATTTAATACAGTAGAACCTTCGTGAGAAGACACTCCCGCTATAGAACACCTCTCTACAAAGTACAGTTTTCATCGTCAAAACGACCATTTTTACTGATTAACAAGCAGTTCTTCGGACACCTCTATTTCTAAAGGACACATTGGCTTTTTCAATTAGGTGTTGTCCTTTAGAGAGAGATATAGAGAGAGGTGTTCTCTACTCACTCTATATATTATTTCATTGATGATATAATTGATTCGATAAATACAAAAAAAAATGTGTTTGATCATTTTTTTTTCCGATTTTTGGTTTAAAAGAAAGAGAGGGGGGGAAAAAAGAAGAAGGAATCTTCATTACATCAACCAATTATTCTTAATTTTACTATTGTTTCTCCAACATTTTAGCAAATCGCTATCGTTCTTGACAAGACAGAATTGCCAACAAAGGTAAAGTAACATAACAGCCTCGCTCCTATATGATACATCTTATGAACGACCAACTTTCTATGTTACCCCGTCACCTTTGTACAAATCCTTAATAAATCCTTAATATTGGTTCACCTGCATGCACTTGTGGAAACGAAAAACAAACTCCTGAACACCTTCTGATAAACTGTCCAATCACTTCTGATCTAAGGGAAGAAAACCAACTTTACCTGACTAATACAAAACAAGTTGCTTACAATAAAGACCAATACATCAAGTTTAATAGATTCTGCAGGGTGTATATTTTAAGACGAAAGTGTTGACTGTACATATTTCAAGCTACTATTTCCAATTGCTATATGCAAAATTTGACATCGATTGTGTAATTTTCATGCTTCCCAATGTTCAATTGTGTTAATCTTCTATATATATAAAAATGAATGTATGTGTGTGTGTGTCTGTCTGTCTGTCCTTTATGCCTGACCAAACCACTCATTGGAACGCCATGAAACTTTGGGAAGTTATTTAGTATAGTACTGGGAAGGTTTCTAGCAAATAAAATTTTTGAAATAACTTTTCGCTTTAAAATAATCAAGATAAATATTCTAATTTATCTGTTATAATTCAACAATCTGCTCTAAATATTATCATGATGATACGATGATTTTGTAATGTAGAAAATTAGGAAAGACAAAATTCAGGATGACACGGCAATTTATTTGAGACAAGAATAATGATACAATTCCAAGGCAAGATACTATTCCTTTAACTTCCAATTACCGAGGGAACCAATTAATATTGATTTTATTCAACTTATCGAGTATTTTTCAAGGGACCGGGAAAAAATGTTCACTTTATCGAGAGATTCGTTAGACAAACCTTTACTCGGGTAAAACCCGGGCGAAGCCGGGTACGTCCGCTAGTTGTATATAATTTCAGATATACACGCAATTATCCTAATTGTGGATATGGCGTGTCTATCCCAACTGTTAAATAAATAAAAAATAAATCCTTAATAAAAATTTGAAAAAAAAAAAAAGTGGGGAGGGGGGAGACAAGAACACTGAACACACAGGGACTCCAATCAGAGACCAATAAGGAAAGACAATCTGAGTTATCCAAGTTATTTTTAAGATGATATCAGGTGAGGAAACTATTTCTATTTTAGTAGTAAAGTTAAGGAATATGAAATGGAAAGTGACTTTCAAAATCGATGTTTAAAAGTAACTCACTAACTCATATAAAACATGACAATTTCCCATATCGTATAAACCTGTACTTGATTCCAAAAGTACTTATACAGAGGGCGTTCCATTTTTAAAAGAAAGATTTTAGGGTGTTTTATCTATATATAAAAATGAATGTATGTGTGTGTGTGTCTGTCCTTTATGCCTGACCAAACCACTCTTTGGAACGCCATGAAACTTTGGGAAGTTATTTAGTATAGTACTGGGAAGGTTTCTAGCAAATAAAATTTTTGAAATAACTTTTCGCTTTAAAATAATCAAGATAAATATTCTAATTTATCTGTTATAATTCAACAATCTGCTCTAAATATTATCATGGTGATACGATGATTTTGTAATGTAGAAAATTAGGAAAGACAAAATTCAGGATGACACGGCAATTTATTTGAGACAAGAATAATGATACAATTCCAAGGCAAGATACTATTCCTTTAACTTCCAATTACCGAGGGAACCAATTAATATTGATTTTATTCAACTTATCGGGTATTTTTCAAGGGACCGGGAAAAAATGTTCACTTTATCCAGAGATTCGTTAGACAAACCTTTACTCTGGTAAAACCCGGGCGAAGCCGGGTACGTCCATACAAGAATAATGATACAATTCCAAGGCAAGATACTATTCCTTTAACTTCCAATTACCGAGGGAACCAATTAATATTGATTTTATTCAACTTATCGAGTATTTTTCAAGGGACCGGGAAAAAATGTTCACTTTATCGAGAGATTCGTTAGACAAACCTTTACTCGGGTAAAACCCGGGCGAAGCCGGGTACGTCCGCTAGTTAAAAATAATTTACATATGTTTGTACCAACTTATTGTTTTCTATATGTAAGACCCTTGATGTTTAGCAACAGCCCTGCATCGATGTTCCCAGGAAATAAAGCTCCGTCTTAGAATATTTTGATCAAGACCATCCCAACAGTCCTTAACGACTTTCCAGAGACCCTATAGCGTCTTCGTTTTTTTTAGATCTAAGAGCAGTTTTTAGCAAGCCAAAAGCACAAAAATCCATAGGGGTCAAGTCTGGGGATTTGGCAAGAATGTGCTCAAAAGAGATGCACGAAATGCCGGTTTCATCCATCTTTTCGTCCAGGTATTGACGTGTTGAACGTGATGTATGACTCGTGGCTTTATCCTGGTGCAGCCACACGGATCTCGAGTCACTTGGATACAAAAATTGGACCTCATTGTCGAATAATGGGTCTAAGACAAGTCTTTGGTAGATTTGAGAATTTATCTTGACATCTGGATCCACCTTCTTTATTGGAAGCTTCCCATTGTAGCAGAAACCTGCAACGATCATGAAGCCCTTTGAGAAACTTTCCTTGCATTGCTTAACCCAGTTCTGAAGAGTGTTTATTTGAGAGTTAGCGGTATTAAATGGCCGGGGTAGGCTGCTATCATTGAAGTAAACCCATGCCTCGTCCAGTGTAACATCATTCTTCCATTTTTTTTTCACCTGTCAGGTACTTTTGACTTAAAATTTTAGGCATTTCTCAAATATTTAAAAATCGTTTTTTTTTTTTCACGAAATATAAATAGGTTCTTGTTTTTTCCAATAAATAAAACATTACTCGAATTGCGTGCTTCTTTGTCGTGCTACAGCGTTTCAAAAGCGTTCTTTTAAAAATAGAACACCCTCTGTATAAGTCCCATTATGGAAATTGCCTTACCTGAAGATGATGTTCCTCACGATAGGCATAACCTTCGTATAGGTGATAACACTACATGATGCTCAAGATAGGTAGCCTCATTAACAGAGGTTTTAATGATAACGTGTGTGTCCTTAATTAAAAGGAAACTCACTAATTAACGATCTTTCAGGGGGGGGGGATTGAGATACGTAGTTAGATTCTTAATGAATTCACAGATGCTGTGTGCAAATACAGTAGAATCTTCCCGTAAAGGACAACACCTAATTGCAGAGCCAAAGTATCCTTTAGGGAGAGATATCCTTTTACCGGAGAGTTGCTAAATAGTAAAAATAGTAATTTTGCAAATGAAAACTGTCCTTTGTGTAGAGGTGCCTGCTAAAGGTAGGTTCTACTGTGAAAATTAGAAACTATTTTAGACGCGTAAGATTCTTTTTGAAATTTTAAAATAGTTTCTAATTTTCATAACAGATGGCGCGTTAGTGCATCGTAATATAATAGGTTCTACTGTACTTAGAAGTCACCAAGTTTTGAGCTTCCTTGGTCGTCATGCAACTTTACAGCAGTTTTTTTGTTGGAGATGTAAAACACGGTTGTGGAATTAACCCAGAAGAGATAGATAGCTACTGGATACATCTAGTAAGCAGAACACAAACTGCATGTTTGGCAATTTGTCGCGAGTGCTGTTGCGTAAACAGACTTTTGTGCGGTTATTATTTGGTCTTTTAAATGGAAGATCGTGCAATTGAAAGTTGCTTATGGCTTGCATCATCTGTCTGAATGAATATCAACGTTGATTTTTTAAATTCTTTCAGAATATTGGCCAAATACCCGTTATTACAACAACAACAAAAAAGCCTTTATTTAGGGTCACTGACCCTATACAGGATTCACCAGAGGTATGCATAAGAACAAAGCAGTGAGACAACGGAAATAGCGATATATACAGAGTAAAAAGAGAAAGAAAAAAAAAAAAAAAACAAGAAAAGGAAAAAAAATAATAATAATAAGAAGAAAGAGGGAAGCAAGAAATCAACACAAAAAGAGTAGCAGTAAGAAAGTGAGGAGTGAGTATCACTTGGCCTTCTTCTGAGATATGGACTTGTGGAAACCATAAAACGCCGTAGCAATATACTTATTCTGGGTCATATTGTCAATTATTGATGGAAGTGAAGCACAGAGTTGCCCAGTTTTGAGCATAAGGGTTCTTCTTTCTTCTTTCAGAGCAGAGCAATCAAAAATATAGTGAGTGATTTCATTTTGTAGTTTTGAATTACAGAAGGTACAAGTCGGGTCCTCACCGCAGAGCATCTTGGTGTGGTTTTCTCTAAAAAAACTTGAAAGTATTCTAACTTGTGCGAGTAGTCTTACAACCGGGAAAGGAAAATCCCCTAAAAGGTATCCCTCCGTCATGAAAGATATGTGAATGTCTTTGTAGTGAGAGTATAGCTTAGATTTATCCATTCTTGTAAGGTCGTTTTGTATAGATTGGTCTGCCGCTGTTTTTAAGAGCCCTGTAATCGCGCTCCTCAGCGTTTCAGAATACCCGTTATTAATAAATCAAGAAAGAGAAAACTACAAACGTATTTCAGGCTGTTAGCTACTCATCAGTGTGGTGTATCTAAACAACCACAACAAAAAATGGCTCATTTTAGAGAGGCTTCCTGAAAAAATCAAGAAAATTTATGATTATTATTATTATTTTTAAAGCAGCTTTTCAATCAGGCTTTTGTACTTGAGTCTGGTTGAGGGAAAAGACAGTTCAGGTCATCACTTTCTAGAAAGAGATCGTTTACTTACCAGACAGATGAAGAATTCTTCCTGATTTGAAATTAAACGAAAAAACATGGTGAAGGAAGAAGAGTTTCTTTTATTGATGCATAGGTGCAAGCTTTCGGGTAAAAACCCTTCAACAGGCAAGCAATGAAGCGCGACTTATAAGGACTACCATTTGTACCATAGTCCTTATAAGTCGCGCTTCATTTCTCGCCTGTTGAAGGGTTTTTACCCGAAAGCTTGCACCTATGCATCAATAAAAGAAACTCGTCTTCCTTCACCATGTTTTTTCGTTTAACTACCAGACAGAGCTTGATTTGAAAATCTCTACACTTGGCTCTAGAGTACGATTTTTTGATGTTTTATAGAAAAATGTATTGTTATATTAAGCACAATTTAATAACAAAAAATAAATAAACAAGAACTGGAGCTAAGCACAGTTGGTACAGTGGAGTGATCCCAGGAGGAGCTATGAACATCAGAAATAGACAGTATCAAACAACACTAACAAGATTTAGAACAGGCCAGGGGGGGTCGGTGGAAGGCTGGTTAAACCGTTTGGTTTACGACCACTACGACCCGGGTTCGATCCCCGCATTGGACACTTTTTTCTGTTTAAAAAAAAAAAAAATGCTCCAATGGCCCCCCGATTCTTGCAAAAGTCCAACCCCACCAGCGAGTGCAAGTAACCAAACGGGGCTCTGGCACATTTGTAAGTGCAAAGTCGAACTGCTTTCACATGTGTAGGCATGTGGTGCGCTTACAGTAAAAAGCAGTCGCTAACTACCCACCATGATTATCATGGCCTGTACCACGTGTACTAGGGATAAGCAAAAAAAAAAAAAGAAAGAACAGGCCATCTCAAGCCATTGAAGATAGAAAATAATAACAAAATCTATCCCACTTGCCCAAAATGTAGCTTGGCACCTGCGGCTCCAGAAAACATTTTGGCTTGCATTAGATGCACTAAACTGGACCTTTGGGAGAGGCCGCTGCATATCATAAAACAGCTAAAGGAGCATGAACTCATGGAATTCGTGTAATCTTTACACAAGGGGATAAGAAACAACAACAATTTGGATTATAGAATATAGCTACAAGAAAATAAGACCTAATCCAAATAAATTAAGAGTGTGTGGAAAAAAAAATTCCACTTCTAATTCTTAGAATAATATTTTAGGTTGTCTTAGAAAACAATTTTTTTATTATATGCTACCTTGTTTACACACTTGATAACAGTACTATTTAAGAAGATGCTGTGATATTTTTTCTCATTTATTCTTTTTCTGATGATGGCAACAATTCTGTTACCGAAACGTCACACACTATTAATTTATTATAGTTCAGCTGGCCTGGCTGATAGTACCCTGTAAGGGCTCCTAATCCAGGGATACAGGATGAGCAGTGTTTGTACTCCATGTTAGGAGCGGCTGCACATGGTGTCTGTTCCTCATGTCAGAGGCGGCCATTTCTTTTGGGTTAAGTCGGCCTGCCACTGAGTAGTGCTTCCAGTCTTAATGACAAAGGCAGATGTATTCTACTTCACCCAGTTCTCAAGCTTATAAAGCTTGATACCCTAATATGATTGAGTGGAGATAAGAAAGAAGAAGATGACTAGAGTGTACACACACCGGTCTATGGAATATTTGGGAGTAAAGTCACACACACAGGAATAAAAAGGAAGAGGGAAAACAAAATAATAAAGTGATTGGGGAAGAATTCCTACTTCCTTCTCCTATTGTGGGGTATAGGGCATCTTTCTCAGCATCATCCTTTTGGCATTCCCCATGTGATGCTGTCAGAATATTGTATCAAAAGGTAACTTACAAGGTAATAAGACAAAATCTCTAAATAAATGAATAGTGTGTGTGACATTTTAGTAATAGTGTTATTAACAAAACATCACACACTATTAATTTATTTGGATTTGGTCTTATTACCTTGTATTCTAATCTAACTTGCTCTGTGGAGATGTTACCTGCTTGTCCCATCTCAAAACAGGACACACTATGCAAATCAGGTTTGAGTGAGGATCTTCCCAACCTGTATCATCTGTAAGAGGCAGTCCTAGAACATCTTCTCTCATACATAGGAGCCACCTAGCGAACACTTGTACCATATTCCTCAACAGATTTTACACAATGTATAGAGTCTCCATGAGCTTGTATACATGGGATAATAAAAATGAGAAAGTAACCAAATGGAGTTCAGGAGCCTTGTATGCAAAGTAGGAGGCTGTCAGTTTCAATGTAGTGATGTCATTCTAACTGGCACAAGAGTGTCAGAAACAACTATTATTTCCAGGTGGGAGAGGAATTGTAGAGTGCATGGAAACTTTGGTATGGTATGAAACTTGGTAACATGGTATGAAACTTTTTTTTTAAATTTATTTCAAGTACACGTGGTACAGGCCATGATAATCATGGTGGGTAGTTAGTGACTGTTTTTACTGTAAGTGCACCACATGTCTGCATATGTGAAAAGCAGTTCGACTTTTGCACTTACAAATGTGTCAGAGCCCCGTTTGATTACTTGCACTCGCTGGTGGGGTTGGACTTTGCAAGAATTGAGGGCCATTGGAGCATTTTTTTTTTTTTATTAGAAAAAAGTGTCCAATGCAGTATTCAATCCTGGGTTGTAACAGTCAAAACCCAACAGTTTAGACCACCCTTCCACTGACCCCTCTGGTGTGAAGTCTGCTTTCTTCACGTGTATTCACATAGAGCACAGTTAGACTGTCCTCAAAACTTAGATCCACAGATTTGTTAAATATCTTCACCAAGAATTACTCTCAAGTGCCAGCGATATGTAAACAGAATAGTCCAATACAATAGTAGATATGCATACATGTCATATCATAGAGGTATGATGGATTAGGCTAGTGAAACCACTGTTATAACAGATCCCTCCCAATACACTCATGGACAAAACTTAAGGAAGTTGTACCTTTTAGCATGTATATTGGGATTCAGACAATAACTCTGAAAGATATTTGATACACAAGTGACCTTTATTGAAGAGACACACAAGATAACCAAGTATGAACAAAATTGGCTGTCTCCTTAACAACAACAACAAAAATAGAAGGCCAGCAACATCAAAGATTTTCCACTTCTTTAAGTTTTGTCAATGAGTGTAGTTTGTCATAGGTTAGTTTAGGTTGTTTTAAAAATATAACTATTTTCTAGCATAGACTAATCGAGCGCATTATTTTTGTATCTGTAGGCACAACCTTGGGAATCACCCAACAAGACAAATATACAAAAATCATCATTATCAATTTAGTGCTGTCAATAATTCATAAAGTGATAATGATGTTGTTGTGTCCAATGAAGAGCCTCAGATGTCTCCAAATGATAATGATGATATATATTTGGAGATTAAATAGTAGAAACAGTAGAACAAACTCCATTAGAGGACACTCACACTAGAGTAAATCTCTCTACATATATAGGACATTAGATAATAAAAAGGCATATATTGGATTTAATAAAAGATTTATTTTGCCAATATTTCGGCTGGCTGAACGCCAACCTTTATCGAGGCATTACATCTTTGTATACACATATATAGGACAGTTTCCATTTTGCAAAAATTATACATTGCAAATAGTATCTGCCAGGTAAGCAGAACACTGTGGGTTCGATTCCCATCCCTGGACACTTTTATTTTTATGTTTATTTTTCCGTTTATCATTACTCTTCACAATTCATCCTTTCATACCTCATTTCTAAGGTTAGAAATAATCGTTATTTCTCCTTAAAAAATAAATTTTGATTTTTCGTTGAAAAGAAACACTTGCGATATAATTTTCAAATGTCATTATAGATTACAAAGCCATAACTATTTTTATATATTATTATATACACAGATATAGTTATTTTCCTGATCCCCTTTTATATACGGTAGAACCTCCATGAGAGGACACCTTTCTATAAAAGACAGTTTTAATTGCCAAAATGACCACTTTTACTATTTAGCAACTCTCCGTTAAGAGGACACCTCTCCCTAAAGGACACTTTGGTTCTGCAATTAGATGTCCTTTACAGGAAGGTTCTACCGTATTTGAATATATATGTGAAAAAAATGATGAAAAAATAAAATAATAAAATGGTCGTAGAGGTACAGTCTGCACCACGCTGATGAGGGACAACAGCCTGAAACAAGTTTGTGGTTTCTTAATTTATCGAGAAAATGGGTTGGCCAAATAGCAGGGAACAGGCTAAATCAATGTTTAGTTGAGTTCTGTTCCACTAGATGGCGTTCTGCCTTCTAAAAATCTATGTGTGCTTAGTCAGGATAGGCCTTTTTTGATATACATATATCAAATTACAAAACTATTTTAGACGCGTATGATTCTTTTTAAAATAAAACAATATCTACTGCCCTTACTGCAATGGAAAAATTAAAGGGAGGGCCTGGCTCATCAGTGGTGAACCCTCCCAGCGGTAGCGATTGCTCGAAGCATATTATATATTTATAATTATATGTAATTCTGCTGTTCTAAAAGCTTATGTCCATAGTTCATCTAAAATACCCATTCGAAGAGTCAAGCATCAGTATCACTATAAAAGGAAGTTCCAAAAATGCAATATAACAGCGGTATGGTAGATTAAACTGGCGAAACCGCTGGGAGGGTTCACCACTGATGAGCCAGGCCCTCTCTTTAATTTTTCCATTGCAGTAAGGGCAGTAGATATTATTTTATTTTAAAAAGAATATTACGCGTCTAAAATAGCTTTGTAATTTGATAACAGATGGCGCGCTAGTGCATCGTAATATACATATATGTTTATTCAGTAAAATCCCTTTATAGCAAACCTCAATGGGAATGAACCAGTGGTTCACTATGGCCATGGTTTACTGAAGCCATAACTCCGCCTTTGCCTGTCCCAAGCTCAGATGAAAAAGGAGGAGGGGGGCAGTAACAAGCTCACTAAAAAACCTGGGCTCAGCTGGCCCGGCTGATAGTACCCTGTAAGGTCTCCTGATACAGGGATACAGGATGAGCAGCATTTGTACTCCAAGTTAGGAGCGGCTGCACATGGCGTCTGTTCCTTATGTCAGAGGCGGCCATTTATTTTGGAGCTAAGTCGGCCTGCCACTGAGTAGTGCCCCCAGTCTAAATGACAAAGGCAGACATATTCTACCTCACCCAGTCATGATGATTGTCAAACAGACACCATCAAGGGTCACAACTTGATATCCTAATATGATTGAGTGGAGATAAGAAAGAAAAAGAAGAAGACTAAAGCCATAGTCCACTGTGTTATAAAATAAAAATGGGGATTATTTCAGGTTTTTATTATAAGGGAAGGTTCACTATATCCCAGGTTCATTTAAGCAGGGTTTTACTATATACAGTTATACCTGTCTATAGCGCCCCATCTTGGGACTCACCAAAATAGGGTTCTATAGAGAGGGGGTGCTATAGACAGGTCACTTTTAATGTAAAATGTTTACATTTTAATGTTTAAAATCAGGCGCTATAGAGAGGAAGGTGCTATTTAGAGGGGGCGCTATAGACAGGTTTAACTGTATATATATTGTAACAAAATATTTATTATTAAATTAAATTCAACTGCCATCTATTGTTAAAATTTTACACAAATAAATTTACTGGCAATGCGTTTCTTTTTTTTTTTTGCTTATCCCTAGTACACGTGGTACAGGCCATGATAATCATGGTGGGTAGTTAGCGACTGCTTTTTACTGTAAGCGCACCACATGTCTACACATGTGAAAAGCAGTTCGACTTTGCACTTACAAATGCCAGAGCCCCGTTTGGTTACTTGCACTCGCTGGTGGGGTTGGACTTTTGCAAGAATCGGGGGCCATTGGAGCATTTTTTTTTAAACAGAAAAAAGTGTCCAATGCGGGAATCGAACCCGGGTCCTAGTGGTCGAAAACCAAACGGTTTAACCAGCCTTCCACCGACCCCCGCGTTTCTTTTAAATATCATCAAATATTATCTCTACAGACCTTACAGCAATGATATGAGTTATTGAATGAGAGGGCTTGGCTTATCAGTAGTGACCCTCTCATTCAATAACTTATATCATTGCAGTAAGGTCTGTAGAGATAATATTTGATGATATTTAAAAGAAGTAGAGTGAATTTATTTGTGTAAAATATTTATTATATTTTATGTACAGATTATTAGAAATAAATAATTCAGTGATAAATATATTAAATGTTACATTGCTCCTTCCCTATAGAGAGCTGTAACCTCACATCTAGATTGGTCATTCCTAAGCTAATGATTCCATGACGCCTATGTCTTGGTTCTCTTGTCCAGATGGGCCGTGGTATAGTTTCATCCTTAAGACGTGCACAATGTCCTTGGTGTACCGGTGTCTCCCTTGTCATTCCAATGGTTCAACTTCATAAGTCACGTCCGATATTCTCCTGGTAACATGATAGAGGACAATATGTTTTCGATTTTGACAAAGTCTGTTTTTTCATATATAAAATTAGTCTCAGATTGGGCCAAATGTCGCGGAGTCTCCCAAATTCTGGAAGGGCCAAGCTGCTCCCTGATTTACTAACCCACATCTGAACTGAACATAATATGAACCTTGCTTAACTTTACCTAGCCTTATAATGGTTTCTGAAAAATTTTACCCTAAATAGGGTTAGTAAACAAGGAAGCCTGTCTTGAGACCTTCCAAAATTTCTTTATAACAAAGTTAAAAAGGTATCATAGTATTTTAAAATGTTTGTAACTTCTGTTCTTCAGAAAATAGTTATAAATCGATTTTGTTAATATGTGTTCTCTTTAATAATGTTATTAATTATTGATTAATATGTGATTTAATTGTAAAAATTGTGATTTAAATTAAATAATGTATATAAATTATTTAAATATGTATGGCTATTTAAAAAAAAATGGTACTTACCCTGCGGTTTGAAGGAGATTGTAAGCAACTAAGTAGTATTTAATTAAGTCCTTCGATAATGCCATATTTTAATAAATAAATATGTTATATAAAATTATAATGAAATATATAAAGGGAAAATTTTAGTTTAAATGCTAGCTGCAGAAGATAAACGTCAAACACGCCGGACGAACACAACCCTACAATATCAACAATAAAATATAAACAACTAAATGTTTCCAGATGTTTTGAAACATTTTTATTTCAATGAATAATAAAATCCTCTCTAATATTTAAATTTATTTTTATCATAACTGAAATACTTATAAATATCGTCTAT
>CP092876.1:25023509-25097009 GCA_030710605.1 Cordylochernes scorpioides
AAAATATAATATTAAATTTATTAAGATATATATTCTTTATTTAGACATTATAATTTGCGTTTATTTTTATAGGCAACACTGTTTTAAAAAATGCAATTTTCTCCTATATATCTTCTGCGGAGGTGAAATTCAAGACGCGAGACATCTACTTCTGGAGTGCCCAATTTTCCAGGATTTTAGGGAAAATAGATTTGGTCGTATTGGACAGCTTGATGAATTTGTAGACAAAAAAGAAAAGTATAAAAATTTTGATCAATTTTGTAAATACATATACAACTTTCTCTTGAATTGGAAAAAAGAGAAGGAATCTTAGAAAAAAAAAAAAGAACTGCGATGCTTGCTCTGTGTGTTTTTGCTTTGTTGTTTGTTTTTCTCTTTGGACAAATTTCTTTAGTTAATTTATGTAAAATAATGAATTGAACAGGATTGTATATAGCCGAATTGCTGTAATGCAGTTTAATGTATTGACGCTAATATCCCTGAGTTTGGGATATCGCGTTTCATGATGTTAATAAAGTTAATTATATATAATTTATTAAAAACAAATTTAGTATCAAACAAGTAAAATATTTCAACAGTATATCAATTATAAAATATTTAAAAAAAATAAATGGAAATATCCATTTATGAAATCAACTTTCTATAATTTCTCTTAATTATAACTAATACAAATTTATAATCTTTAACAGTTAATTAAACTTTGATTAAATAACTGATTAAAAGATTTTTTCACAAGATTTTTAAAGTGTTATAGTATATAGTTCATTTTGTTTAATCTCCAATTTCTGGGGAGGAAAATGGAAGTTAAATAAAGGTGAATTTGCACAATTAATAGCTTTATTAAACTCTTATAATTTGCCTTTTTAAAGGAATATTAAAAGATGAATAAGTTTTGAATCAGTTATTTTGATATAACTAGCTGTAAAGATTATGAAATTCAACTTTCTTCCCTTAACTATTTTTCCTTTCTTCTTTAATTTTCTTGTTGTTCAAAAAAATTCTGAATAAATGGTCTAAATTTGAAATGTCCCCGCTCCCGCCACATGTGTCAGCCAGAAATAGATATTCACAATGGAGGACGCCGCGGTCGAGGTAGGTTTACAGTTTGAATTTGTTAACACTTGTATCTGTTATATATGTTCATTTAAATATTTCACTGAAACAACTTAATATTAACACATAAAATCCGGTTTAAAAGAGATCTATGACATAATAAAGAAGGGGTGAAATGTCGTTGGACTTTTATCTGAAGATCCCCGGTCCAGCAGATCTCTTTTTCCAATTTATTTCAATTTAAAGTTTTTTGTGTATGTCTGGTCTACCATTAGGGTTTCAAAACATAATATCCAAACTTATAACAAATGTTAATTCATACTATAGATATATTACTAAATACAACTATTTATAATCATATTATAAAATAAAAAAAACCTTTAAAAATCTTTAAAAAAAAAAGGATAAAATATAAAATTATAAAAATATATATATATATACTAACAATCTTATCTACCTTCTTTACAAATTTTTTTTTTCCTTATTATTAGTTTGATTAAAAGTGCATGGTTCTGTCTTTCTCTCTTTTTTCTAACTATTATACACTGCGTGACATTGAAAATGGAACACCAAGAAATAGAGGCCAGAGAGTGATGAAACTCGGCAGACAGAGAGAGACAGGGACGAACAATAAGTGATCTTTATTTCAAAATGATAGTCATAATACAGAGCGAGAACGGCGTCGGCTTAGTAGCAAGTAGGACCACCGCGGACGGCGATGCACGCAGCAACACGTCTAGGTAGAGAGTCAATCAGAGTACGGATGGCGTCCTGAGGGATGGCTCTCCATTCCCTCTCAACCATTTGCCACAGTTCGTCTTCTGAACGCGGCTGTGGCAAGGCATGCAAACGGCGTCCAATGATGTCCCAGACGGGCTCGATTGGTGAGAGATCAGGAGAGTACGGTGGCCAGGGAAGCATCTGTACATCTTGCAGAGCTTGTTGGTTAATGCGAGCAGTGTGCGGTCGGGCGTTATCCTGCTGATAAAGGGCATTGGGTACCCCCTGAAGGTAGGGGAGTGTCACCGGTCGCAGCACATCATCAACGTATCGTTGGGCCGTCATAGTGCCCTGAATACGAAGTAAAGGTGACCTGGAATCATACGCGATTGCGCCCCAAACCATGATTCCACGTTGTCGCACGGTGGGGCGTTCCACAATTGCTGCCGGATTGGACCTTTCTCCACGTCGACGCCACACGCGTACACGGCGACTATCACTGGACAAGCAGAAACGCGACTCATCTGAGAACACGACCCTGTGCCATTCCGTCATCCACGTCGATCTAGCCCGGCACCATTCCAAACGTTGGCGCCTATTCGGTGGGGTCAATGGCAGTCTTCTTAGCGGACGGCATGAGTGCAAGCCATTAGCAACCAATCGACGGGAAATGGTTCTGGTCGAGATGGAATGATCTAGGGTGTCTTGCACATGTTGCAGGATGGCGGTACAAGTGGCTTGTGGGGCCGCCACTGCTTGTCGAAGGATACGCCGATCCACATGTGCTGACGTCACTCTGGTTGCACCGAAATTCCTATAAATTGCCACCTTTTCTTGTTCCAATTATCTTCTCCACATTCGGTGCACCGTGGACGCACCAAGGTGTGTATCAGCTGCGATTTGACGTATGGACCAACCTGCCCTTTTCAGTCCGATCACCATGCCCCTCGTAAAAGCGTCTGTCTGCTTGAACTGCCTCCGTTTACGATGACCTGGCATTCTCTGTTATTACACGTGTCTTTTGACACAAGAACAAAATTTCTACCATGATTTTCCTAGAAGAAATAACGACACGAATACTGTCCTTTCTGCAAGTTCCTTCCCTTATATCTTACTCCATGTGCGCACGAGAGCTGCGCATTTTACATCATTTGCATAACTCGGTTAGGCGCGTCTACCCTGAAATTTGCATAATATTCTGGCCACTATTTCTTGGTGTTCCATTTTCAATGTCACACAGTGTATATATTCTCTCTTCGATTATTCTATATATAGGATTAGAGTATGTCTAAATGACGTGTAAAAGCCGATGTAATAGACGTTACGTTGTTAATTTTTATTGTTATTAATTATAAATATATAATTAACTTGAGGATGTATTAGAAGTAAAGGAATTTTTTTTTCTCTCTCTATCTACAAATTAATAACATTTTACAAATTTTATAATTTAAATTTAAATGATCATAATAGTGAAGATAATCTTAATACAAAACTGGACTATAAAATTAAATAACTATTTATTATTATAATTAATTTAGATTTAGCTTGCTAATCTAATCAAATCTAATTGATATAAGTTATCATTATTATCAGTTTGCTCCTTAAGTTTTAAAATTAGAATCACTGTTATAATTTTGTTATATAGTTTCTACACTATATATATATATATATATATATTGCCACGTAGAACAATGAGAAGACAAATTATTTTAAATCTATTTTATTTTACAAAGGTACTAAAAAGGAGAAAAATTCGTTCACAACTACCATCAATAAACATCTCTCTCTTGATTAAACCATTCTTAGAGCTTATTAAAGATGGAAAATTATAAATATATGACCAAAAATAAAAGCGCAGGGCGTTTATCATTTATCAGAGAGAATAGTTTCAAAATATAGTGAACATAAAACTATGTTGACCAGTTTCTTTACAATAAGTAACTTAGAAACTCTTGAGACTTCAAGGTATGTTGGAAGTATATTAAAATTTATTAAGGAGAAAGGAATCCTAGACATCCAAGCATCAAGGCAAGTTAAATAGCTTTTAAAATACATTCACATGATGTTATCTGCTTAAAGAGCGTGATTTCAGATCAGTGAATATGCCTTAATACCAAAAGCCGTGCTCATTATATGGATATGATAGAGAAGTGCGTTGTTTTAATGCACTTTTAAAGAGATAGGTCACTCTTTTTCTATACAGCAAATATATATCATTTTCACGAACATACAATAAATAATTTATTGTATTCTGAACTAAATCAACTATACTATGACATCAGCTTAAACACCTTTTTGGTAGCTTCGATGAAACCTAAGAGCACCCTTTAGACTGATGAGGACCAAATCCTAAAACTCAGGTTAGCTTTCTGTTCAATTTGGAAAATTTAGTTTTGTGTGTAAAAGATTCACAGATTTGAATCTGGACGTTTTGCCTAGAAATGATCGTAAAACGCATTATTTCGGTGTCTTTTAAAAGTATGTATCCTTTTGGTATAAAATACATGTCTTCCCCACCAGATAGGGCTGCTTGAGAGAGTCATCGCGAGATGGTCACCCATTACTCATGGTTCGTGTCCGCCCGGCCAACAGCCTGGTCCTGGGATCCATTCTGCACCATCTCCACGGTTACATTCCATTTGAAACCACCATCTTCCAGATGCAGGCGCTTCGTGTGGGGAAGAGCCATGTCTCGTGGCTTCCCTGGGGCATTCTGACGCGTCCAGTCACCGAGGAGGGTGTCGGCCTACTGTACATCGCAGCCCAGCTTCGTCTCGCATGCATGAAGGGGTTGCAGGCCGCACTGTGCGCCACCGCCAACGGCTAGGCTGGTTTGTAGGTGAGCGTGGAAGATCCCCCCCCCTCGGCTCTTGACGTCTAGCTCTCAGCGAGGACGAGGAGCCTCTAGGAATCCGCGTCTGGCGTCTTTGAGCTGTACTGCCGAGTTTTGCACCCCGCCAGTCTGAGATCTCTGCGTCTTCGAAGTGACAATAGGTTCCTGTGGCCACCGACCTTCTGTCTCCCCGCTGGCTACGGGCGACTACTGGACTTCTCTGATGGTGCCCCTGCCCTATTGCACTCAATGCGTGCTGCGCTTTCCGATGAGAGGCACATAAAGACTATCTTCTAGCGTCTACACAAGAAAACACCAGCTCCAGGTATTAGGCGGAGCACAAGGCAAAGGCCATTTTCTTTCAGGGATCGGCGACGCTCATTACTGGCGGGACCATCCAGAGCGCACACTGGTCACTGGACTCGACACTACTGTAAGGGAATCCTTTTGGAGAGCAACCTGAGGGTGGACCCCCACCGTGAATGCGCCACGCTCTATCACCTTGGCCAACCTGCATCGCAATTGCTTCTTGGGGCACGACGCAGACATCGCCCTACAGCTGGCCCTCCACGCCCTACCTTATCCTGCCTCGAGACGGGCCAACAATGGTTAAAACATTTGGTTCAATTTGCTAGAATCTAGGCGGTTTCTGTAGACTGATGCTCCGCGTCAAAAATAGCTGCGGAGTCCACGAGGTTGCCATGGTGCAAGAGCTCTATCAAGGCTTCAACAGAACAGGAAGCGACGTCTCTTGCTTTCTTCCATGCGTCTTCATTGATGGCTTCAGTTGTGATGGCTTGCAGCTGCTGGAGCTGCTCGTCAGGAAGATGGGAGAGGTGGCAGTTGGTAAAGTTTGTCGTAGACCTCGGACGTCGACATAAAAAGCGGCGATCTTGCCAGGAAACATGATCCGCCCAACTTTCTTTTGACTGCTCGGAGGCAGTTTCCTTGCGAGTCGCCTCGTTGTGGCAAGCTTTCTCTGGACGATTTTATTTCGCTGATAACTCAGCAGTTACTTCAATGTACTCAGTATAAGGTACATAATCATGTTCCTCGTGTCATAGACTTTCTTCCAATATCTGGAAACGATTGGTTTAAGTACTCGATATTTCTTGAGTTCATGACCAATAATCGAGGAGCTCTTGTTCGGCGTGGCCGTGAAATTTGTCTTTCCTAATTTTCTATGTGTGACAATATAAATCATATTTAAACTAGTACAGTAGGACCTTCATGAGAGGTCACTTCTGTTAGAGAACACCTCTCTATAAAGTTTTCATTGTCATATTTTTTACTATTTAGCAACTCTCCAGTAAGAGGACACCTCTGAAGGATACTTTGACTCTGCTACTAGGCATCATTTACAGAGAGGTAGTTCTACTGTATTTGTGTTTATAAAAACATATTTAAGAAGCTAATCTCAGGTTGATTTAAATACAATATTGTTGGGTCAACAAGTAGCCGACTATTCACTCAGTGCATGTGACTAAAAAAAAAATTGTTGTTAATTTGTTTTATTTTCATTTTGTTTTTATTCCTTTATTATTATTTATTTTAGACTAATCTCTCTTCTCTTCTTTCTTATCTCCACTCAATCATATTTGGGTATCAAGCTTGTAGAGATTGAGACTTGACTAATGAGATTAATCTCTGAAACAGCACTACAGAGATGATGGGTATAATTTGTATTTGACCGTTGACCACTGTTTTAACTGCAACAAGTTAGAGATAAGTGGGGAATACACTGTGAAGGAAGATTATTTAACATGCCCTGTCTCAGCTACAACCCTTCCTACAACTGAACTCATGAGACCCAAACTCAACGATCTTCCTGGACAGGACCATGAGTCCAGCATTGGACCTGGATGGGCCTTAAGTGGTCATGGCCTACTCAGATGATAGAGCACTTCCCCAAATAACCCACTGAGACTTACATCCCCACTTCTATTTCTTCAATATTGTAACAAAGTATTTATTATTTTATTAACAGAGTATCAATTTTAATATTTATATTTTGTTACTCTGCATACTTCCCTCTTTGCATATCTTGTATTTTATCAATTATAGTTTTTTATTTGCTTATCCCTAGTACACATGGTATAGGCCATGATAATCATGGTGGGTAGAAGTAGGTGACTGCTTTTACTGTAAGTGCACCACATGTCTACACATGTGAAAAGCAGTTCGACTTTGCACTTACAAAATGTGCCAGAGCCCGGTTTGGTTACTTGCACTCGCTGGTGGGGTTGGATATTATAGTTTGTTCTTACCTTAAATAAATTGCTGTCATCCTGAAGTTTGTCTTTCCTAATTTTCCAAGTGGCAATATAAATAAATAAATAAATTTCTCATCAAACAATATATTAGACAGGTTAAAGGTTCTAGTGTTTTAATAAAAATCTAAAAGAACAGAAAAAAGAAGGGGAGTTAAAAATCACAATAAAACTTTATTTCTCTAAATAATAATAATAAAAAAAAATCCAGCAATAAATGGTAAAAAAAACTAATAAAATAATATATAAAACAACAATTATATATAGAATTGTAAAAAAAAATCATTATTAGAATAAACTCTGGTTATAAGTGGTTTAAAGGAAACAAATAATATATATATGTGATACAAAATAAATATATTTTCTTACTAAAATCATGTTTAAATTTTTTTTTAAAACGATAGGGGTGGAAAGAAATGTGAATTAATACAAATTCATTTAATGTTAATTTTGAGTAAATTTTTAAAATTTTTTAGCTTTGAGCATTATTTTTTTTCAATATATAAATTTATATATATATATATGTTACAATATATTATTTTTAATTATTTATTTACTGCATATATGACCGGATATATAGATAGAAAATATAGGGAAAAATAGAATGGACTTTTTTCTATACAGAGAGAAAAAAAATTCTATATTTTAGTTTTTTCAATATATTTGGTAAAGCCAATTTATATATTTGCTTTTTTTTTATTTTTAAGTATCGAAACAAAATTCAAAAAGCAGTGCAAATAAATTTGAGGCACATTCATTTTTCTACAATCAGATATATAATTAAAAATCATATAAGTATAATTAATTTTTGAAAATAGGGCAAAAAAATAGAAGTATTTTTTAATCATAGAGTACTGCACAAAATGTAAAGATTTGTGATTTTATATTGAGAAATATCCAGGGTCAATCTAAAGTTTAAATTTTGAAAATTCATATTATCGATAGATTTTAAAAATTACCTAAATATAAAGTAACTTTTTATATAATAAAATGGGAATTTTAAACAGAGATAGAGTATAGTAGAAAATTTATAAAACTAGAAATACACAAGAGAGAGATAATACATTGATAAGACCAATACTAGAAAAAAACATTCAAGGTTCTTAGTCAAAAAATATTAAAAGAAATTCATTGAGCATATATTTCAATTAGAAAATTCGATATTTAAAAAAAAAAAAATTCAAATTGGAGAAATGTATTCATAAAAGTAAATAAATGATTTTCTGAATATTTTTCTCTCTCAATATAATACAATATATATACACTCATGGACAAAACTTAAGAAAAGTGGAAAGTTTTTGATGTCATCTTCTATTTTTTTTGATGAGGCAGAGGTAATTTTGTTCACACTTGATTATCCCTTGTGTCATCAATAAAGGTCACAGTGTATCAAATATCTCTCAGAGTTATAAAAACAAGGTAATAAGACCAAATCCAAATAAATAAATAGTGTGTAACGTTTCGGTAACAGCGTTGTTACCATCTTCAGACAAAAGTACTGAATGAGAAATTTTACCACAGAATGATTTAAATAGTTACTGTTATTATCTAAGGTAATAAGACCAAATCCAAATAAAAATAAATTGTGCCTTATCATCTCTCAGAGTTATTGTCTCAATTCTCATATACATGCTGAAAGGTACAACTTCCTAACTCTGCCTTTGCCGGTCCCGGATGAAAAAGGAGGAGGGGGAGCAGTAACAAGCTCGGTAAAAAACCTGAGTTCAGCTGGCCCGGCTGATAGTACCTTGTAAGGGCTCCTAATCCAGGGATACAGGATGAGCAGCGTCTGTACTCCATGTTAGGAGCGGCTACACATGGCGTCTGTTCCTCATGTCAGAGGCGGCCATTTTTTTGGAGCTAAGTCGGCCTGCCACTGAGTAGTGCTCCCAGTCTTAATGACAAAGGCAGATGCATTTTACTTCACCCAGTGTGGAGATAAGAAAGAAGAAGAAGACAACTTCCTTAAGTATTGTCTATGAGTGTATATAAAAGAAACATGCTAACAATTTAAATAGATCAAGAGAGTATGAAACAAAGAGATATTAAAGAGAGAGAGAGAGTAGAAGGATCTAGAGAGTACAATATAGTAAAATATCACATATCTAGGAGATAGGTGCTGATGTGACATCTAAAATGTCCCCCTAGATAGCTCAACAAACTCCCTAGCAATCTGTGAATTTAACAAAAATAAGATACCACTTTCTCTATGGGATGGCATCAATAAATTTGTACGCAATTACTTCTTCTTATAGAGGAGATACCTGACTTAAGGAAGAAATTTCTATCGGCCTATATTCTACTGAGTAAATTTATTTATAACCTTTTTTTTGCATAAAAATATATATTGAACTCTCCATCTTCTTTTTGAGATTTTTAACTGGCGGACATCTAGTTGAAAAGAGGACAAGGGGGGATAAAAAAAAGTGAAATGAAGAAATAATTTTCTTAGTTTTCATAACCTAATTTATATACAGTAGAACCTCCATGAGAGGACACTCACACTAGAAGACACCTCTCTACAAAGGATAATTTTCATTTGCAAAATTACCATTTTTACTATTTAGTAATTCTCCGATAAGAGGACACTTCTCCCTAAAGTATACTTTGACTCTGCAATTAAGTGTCTTTTACATGGAGGTTTTACTGTGTAACCAAATGGTACACATAGTAATTCTTAAATAAATATTTATATAAAGTTACAGCGCACATTCACATTGGAAACAATAAAAAATAAAAAGACATTCTGAAATTAGGTTAAACAGAGTATAAATATGGAGAAAAAAAAAAAAGATTAAATTTACAATATTAAAATTACTGTCGCCGGTCAAATTTTTACATTTATTGCTTCATCAATTTTTTAATATCTATATATAGAGTGGATGTAATACTCCCAACAATTCTTCATATTTTTGTGCCATCCACTCATTTTCTATGTTTGACTTGCTGTGATAAAAACACATTGGATGTATACATTGCTCAAATTTTCCATTGTTAATGCTTCCATAATTATTGAGAAGTTATGATTGTTTTCAACACATACCCAATAAGGTAGAATTTGAAATATAGATTAGAATCATAAGGTAACAAGATTAAAAATCGAAATAAGTAATTTATAGATTATGTTCTGGTAACAAGGTTGTTACCATCTTTAGGATTACTTACAGGAAAATACTTGCATCTGAAGATGGTAACAATGGTGTCTTAGATAAATTACTTATTTGAATTTCATTTTTTTTTGTTACCTCAGTAATTTTTCAATGCTAAGGAAAGTTGAACACTGTCTTATGAAAATTTAAAGTTATGCAAAGTTGACCTATGCAAATTTTGAGTTATGCAAAGTTGATGTATGCAAATTTTGAGTTATGCAAAGTTGACCTATGCAAATTTTGAGTTATGCAAAGTTGACCTATGCAAATTTTGAGTTTTGCAAAGTTGACATGTGCAAATTTGACGTATAGTTTTTTTTTGGTCCTTCCAACTAATTGTATAACGTCGGGGGATATATATATACTGCATATACATAGAAATCTTTCCATTGGTATAGTTTGTACTGGAAGTTGAGTTGAAAAATAGTTTCTTCGCAACTTTTTATTTCAGATATGTCTCTCAGATGTCACCACACATTCCAAAAGGTTAAGTGATTGTGTTGTTTGCCATTTAGGAAAAAAAAAAAACTTAATAAAAATTATCTAAATCTTTCTTTCTCTTCAGGATAATCTTTTACATAAATGCCATTCCACACACTGCTCATTCCTCTTATCAAATATATATATATATTAGTCTATATTTCCCTTTTCCAATATAGATGGTGCAAGCCATTAGTAATGATCAGGGGATGTCTTTTTTTTTTTAATTTTTATAACTCAATTTTTTTATAGAGTCAAATTTATTTCATGTGGGTGTAATAAAGGAATTAAAATATCTGGAAAACATTGGTCACCACTTAATACAAGTTCATGTATAGGTGCTGAGTAACAAAGCTACATATATATATATATTAAAAATAAAAATGGCATATACTGACCAGGAGCACATGTGCTTTACAGAAGGCAGAGCGCCATTTGGTGGAACAGCAATCAACTAAACATTGATTTAGCCTGTTCCCTGATATTTGGCCAACCCAATTTCTTGATAAATCAAGAAAAGTCATCCACAAACACATTTTGCGATGTTGGCGCTCGTCAGTGTGGAGTAGGCTGTACCATTGCAACCAAAAAGATTTTTGGTCCCAGAGGCTTCTTGAGAAACCAAGAAATGGGTATTTAAGGTCAAACTTGCGTAAATATGCCATTTTTATTTTTAATATCAACACCTGACCTTTTTATTATTTATTTTTTTCTATTATTTTTTCACATATATGTATATGTTTTTTTTTATGGGTTCTGCATACCAGCAGAGACTGGTTTGAAGTGTGACTCAGTAGAGTTGTTATTGTTTCTTATCTCCTTGTGCAAAGATTACTACACAAATACCATGAGTCTGTGCTCCTAGAGCATAAGACAAAAGTTCTTAATAGAAACTTATATATAAATGTACTATAGTTTTTATTAACTATATTTTTTACATCTTTTTTTTTTTTTATGATACTGTTGTTGTTTCTTATCCCCTTGTGTAAAGATTACACAAATTCCATGAGTTCATAATCTCATGGAATGGGGTATAAGGGTGCAGCTTTCGTTGATCATGGCACCATGATCCAGGCATGATACTAATAGTATGAGACTAATTCTTTAAATTAAGAGATTCTGTGTATAAACCACATCTGCATTATCATCATTAAATAGCACTCAACTTTTTTTTTGGCTCTTTTTTTTTTTCCTTTTAAAAAGACTCTGTGGAGAATCCATATATAGATTAAAAGTCTTACTAAAGGCTTATGTATATTGTGTGTGATTTTCTTTATAGCTATCAACTGGAAACATGAAAAAAACTTGAGACTTTAGCAAATTCTAACCAAGTTGCTGTTATAATAGAAGCTTCTATACTGAGGTTTATCTGTAGGAGTATAGCTATGTTATATTAAGCTATAAATGTTCTCAACCTGTTGCTATATAGATATAAACCCTAATTATATCACGAGAAAAGAAGAATGCTTGAGGTTTTTAAAAGAAGAATAACCAATTCTTTTAAAAGATGGATGTATAAGATAGACATCCAAGAATCTAATATATTATATAAATATAAAATAAATATATATTAGCTATCTCTCACAAATATAGAAAAACTCTCACACATCTAAAAAAAATAAAGGTATAGCTTCTCCTGTTAAAATAATATGCCAAAAACCGTTTCTGCAAACTAGCAGACTTGGGTTAGTGACAAAGCCACAACACCAGCTTTGGAAAAACTGAGAAGCGTCCACCTGGAGATCATGGTTTCATGCTAATGGCACTCATCATTCCAAGGCAGGCTTTGAATTCAAGAGAGATTCACAAAGGATCAAATGAAATCTTCACAATCCACCAAAGAGATGTTAAGATGGTAAAGTGGCTAAACCTTATACACCTATCCCCCGATTTACACGGTACTTGTTTTACACGTTTTCGCTTTTACATGGTTTTCCAAATAAGTTTTTGTTTTTATCGCACTATACTAAATGCTACTGTGATTGAACACATGCGCTGTGTACATATCTCACGAGGAATCCCGAGCTTATGTGCTGACTACATATTTTAACCTGTCAATGCATTTTATTTTTATTTCTGTGTACACCTATCCCCCGATTTACACGTTTTTCTCAGGAACGTATCTACCGTGTAAATCGAGGGATAGGTGTATATATATATATGGCTTAAAAATATAGATAGAAATTCTGCCAGGAGGAACAATAAAGATCTATATAAACAATTATTTCTCAATATCTCACATGTAAATAATAATAAAGATAAATATATATAGAGAAAAAACACATGTATATATATGAAAAAAAAAAAAAAGAATACTCTTGCTCAATATATAATAAATATATTACTAAAGATAGTTAGTGCTACTAAAGAGATGAATAAATGCAATTTTTTTTTGTTTGTTTGTTAGAGACGGGATAGAAAGAAGGAACCTCTAACATGAGAGATCATAGACTTCACAAAAAACATGAATAGACCTGGTGATAGACAATAGACATGAATCAATCAAAAACATGAATAGACCTGGTCTCTTATTGAGATGGTCTTTTTTTTTTGGAGAAGTTAGGTTAGGTCAAGTCATTGAAGTTTTTACAGTTGATAAAGCACAATTTGGATTATAGATTATAATAAAAGAAAATAAGACCTAATCCAAATAATTTATTAGTGTGTGTCGTTTCGGTAACAGCATTGTTACCATCATCAGACAAAAGAATTAAAAAAAAAAAATCATTGTCGTCTCAAAGGGAAAACATGTAAATGACCTATAACAACTACAAGAAAATAAGACTTAATCCAAATAAGTTAATAGTGTGTGATGTTTCGGTAACAACATTGTCACCATCATCAGACAAAAGAATAAAAAAAAAAAAAATCATTGTCATCTCAAAGGGGAAAGGTGTTAATGATTTATAACAACTACAAGGTAATAAGACTTAATCCAAATAATTTAATAGTGTGTGACGTTTCAGTAACAGCATTGTTACCATCATCAGACAAAAGGTTTTCTTGTAGCTATAATCTATAATCCAAATTGTGCTTTATCGATCTCTAACAACATTTTCATTAAAAAAAATAATAATAAAGATGATAAGAGTGATAAGTGGCAATTTGGATTAAAGATAAGAAATACAAGACATCAGATCTAAATGTGTCAATTATACTCGACAATTCAGTAACACACAGTGATATGAAATAAGGTAACAACACCAAATAGATAAACATAGCATTAAAAAAAAAATAGTAAAACGACATTTGAAAACTATCCCGCTTGTGTTTCTTTTAAAAGAAAAATAGAAATTTATTTTTAAGGAGAAATAACGATTATTTCCAATCTTAGGGATGAATTGTGAAGAGTAATGATAAACGGAAAATAAAAGTGTCCAGGGATGGGTATCATTACTCTTCACAATTCATCTTTTCATAAATATTTTCATAATCGTTATTTCTCCTTAAAAAATAAATTTCAATTTTTCTTTTAAAGGAAACACATGCAGGATAGTTTTCAAATGTCGTTTCACAATCATGAGCCGCATTATATGGTACTATAAAACAACAATACAAAAGTGAAATTGTAATGGGATCAGTTGGATAAATTAAGGAAAAAGACATCTCCTATTCAACTAAAACTTTTAGTTGAATGATCGGAGATGCCTTTTTCTTAAACACAGCGATGTTACCCTAAAGTCACAAAACAGTTTATCTATTTGAATATTTGATCTTATTACTTTAAATTTCTATAATACAAAATCCAAAAAAATTCAACTTATTACTTTTATAAAACACAAGGTAATAAGACCAAATCCAAATAAATAAATAGTGTGTGACGTTTCGGTAACAGCGTTGTTACCATCTTCAGACAAAAATACTGAATACCGAAATGTCACACACTATTTATTTATTTGGATTTGGTCTTATTACCTTGTGTTTATAATCTATAATCCAAATTGTGCCTTATCAACTTATTACTTTTGAAATACAGTAGAACCTCCATGAGAGGACACCTGCGCTAGAGGCCACCTTTCTACAAAGGACAAGTTTTCATTTGCAAAATTACCAATTTTTACAATTTGGCAACTCTCTGGTAAGAGGATACCTCTCCCTAAAAGACAATTTGGCTCTGCAATTAGGTGTTGTCCTTTACAGGGAGGTTCTACTATAATATAATTGGAAAAAACCATCAGATCTATGTATATTACATATATGTATATTACGTTTCTATATATATATACATCACAAATTAATTATTTATTCTTTTTCAATCTCTTTTTCAGAGAGAGAAATATATAATTTAAAAAATAATCATCTTAAGACTTTAATAATAAAAAATGAAATTGAAGTCCCCCCAAAAAAAAATTGCAGTTATTCATCGATATATATATTTAAAAAAAGGTTACTAAAAAATAATGCTAAAAAAAGCTTCCAAAAAAATACTCTCTTATATAATCTAAAAGATAAAATAATAAAAAAAAGGAGGAAAAAAAAGGAACTGACAAGAATGCTCATTCAAAGAACAAAACTAAAAGGAGGAGTGTGGAAACAGGAGGAGTGGAAACGGAGATTTTAGACAAATGATGTCACCAGAAATATTTGTAATATAGTAGTTGACTTGGACTGGTACCATCCTTAAGCTCATTCTCTAGAATAAAATAAAAAACCACTGTGCAACAAATTAAAAAAAAAAAAAAAAGGTGACTTGGCAAAAACACCTAAGGGCTGGATGGTTAGGCAAATGGCATTTGTTGGTAGAGATCTGTGAGGGGGGCCAGTTTAAGATAAGAACCTGCGATGGTCCAGTAGTAGCTAGAAGGATGGATCAGGGAGAGTCCGTGACTGGACTGGTGTTGGACTGCTTCTGCTTGGCTTCGATGGCATCCAGGATGGGCTGCCGCTTCACCTGGTAGCATCGTCGCAGCTCCTCGATCTCTGCATCCAGTTCTGCATCCAGCTTGGCCATCCTCTCTCCTAGTTCCTCCAGGCTCAACTACACACAGGACAGTCTTGTACCACCTCACACAGACAGGCTACTGGCGTGGATGGACATCTGGTAGAAAGATTACAATAAGGGGGTCGGTGGAAGGATAGTCTAAACAGTTGGCTTTCGACGGCTACGACCCGGGTTTGATTCCCGCATTGGGCACTTTTTTTCTGATTAAAAAAAAAAAAAATACTCCAATGGGCCCCAATTCTTGCAAAAGTCCAACCCCACCAGCGAGTTGCAAGTAACCAAATGGGGCTCTGGTACATTTGTAAGTGCAAAGTTAAACTGCTTTTTACATGTATAGACATGTGGTGCACTTACAGTAAAAGCAGTCGCCTACTTCTACCCACCATGATTACCATGGCCTGTACCACGTGTACTAGGGATGAGCAAAAAAAAAACCATTACAATAGAAAGTAATACTCTCGTTATTCCATTGATTGTGTCAGCACAGAGTGAACACAATTTGGGTTGTTGTTTCTTATCCACTTGTGCAAATATTACACAAATTCCATGAGTCCATGCTTCTCAAGAACAAAATTTGTAAAGTGATAAGGTATTCAATTTGGATTATATATTAGAAACACAAGATAATAAGACCGAATCCAAACAAATAATAGTGTGTAACCTTTTGGTAACAAAGTTGTTACTGAAATGTGATGCACTATTTATTTATTTATATTTAGTCTTATTATCTTGTGTTTATCAAAAGTCCACTTTTCTCTGATGATTTCGCTGTTACAGATACATCACACGCTATTTATTTATTTGGTCTTATAACCTTGTGTTTCTAATCTATAATCCAAATTGTGTTTTATCAGTTGGTAATGTAATTAATAGTGGCATGATCTGGAGAAATGCCTTATATTTAATATTTTTAATCAACACAGAGACAATTTTCTGATTTTGTTACTTGGAACATATTTCTCTCAATATCTTTCTTATTTTTTTGCTAATAAGTTGGCAATTCTTTTGATCAAAATGCCACAGACATGATCATCTCTTCTACATCTGTTCAGCATTCCTTAGACATAGGATGTAAACAGCTATCCTGCTTGGACTGACCCATCTCAACCCTACATCTATGGCCAGCCTTCCAGACTGGACCTCAGCATGGAACTTCCTGGTCAACTGGTTCTGTTTGGACTGACCCATCTCAACCCTACATCTATGGCCAGCCTTCCAGACTGGACCTCAGCATGGAACTTCCTGGTCAACTGGTTCTGTTTGGACTGACCCACCTCAACCCTACATCTATGGCCAGCCTCCCAGACTGGACCTCAGCATGGAACTTCCTGGTCAACTGGTTCTGTTTGGACTGACCCATCTCAACCCTACATCTATGGCCAGCCTTCCAGACTGGACCTCAGCATGGAACTTCCTGGTCAACTGGTTCTGTTTGGACTGACCCACCTCAACCCTACATCTATGGCCAGCCTCCCAGACTGAACCTCAGCATGGAACTTCCTGGTCAACTGGTTCTGTTTGGACTGACCCACCTCAACCCTACATCTATGGCCAGCCTCCCAGACTGGACCTCAGCATGGAACTTCCTGGTCAACTGGTTCTGTTTGGACTGACCCACCTCAACCCTACATCTATGGCCAGCCTCCCAGACTTGACCTCAGCATGGAACTTCCTGGTCAACTGGTTCTGTTTGGACTGACCCACCTCAACCCTACATCTATGGCCAGCCTCCCAGACTAGACCTCAGCATGGGACTTCCTGGTCAACTGGTTCTGTTTGGACTGACCCACCTCAACCCTACATCTATGGCCAGCCTCCCAGACTGAACCTCAGCATGGAACTTCCTGGTCAACTGGTTCTGTTTGGACTGACCCACCTCAACCCTACATCTATGGCCAGCCTCCCAGACTGAACCTCAGCATGGAACTTCCTGGTCAACTGGTTCTGTTCAGCAATTAAAAAAGGATGCGAGTAAAAGCGCTTAGCACTAGTACACACTAGTAAGCTGATAGTTGGCATTCTGCGTTCCAGGAACCTGAGTTGTAAATATATCTCTCTCTTGATTCAAATACATTTCGAGGTCATTCTGAAGTGACAATGACATCTAGGAGGAAGTAAAGGATGGTGGTGGTGGGACTCACAGAGTCAATGTCCGGGAGGTTGAGGCAGCGGGCGTGGTGCAGGAAGGCCCCAAGTCCGGGATGGGAGATGGGGTTGTACTGGTCCACCTCATCCCCAGTCCAGCTGGCTCTCTGCTGGCTGAAGTGGTCCAGGTAGGATGGCCGGTACTCCTCATCACCCTCTATGGTGTCATGCCCTGTGGACAACACATGGTCCTCTATTACCACACTACATGTCTTCTTCTTTCTTATCATCACTCAATCATATTAGGGTGTCAAGCTTGTAAAGCTTGAGACTTTCGATGGTGTCTGTCGGGGATGAGTAGAAAACATTAATGGAGGAGTCAATACAGTCAATAGTGTGTTTTGGGGTTGCAGGTTGAGAATTGCACTTAGTACATAGTGGGAAAACCTTGCAACCATTCAGGAAAGTCATTGTCTGTAGATGACCAGAATTAAGTCTGGAAATCAAAGACTGTTGTTCTCTTGGGAGGACAGAATCGGTGCTTGTTCCTCTTGTCTCCTACATGTGCCATTGAGGAAAGGAAAAAATAGACAATAGATGGTGACGATAGGGTCAAGTGATCCTAGAAAATGGTCTCTCCTCTCATTGGCATCTAAAAGTGTCATTGGGGGCTGAACAATTGTGTGTGCTAACATTTAGACAGCCAAATGAGGGATTAATCTCCCCCATTGCATCAACAGCCGGTAAGATAAACAGTCCTTCACTAATTTCTGTCCCCAAGAAATCAGAATTTTCAGTTGAATGAAATTGTTCAGTTGAATTGAAATATAAAGTAAAGTGGCATTCAGGATTTGTAAAGTGTTGAATTGAAAAGGTTATACTTTAATATTTTATAAATCTTTTTATATTCATCTAATATATTAAATAATTGTAATGAGGTAGACATCTCCACTATATTTATATTCTACTGTCCTAAAAGCTTATGTCCATAGTTTGCTTAAATACAATTTCTGAGATTCCACCCGTCAGTGTAGCATATACAGTAAAACCCCGCTAAGACGAACCATGGATATAACGAACCTTCCCTTATAACGAACCCATCGAAAATCCCAATTCCATTCCATTAAAATTACCATCGTTATAACGAACTTTTCACTTTCCAAACTAGCGAACTATCGCTATAACTAACCCAATTTTGGTCCCAAAATATTAAATTCTATCAAAAATACCATGCTTATAACGAACTTCTAATTTTAATTCCAAAATTATAATTTTCAAAACTAATTAAAATTTTGTGTGAGCTCTAGCTCACAGATCGCAATTCAAAACAAAGAATTTAGCGACATTGGGTTTTTTATTTACGTTCTATTTTTATACTGCGCCCTTTTATAAATTTTTCATGCCTTATTGAAAACTAAATTTCTTAACTCTACATTAGTAAAATTCCTTAAAACATGATTTAAATTATTAAAACCAGTTTTAAAAGATAATGGAAGTGCCAAAGAAAAAGTCGCTCGTGCCAAGATATCACTTGAAAAGAAATTAACCATCATAAAAGCTAAAAAAAAAAAAATTAAATACCCAAACCGTGGCTATAGTGAACCAAAAGTCCCGTCCCAATGGGGTTCACTATAGAGGGGTTTTACTGTATAAGCAGAATGATTCAATACAGTAATTAGAACTCTGAGAGAAGTGGTTTGGTAGATTAAATTGGCGAAACTGTTGGGAGGGTTAACCACTGATGAACCAAGCCTTCCCAATATTTTTTCATCGGAGTAAGGACAGTAGAGGTTTGATTGATGCATGAAGGAAACATTCCCGTCTAAATGTTTTCATTTACTATATCACTACGACCAAACCAAGGTAGACCTAGACCACACCAAGGTGGACTTACTCTTCATGGTGGATTCTTCTTCCTCTTCCTCAGTGGCCGGGGCAGTGTCATGGCCGTTGGTCTCTGGCACCAGGGTCTTGGTGTCTGGTGGGGAGGATGACTCTCCATCCAACTGGTCTCCCTGGAAAATGCTAACTTTCAAGAGATAATCACTTTTCAACAGGCTTAATTCAAAAACATTGGCAATTTCTTACAATAAGTAATACAAGAAAATAAGACCTAATCCAAATAATTTAATAGCGTGTGACGTTTCAGCAACAGCATTGTCACCATCATCAGACAAAAGACAACGTTATAATCTGAATTGTGGTTTATCATCTTACAAGAAGTGTTTCTTTAAGTCGTATAAAACACCTTTCACAATTTTATCTTGAGCTCATTACAAGATTCACTGTGTTAATGGAGGTTTTTCCTGGACATGTTGTTAATACTTAAGGGGAGGTGTTGAAATATAATGGTTGTGTGGTTGAATTAAAGTGAGTAATTTAAATTGATAAGACACAATTTGGATTATAAACACAAGGTAATAAAGACCAAATACAAATAAATAAATAGTGTGTGACGTTTCGGTAACAGCGTTGTTACCGAAACGTCACACACTATTTATTTATTTGGTCTTATTACCTTGTGTTTATAATCTATAATCCAAATTGTGCCTTATCTTATTTGAACATTGTTACCCAATGTTTCTAGTTTATAATCCAACTTGTACTTTACCATTCTTAATATAATGTATAACAAGGAGGGAAAAGGTATTTAGGTGAAGTGAGGGGCCAGGCAGCAATCCAGGTTGGCCACAGGTGAAACAACATGGAGTAGTTCAATGTGGGATAGTTTAAAGAGCGAGGCCTGCATGTTGTGGAGACCTCAGGGCAGCCAGTACCTGTTCTGTGGCATCTGCTTCTGCCAGGAGGGAGACCAGGGTGCCAACAGGCTTGGCATTACGGATGAACTCATGCTGGACAGACAGAAGTTAGCTAGATCTGCATCATGGTGGAAAACGTTTCTTCCTCACCTGTAACAGTTGTAAAGCCGACCACCTCTCCTCTGGGTTCTTCACCAGGCAATGTTGGACAAAGTCCACAAACTCTGGGGACCACTGGTTGGGGTCCTGGAAGGTGGGCGGAGGCTTGGTGGGGATCATGAAGATGGCCTGGACCACAGCAGTCACTCTGAACTCTTCACTGCACCAACAGCAAAGGACTTACCCTCATTGGATGGATGTCTCCGTACGGTGGTTTGCCCTCAGCCATCTCCAGAGCGGTGATGCCCAGACTCCAGATGTCTGCTCGGCAATCATACCCCACTTCCTGGATCACCTCTGGAGCCATCCAGAATGGTGTGCCGATCACAGTGTTTCTTTTGGCCATGGTGTCCTGACAACATTTCCACCGTTAGGTACTCCAAGATGTTACAATACTAGCCGAATGACCCGGGCAACGCCCGTGTTTTACCCGATTGAATGTTTTTATTCAAATACTATTTGTTACAATTATAAATTGGCGCCTTAAATAAATGCATATATTAGTTAATAACTATAGCCTATGTGCTTTATGTGTCTATGTACTGTTGGCTTCCGTAGGCGTCTCTTACTGGGAAAAAGAAAGAGGATTCCATTTAGTTATTAACTAATATATGCATTTATTTAAGGAGCGACCCGCTCCAACACAATAGTTACAAAAACCAAAAAGCGAGTGGGGGGGGGGGCAAAGGTGGCGTGATCGTAGCCAACCAATAGGAGAGCGCCATTCCAAAAAAAAAAAAGCAAACGGTGACAGAGATGAAGAATTATTAAGAACGCATGACGCTTGTAACTGTATATAGAATACCTTCATCCCCAACTAATTAATTTAATAAAATCATCCAAGCAATCCAGGGTTAAGTTTCTTACACCATCTTTATTTCTCTAGTTTTTGGGCTAAAATACCCTTCAACAGGAGCACATAGAAGTATAACTTCCATCTAACTATACACACCAGAAATTTAGATATCTGGAAGTTATAGCTCTAGGTGTTCCTGTTGAAGGGTATGTTAACCCAAAATCTAGAGAAATAAAGATGGTGCAAGAAACTTAACCCTGGATTGCTTGCTGATTTTACCAAATTCCACATCTCAAGCCATTGAAGATAGAAAATAATAACAAAATCTACCCCACTTGCCCAAAATGTAGCTTGACACCTTCAGCTCCAGAACACATTTTGGCTTGTATTAGATGCACTAAACAGGACCTTTGGGAGAGACTGCTGCTTATCATAAAACAGCTCGAGGAACATGAATTCATGGAATTCGTGTAAGCTTTACACAAGGGGATAAGAAACAACAACAACCAAATTCCAAGATGTGTTAAAGGACTGGCTACCATGAAGAGTGACTCACCGAGAGCTGCCCAGCAACTCCGAAGTCCGCCAGCTTGGCACGTCCCTCATCATCCAGCAGGATGTTCCCTGCCTTGATGTCCCGGTGGATCTTCCTCTTGTGGTGGAGATAGGCCAGGCCCTGCAGGGTGTCTGCCAGGATGGTGGCGATGTCCTCTTCTGACAGCTGTCACATACACTGTCTTTAGATACCATCCTAGTGGCACTCTTTATCAACAGGTGCTTCCCAAGATCTTTATTATCATAATGTAATCACAGTAAAACCTTGCTAAAATGAAGCTAGAATATAGTGAACCTTCCTTTATAACGCACCTGAAATAATCTCCATTTTTATTTTATAATGCAGTGAACAATGGCTTTTTTTTTTTTGCTTATCCCTAGTACACGTGGTACAGACCATGATAATCATGGTGGGTAGAGGTAGGCGACTGCTTTTACTGTAAGTGCACCACATGTCTACACATGTGAAAAGCAGTTTGACTTTTACACTTACAAATATGCCAGAGCCCCGTTTGATTACTTGCACTCACTGGTGGGGTTGGACTTTTGCAAGAATCGGGGGCCATTGGAGCATTTTTTTAAATCAGAAAAAAAGTGCCCAATGCGGGAATCGAACCCGGGTCGTAGCAGTCGAAAACCAACGGTTTAGACCATCCTTCCACCGACTCGCTGGCTATAATGAACCATGGCTATAGCGAACCACAGGTTGGGATTCACTATAGAGGGGTTTATTCTGTAATAAGTTTATACTTTCTCAACATACAATCAGTTTGATTAAAGGTTCAGAAAAAACACATCAACCAATGATTTATTTAACTCCCGACGTTTCAGTGATCTGCTGTCATTCTCTTCAGGGGAATAACCCAACTTCCAACCAACAAATGATCTTTTATTAAAGGATTATCACAATATTGCATTTCTTTTTTAAATATAACAGCTCTTCATCAGACAACACCTTTAACTGGGGTTTATAACAACATCACTTGTATTGAGGGTTCTCAATATAGAGTGCTGTCTCTCTTTACCTTGAAGGAGACGACCTAGTATCCAGCTACTTGACCAGCTCGGTAATTCCAAGGAAGAGGCTCTAAGGACGACTATCAATTGTCTAAAACTTATCCAGAACTCTTTTTTTATTGAAAAACACGCTCAATTTATACAATCAAAGAAATTTACATACTAATTTATACAATCAAAGAAATTTACATACTAATTTATACAATCAAAGAAATTTACATACTAATTTATACAATCAAATAAATTTACATACTAATTTATACAATCAAAGAAATTTACATACTTTTTCTCTTAGTTTTTAAATTACAAATATATTTACATAAAAATAAAGTTGACTACTCTAGTAGTCGTAACATCTTGTCCCTTAACTGATGTAGTAAGTGAGGTTTGACTCTATATATACGGTTGGTTTATGATTTAAGATCAAACCTGGGAAGTAACCCCTGACTTTAACCTGAATTGGTCTTATTTATATCCTCAGTTACCCTACTCTAGAACTTTAGGGCCAGAAAATCTTGGGTAGCAAAACCCAGTAGGATTCTGAAATTGAAGACTGCACATAGTAGAACCTCTCTCTAAAGGACAAAACCTAGTTTTAGAGCTAAAATGTCCATTAGAGAGAGATATCCTCTTATAGGAGAACAGCTAATTAGTACAAAAATGTTAATTTTGGTGATTAAAACTGTCCTCTGCTGAGAGGTATCCTTTATTGGAAGTTCTACCATAAGAGAGTGTTAACTCAATGATATAAGGTACAATTTGGATTATAGATTAGAAACAAAAGGTAAATAAGATCAAATAAATAAATAGTGTGTGAGGTTTTGGTAACAGCGTTGTAAAAGAAACATCACACACTATTTATTTATTTGGATTCGGTCTTAATTACCTTTTAGTATGTGATCAATAGTTACCTAGAAATTATTTGAAAAAAGAGAATAATAAAATTAAGGTAAAGAGTTTTTTTTAGTTTTGATTTTGCAAGCTTTCGAACAAAATTTCTATTCTTCAAAGGATGAAGAACAGAAATTTTGTTCAAAAGCTTGCAAAATTAAAAGAAAACTCTTTACCTTAATTTTATTATTCTACCTTTTAGTATCCATTAAAAAAAAAAGAGAATGGAGATTTTAAAAACATAAAAAAGAGCCAACTTACTGTCCTCCTCAGTTTCTTCATAATGTCAGCTACGGAGCCTCCCCCGCAGAACTCCATCACAATCTGCCAGTAGGGGGTTGTTAGATCTATGGCTGTCTGAGGGAGGTGACCTACCCAGAGGTCCGTATCATGGAAGTAGCTCCCGTAGTACTGGACCACGTGGGGACTGTGGCATTGCTGCATGATGGAGATCTCCTTGATGATCTCCTGGAAGTCCGTCCCCACCGGGACCTGTTTGATGGCCAGGAGCTGGGAGGTCTCCTTGTGGACTGCCTTGAACACACTGCCATAGCTCCTGCAACCAACACACATTACATAGTGAAAGCTTTTTTAATATTTATTGTCTTCTTATTATAGCATATATACAACCTCTTCAATTGATAAAGCACAATTTGGATTATACTATATACAGTTACGAGCGTCTTTCCTCATCTCCTAATCAGTCATCTCTCTTTGTCACCGTTTGCTTTTTTTTTGGAATGGCGCCCTCCTATTGGTTGGCTACGGTCACGCCACCTTTGCCCCCCCCCCACTCGCTATTTATGTAACTATTGTGTTGGAGCGGGTCGCTCCCTAAATAAATGCATATATTAGATAATAACCAAATGGAATCCTCTCTTTCTTTTTCCCAGTAAGAGACGCCTACGGAAGCCAACAGTACATAGACAGATAAAGCACATAGGCTATAGTTATTAACTAACATATGCAATTAATTAAGGCGCCAATTTATAATTGTAACAAATAGTATTTGAATCAAAACATTCAATCGGGTAAAACACGGGCATTGCCCGGGTCATTCGGCTAGTAGATTATAAACACAAGGTAATAAGACCAAATCCAAATAAATAAATAGTGTGTGACGTTTCTGTAACAGCATTGTTAGCATCTTCAGACAATTTCATTCAAAATAAATGTGCTACAATTAACAGAATGGAAGAAAGAGGAAATAGCAATGATATTTATAGTTATGCTTTTAATTATATATATATATAAAAAAAAGTGTTTTTTTTTTCTACTTTTAATTCTAATAATAATTATCTGTGTTTCTCAGAAAATTATCTTCTTATCTGCTATCTTGTTTACATACTTGATAACAGTAACTATTTAAAACATGTTGTGGTAAAATTTTTCTTATTCAGTACTTTTGTCTGAAGATGGTAACAATGCTGTTACCGAAACGTCACACACTATTTATTTATTTGGATTTGATGTCTTATTACCTTGTGAACCTCTTCAATTATAATCCAACTATCCCTCATAGACATTAGAAAATATTCCTAACTCTACTACATTCAATAGCTATTATCATGCATGTTAATTTCGCCTTTCCATAATTTACTGGTATGCTAATTATTCCTCTCAACATTTCATAGATATGCAAAGTCCCTATAGTTTTTAAATATGTAAATAGTCTCATCCCTATATAGTGTCCAATGTTCCATATGTAAATAGACAAAAGAATTGCTATAAAGTATGAAATAAAAATAAACGATAGCAATACGTTTATATATATATAAAGAAACGTATTGCTATCGTTTATTATTATTTTTATTTCAATGTTCCATATGTTTTCACATTTCTCCTGTAGAAGGGCCGGCCAGCCCGAAAGCTTGAGCGTTTTGTAATAAAATCATCGTATAAAAGAAACTCGTCCCTTGATTCTTGAATTTCGATCGTAAAATTCAAAAGTTTTGAAGATCATTTGTTCGTTGGAAGTTTGTCTGAAAAAATTACATCAACCAAATTTTATTTAGTATCCAATGTTTCAGTTATCTGCTGTCACTCTTCTCAAGGGAATGGTTATTTTTAAATAATCCTTCCCTGAGGAGACTTACAGAGAGACATTAAAATGTGGGGAACTAAATAAAAGTTGATGTAGCCATATAATTCAAAACTTACTATAATTTGTGAAAAAATAGTACAAATGTGTGATATTGTACTGGGATAAGGTGGATAATTATGAAAAAAAGGCATCTCCTTATCGTACAACTGAAAGTTGCTGATGGCTTGCGCCATCTATTGGAATAAATATCAACTATTCTCGTTGATTAATCAAGAATGGGTATTTGGCCAATTCTGGAATAATTAAAAATCAACGAGAATAGTTGATATTTATTCCGATAGATGGCGCAAGCCATCAGCAACTTTCAGTTGTACGATAAGGAGATGCCTTTTTTTTTTTTTCATTACTATAATTTGGTTGTTTTTCCAATATCAATCAGCGCCTACATATTTACCTCAATCTCTATAATTCAACATCTATTTAATTCAACACCCCTTCAAGTTAGGAAAAAAAAAAAAAAAACCAGCATCTCCTGATAGTGCAACTGAAAGTTGTTGATTTGTCATTGATTTTTAATTATTCCAGAATATTAGCCTTCCATTCCTTAAATTTCAGGAAACCTCAAGGATCAAGTTTTTTGGTTATTGTGGTACAGCCTGCATCACGCTGATATGGGCCAACAGCCTGACATATGTAGATAGTTGGATTTTCTTGATTAATTAAGAAAGGGTATTTGACCAATATCTTGGGAACATTTTTAAAAAATAATGATTAGTTGATATTTATTCTAACAGATGGCACAAGCCATCAGCAAATTTCAAGTTGCATAATCAGAAGATGCTTTTTTTCTTTTGCTTATTCCTAGTACATGTGGTACAGGCCATGATAATCATGGTGGGTAGTTAGCGACTGCTTTTTACTGTAAGCGCACCACATGTCTACACATGTGAAAGCAGTCGACTTTGCACTTACAAATGTGCCAGAGCCCCATTTGGTTACTTGCACTCGCTGGTGGGGTTGGACTTTTGCAAAAATCGAGGGCCAATTGGAGCATTTTTTTTTTTAAACAGAAAAGAGAAAGAGGGAAGCAAGAAAAATAACACAAAAAGAGTAACAGTAAGAAAGTGAGGAGTGAGTGTCACTTGGCCCTTCTTCTGAGATATGGACTTGTGGAAACCATAAAACGCCGTAGCAATACAGTGTACTCCGCTTATAACGAAGTCACATTATCCATGACAATCACTTTGTTATATCCGAAGTTTGTTATATCCGCAGTTGGAAAAAAAAAAATGTTTTGTACCAATAATTTTATTTACTATTCAACTCAAAAGAGCAACACAAAGATCAATAACAACCTCATCAGGTGTTTTTGGAGAAGTAGTTTGTGATTTTCTTTTGACATTTAGAAGTCAGTAACAAGTGCTGAACACTCTTTTCGATGTTGTCCAAGTCTGACAGATGCCTATGAAGAGACTTGGACTCATCCTGACATTGAAGAAACAATCGCAGAGTTTGAATGCTCTCCAAGACCTCTTTTGGATGCGGAATGTGGACAATTGGGTCTACTTCTTCATCAACTTGGTCCGTTTCTTCTTCTTTTGCTTGAAGAATGCTCTCGACAATTTCTACATCGGATAACATGGCATTTGTAACGACGTCATTGTCAGCGTCAGCATAAGAATCGAAATCCATCTCTAACGGTATTTTTAAAACTTCTTTCATGCGATCGAAGAGGCTTTGTTGCTCCCACATTTGTGTTGCAGGCTGTGGTGTATCCAATGGAGAACTGACATCGGACTTAATAATTCCACTATGATGCCAACAGTTAGAAATTGTCGCTGGAAGCACATCATTCCATGCTACAGATAGAATATCCACAGCTTGCTTAAGATTGATTGTTAATGCTGTTCCAGCATCGTATGCCGTCAAATATTTCCTCATTAAACGCGTTCGATAAATCATCTTGAAATTGCGAATAATGCCTTGGTCGCATGGTTGCAGCATTGAAGTTTCTTGTTTGTTTTCGTTCTCCTGCCATGGTAAACGTTAATAAAATATAAGCCTTTATTAAACAATTTAATTTTGTTTAAATAATGTAAAAAAAATACTTATAATATGTTTGCATATTTTAAAATTGTATATTATTAACTTATTTGTTGTGTATCATTAAATTTGTGTCATTCACACGTTGTAATTTGATATATATTATGCATAATATATTAGTCAATTATAATGGTAAATGAGAAAACTTCGTTATAAACGGATAAAATAAAAATTTATACATGCAAATCACTTCGTTATAAGCGAAAATTCTTTATATCCGACTTCGCAATATCCAGAGTTCTTTTAATGGTTTAAGCCCTTCTTTTCTTTCGTGCAGACAATTTCATTCGCTATATGCGGAATTTCGCTATAACCGACTTTGTTATAAGCGGAGTACACTGTATACTTATTCTGGGTCATATTGTCAATTATTGATGGAAGTGAAGCACAGAGTTGTCCAGTTTTGAGCATAAGGGTTCTTCTTTCTTCTTTCAGAGCAGAGCAATAAAAATATAGTGGGTGAAGAACATGATAATCATGGTGGGTAGGTGTTTGCAAATGTTTATACTGTAGGTGCATTATATGTCTACGTATATAGAAGCAATTTGTCTTTTACACTTACAAGGAGGAGCTAGGGTCCTCCCTTACACTCCCTGGTGTATGGACTACAGACTTATCACATCATTGCCTGAGTCATATGGTAAGAACATGGGTTGTTACTCCAGATAATCTTTAGATCTGGGATGAAGGACAGATAGCAAGTGTGCTGCAAACTACCCGACTTAGCCATTTACACAGGATTTACTCTTCAGAAAAATAGTAAAACTAACTTATAGTCAATTTCAATGGGATTGAATATCTTGGCCCACACTGTAGCCATTTTAATTAGAAATTATTTAAATTGGGAATTAATCTATAATCCAAAGTAAAATCCAAAGTAATAAGGCCAAACCCAAATTAATGAAATGTTTGTGGCATTTCAGTAACAGCATTTTTACCAGCATTCAGTACTTTTGTCTGATTAATTTGGATTTGGTCTTGTTACTTTGTGTTTCTTTGGAACTGATAAATTAGGTTTTTATAATGGAGAGGGGGGGGGGGTAGTTTATTAATATAAAGTTCATTATAACCCTAGTACATGAAAAGCACAATTTGGATTATAGATTATAATAAAAAAAGAAGACCTAATCCAAATAATTTATTAGTGTGTGACTTTTTGGCAACAACATTGTCACCATCATCAGACAAAAGAATAAAATCTTATTCATTTTATTCTTTTGTCTGATGATGGTGACAATGTTGTTGCCGAAACGTCACACACTAATAAATTATTTGGATTAGGTCTTATTTTCTTTTTTTAACCCTAGTACAATGGAACCACGTTATAACAGCCTCATTTTATAAGAGTAACTTGGTTATAACATCATGATTATTCCAAGTTTTAAATCCCAGTTGTTTTCACCATGGTTATAAAATCTTGGTCTCTTAAGTGATGTTCTTATAGAGAGATTTGAATGTATTTTTTTTTGTTGTTGTTGTTGTTTCTTATTCCTTTGTGTAAAGATTACATGAATTCCACGAGTCTATGCTCCTCGAGCTGTTTTATGATAAGCAGCGATGTATTTTTTTAATTGAATAGAATTGGTGGAGATCATTTTAGATTTATTAAAAGGGAATGTTTGTTATATCCTCACTTCGATTTAGAAAGGTTTGATTGCATATATGTATTTATTCCACATTCTTCTCTCTATTATCTGTGTGGGTGTGCATGCGTGAAAGGGTGGATGCATGTCTCAAATAGTATTGAGATGGGAGAATAATAATAATTTTTTTTTTCGCGATAATTATAAATATAATTGTTCGAATAAAAGACACAAAATGATATTTGCGGAAGAGCGATTGCTCGAAGCTTATTATATATTTATAATTATATGTAATTCTGCTGTCCTAAAAGCTTATGTCCATAGTTCATCTAAAATACCCATTCGAAGAGTCAAGCATCAGTATCACTATAAAAGGAAGTTCCAAAAATGTAATATAACAGCGGTATGGTAGATTAAACTGGCGAAACCACTGGGAGGGTTCACCACTGATGAGCCAGGCCCTCCCTTTAATTTTTCCATTGCAGTAAGGGCAGTAGAAATTGTTTTATTTTAAAAAGAATATTACGCGTCTAGAATAGTTTTGTAATTTAATAATAATTTTAAAAAAAGACAAAATAACTACAGGAGAAGGCAAAAGAAGTCCATGAAAATAGACAAAGTTCATCTGTAACACTTCATTTCTATCATTATCTTTCTACAGGGGAAATGACCTAAAAACCAAATCTCATCAGATTCATAGGTCAGAGGAAAAAAATTTGCATCTCTCTCCAAATTTTGAAAAAAAGATAAATTTGTGTCTAGCAAGAGAATCTTCTTCCCAGTGAAAAGGGGTGAACTATGCCTGGCTCAGATCTTGATTTTGGATTTTTCAAATGCCTCTACAAAGAGAAATATCATGGCACAGGAGTCAACTTTCCATCCATGGCACCTAAACTAGCCAGTAGCTATTCTGGAGTATGGGATAAACAGACAGCAACCTATATTTACAGACTCCAACAAGATCACTCCAGAATGGTGTCTTCCCACAATGTACCATCTACAGGACCAAAGAGGCCTCACCAGACCACCTTCTGGAATGTATGGGATCCCCAAGACAAAACCTATATTCCAACCCTACCAAGATTGTAGATTTGATCCATAAATTCAGTCTCCATCAGCTTGTATAACTATGTAATGGGATAATAAATAAAAATAATAATAATAAAGAATAAGATTGGTGTAGAGCAAGAAGGTGTGTGCAGACATATCTCCAATATAAATGTCTCTGTGTGAACAGCTGTGTAGAAATAGATAAAAAAAAACCAACTATTTAATCATTTTTTAAAACTGATTATTTTTATCTCTTCAAACTACAGTAGAACCTTGTTATAACAGCCTCCTTTATAACAGCAATTTGATTATAACATCATAATTCCAAAGCTCCAAGTTTTAAGTCTCCATTGTTTTAACCATGGTTACAACAACAACAACATGGTTTTAGCGTCCTAATTCCAAAGTCCGAATTTTAAGTTTAAATTGCTTAAACCAGGGTTTAATTTCAGAGTACTTCATTTTTCTTTTCAGAGAAGTGTTTTTCATTAATAAAATCAAATTATTTATACAGTAGAACTTGGATAATTCGAACTTCTTTAATTCGAAAACCTCTTTAATTCGAATATTTATCTTGGTCCCTAGAATTTCCTATATAAATAATTTAACATCTTTAATTCGAATTTTTGGATAATTCGAAATTTTTTATGGTCCCTTGGGGTTCGAATTATCCAAGTTCGACTGTATTGGCATAATAATTTTAGCATGTCATGTTTCTTTAAAATACATTCTATCTTTTTAAAATGTCTTTTTGAATTTTGTTTAGCAATGTAGTTAGTTTTTATTTCAATGATATTTTTTATTTTTTTCTAAAAGGTCACTATCTATGCTATCTGCTAGAACTTTGAGATTTGAATTTATTGCCTTAGTATTCTTCTTCTTCTTTCTTATCTCTACTCAATCAGACTAAGGAATCAAGCTTGTAAAGCTCGAGATTTTTGATGGTGTCTGCCAGGGAAAAGTAGAGCTCATCAATGGATGAGTCAATACAGTCAATAATATGTCTTGGGGGGTTGCAGGCTGAGAATTTCACTTGGTACATAGTTGCCTTAGTATTGAAATACTCAACTCTGAAATTAAACCAAAAAAATAACATAATAAATTTAACTGGTGAAGATATCCCAATTGAAGTTCTAGACCTGCTTAGCAAAGGTTATAAATTAAACCAGGGTTACAATAACAACATGGTTATAATTTCCTAATTCCAAAGTCCCAAGTTTTGAGTCTCCATTATTTTAACTGTGGTCATAACAACATAATAGTGAGGTTCGACTATAAATAGTAACATTGTTTTTATACCCATGGACCTGTGCCAGCTCGGCGACCCATTACTATTGACTCCAAGATAACACATAGAATCTCTCCTGTGTCTCACAACGGCCTCACCATGACAAGAAGATGTTTAGATACAAGCCAAGCAACATCAAATACACGTGGTACAGGCCATGGTAAACATGTCTATAAACAATCAGTTCCAAACCAATAGACAATAAACAGAGTGTGATGCCCATGGATCTATAAAATACCCACAAAACAATGACAATACTGGGTGAATGGTAAAACTACACTCATGGATAAAACTTGAGGAAGTTTACTGTTTAGCATGTATACACAAGGTATATGCTCATTAAGTTCCTGGGGAGTGGTGGAATAACTTTATTCTACCAAGTAATGTTACAATTTTTTGTTAATAATTTTCAAAGTATGATCCTCCTGCATCAGTATATCTCCTCCATCTTTTCTTCCAACTAGCGAAACATGCTGCGCCCTCTGTAAGGCTTCCCAAGATGTTCAACGATTTTCTTTTTACCTTTTCTTTCATGTCAAACCTCTTCCCAATCATGATCATTTTCAATTTAGGATAAAGAAAAAAAAAAGGTTTAATTATATAAAGCCATATTATATATTATTCTTTCAATAGCCTCTTCTCCAAATGCTTTTTGACTCTTTAACAAACTTTCAGAAACCGATTTACCTAATTTGAAACAAAATTTCAAACATACCTGTTGTTCGAATAAAAATTCCATCGCAAAATTCGCCGAGCGGGTGAAGCTACCTAGGGTGAAGTTCGTTTTAAATAGAAATTTTGCGAACAATAAAAATAGCAAGTGGCTAATTCTTTTTTTCTAGTGTAGCTTTCAATATTTTTATAAAACGGCCAATTTTATTTAAACTCTTTCAGTTTTTTTTTTTTTTTTAATAAGTGAGTCTGAGAACTTAATGATTATATACCTTGTATATCGGGATTCAGATGTTAACTCTTTTAAGATACAGAGTGATCTTTTTTGAATACACACAAGGCAACCAAGTGTGAACAAAATTGCCTCTGTCACCTACAAAAAATAGATGACTTGTGACATCAAAGACTTTCCACTTTCTTAATTTTTTTTTTTTTCTCCATGAGTATATGTGCTGCCATTAAAAGTAAGCCCTACTAACCTACTGGAGAATCCATGTCAGGTTCAGTATCAGTAAAAGTTCTCCATGTTAGGAGTGTCACCTTTGGAAGCTAAATTGGGCTATCACAGTAGGTGCTTCAAATTCTTTGAATCAAGGAAAAATGGTCATTATACCTAGGAAAACAACACCCAACAGTCTCACACAAGTTGTCTAAGTTTTAGGTACAAGGGTAGATAAGACAGAAGAATGGTTTAGAAAATGAATGCAACAAATGCAATCATAGATTGTAGAATTGTAATACTACTGCCTACAGAGTTCACATGAAATGCATTCAATACTAGAAAGATATACACTCATGGACAAAACTTAAGGAACTACAAGGTAATAAGACCTAAGTAATACTCGAGAAAGTTGGACAAAACTTAAGAAAGTTGTATTTTTTAGAGCATGTATATCGAGATTAAGACAATAACTCTCAAAGCATAGATTTGTATTAGGTCTTATTTTCTTGTAGCTATAATCTAAAATGCAAATTGTGCTTTATCAACTCTCAGATATTTGATGCACAGTGGACCTTTATTGAAGACACGAGATAACCAAGTGTGAACAAAATTGCCTCTATCTCCTTAAAAAAAATAAAAATAAAAAATAGATGGCCAGCGATATCAAAGACTTTCCACTTCCTTAAGTTTTGTCCATGAGTGTATACTGAAGATATAAGAACCATGTAACTCTCCAGAGCTTGGATAAGTGGCGGTGGTGTAAGTCAACTTACCCTTCACCCAACTTGCTGATGATATCAAACACCTCAATTGGCTTCTTGTTTAGAGACTCCTCACTTAGTTTTAAATGGTCGCTGCACACACACATTAGTTAAACATTAGTGAGGCAAGCCACAACTGTAATTCAAACTTATAACTTATTTTTTAATGCATTCATAGGTTTCTTTAATGAAGTAAACAACTCCCTACTGTACCACTTATTACAATGATACAATATTGGGAGGGGTCTGTAGTGAACCCTCCCAGCAGTTTAATACCTATCATACCACTCTAGTATTGTATTTGACAATTCCTTGTAAATAACTCTTTGAAAAAATCTGAATCAAGAAACTTTTTTTGTTTCAATAAAACTCATAAATCTGAATCAAGTCCTGATAAAAATCTAGTTCAAATCAAAATCACGTCAAGTGACCAAATGCTTCTTTATATTATTTATAGGACCCTATAAGGGCTCCTGATTCAGGGATACAGGATGAGCAGTGTTTGTACTCCATGTTAGGAGCGGCTGTACATGGCATCTGTTCCTCATGTCAGAGGCGGCCATTTCATATTGGAGCTAAGTCGGCCTGTCACTGAGTAGTGCTCCCAGTCTTAATGACAAAGGCAGATACATTCTACATCACCCAGTTACTATGGAATCTCCTTTGATGAGCTCTACTCTTCCTTGGCAGACACCATTAACAAGTTTTACAAGCTTGATGCCCTAATATGATTGAGTGGAGATAAGGAAGAAGAAGAAGATTTATTGAACAATCATGCCACAACATATAGCAATTTTATTATTTTACATGAAACTCCACCTTTGCCGGTCTCAAGCCCGGATGTAAAAGGAGGAGGGGGAGCAGTAACAAGCTTACTAAAAAACCTGGGTTCAGCTGGCCCGGCTGATAGTACCCTGTAAGGGCTCCTAATCCAGGTATACAGGATGAGCAGCGTTTGTACTCCATGTTAGGAGCGGCTGCACATGGCATCTGTTCCTCATGTCAGAGGTGGCTATTTATTTTTGAGCTAAATCAACCTGCCACTGAGTAGTGCTCCCAGTCTTAATGACAAAGGCAGACGCATTCTACTTCACTCAATCATGATGGTTGTCAAATCTCTTTTTCAAAAGTCTCAAGCTTTACATCCTAATATGATTGAGTGGAGATAAGAAAGAAGAAGAAGAAGACTTGAAAGAGGGAGTGACTGGAACATCTATTCACACTGTGTGTCACCTGTGGGTTGTTAGAATTATTTTACTCTTGGCTAGTTATTAGCTTCCCACACCTTAACCACCACACCTTTAAGAATGGAGAGAGAGAGAGAGATAGGTGGACCAAGGAAGGTTTGGTAATAGATGTGAAGACAATTTGACAATTCAATTTTATTGACACTCTTATTGTTATAAAAATCAAGGAGAAATTAAACAAAGATAAATGGGATTATTTACAATTTGGTGATTAAAATTTATAAAAAAAACTGTTCTCAGAAAGGGAGGCTTCTCCACCTTGAGAGAGTCCTCCTCCATATTTTTATATTTTTGTTGATTATTCCTAGTACACGTGGAATTTGGTTACTTGCACTTGCTGGTGGGGTTGGACTTTTGAAAGAATCGGGGGCCATTGGAGCATTTTTTTTTTTTTTAAACAGAAAAAAGTGTCCAATGCGGGAATCGAACCCGGGTCGTAGCGGTCGTAAACCAATGGTTTAGACCATCCTTCCACCGACCCCTCTCCTCCTTCATATAAATGTGAAGAGAAGTGAACTAACGTTCCAAGATATTTGGTACACACTGACCTTTATTGAAGACACATAAGATAACCTAATGTGACAAAATTGCCCCTGTCCCCTTCAAAAAAATTGATGACTTGTGACAAAGACTTTCCATTTCTTTAAGTTTTTGAGTGTATATTTCCCCTCAACCTTTGTTATATATTTTTCTTGAATTAGTTACATTAGCTGACTGTGTGCCTCTGTTGTAAAAGTAAACAAGGCTAAACGTTGCTAAGTGCCATTTACCATCTATATATAAAGAGAGAATAACATTAACAATACACTCTAGAACTTTCCAAGGAAGACCAATGCCCAAAAAAAAAAAAAGATACTTTGAGAAAAAAAAAATGTAAAAGAGAAAAGTTTCTTCAATTGTAAAATCGTTTCACAACCTTTTACAATATTGTAATTTTGCTTGAGGAGCATGACCTCCAGGACGTTCTGGAAATGGAACGTGAGGATCAGTTACTGGACATATTAAAAAAATTGAACTATGAAACTATCCTGAGGCCCCTACTTAAGCGTGGTGGATGGACGGAGGTGGATGAAATCCTGTATGCGGCCCTATACCCAATCTTAGGGAGTCTCTTCTCGCGGAACTCTCGCCTGAACACAGTCCTATTCTAGTTGAATTCCTCAACACTGTCATCAAGCATGCTGGGGACATGGATTCCATAATCCGCAACGGCCTGTCTGAACTCAAGGCGACTTTAAGCTCCTGATAGGATCCAGACATCCCTTTGGTGAAGGCCTTGTCAGGTGTACATATTTCCTATACTATTTTAAACTTTGTAAACTCTCTTTTGACCGTTGACTAGATGTCAATAAATTGTTTTTAATTGTCATGGAATTTGTGTAATCTTTACACAAGGGGATAAGAAACAACAACAACATTGTAATTTTACACTAGTTGAAGGACTGAAAGGTTCTAAAGCTTGTGAAAGCTATTTTACAATTAGAAGAAACTTTTGACCTTGGCATTTTTGATTCCTTGTATGTCTCTTCTCGACGATTATCTTTAATAACAAAGATACTTCCTGGTCTTTCCCGGAGGTGGTTGTTTATCAGAGTTCAGATTAGATTAGGTTCAAGTCTTTTTTTGTTGTTGTGGTTAATTATACAAACCTTCAACTTCGAATCACACTATTGACTGCATTGGCTCATCCATCAGTGAGCTCTAATTTATCCTCAGCTATCAAAAAGCTCAAGAAGCACAGACTTGATGCCACCATAATAAGATAGAGTGGAGATATAATAAAGAAGTCATAGGTATGATGGCCCAGTGTAAGGTTTGTTGTTTCTTATCCCCTTGTGTAAAGATTACATGAATTCCATGAGTTCAAGTTCCTCGAGCTGTTTTATGCTAAGCAGTGGCCTCTCCCAAAGGTCCTGTTTAGTGCATCTAATGCAAGCCAAAATGTGTTCTGGAGCTGCAGGTGCCAAGTTACATTTTGGGCAAGTGGGGTAGATTTTATTATTATTTTCTATCTTCAATTGCTTGAGATGGCCTGTTCTAAATCTTGTTAGTGTGGTTTTGATGCTGTCTATTTCTGATGTTCAGAGCTCCCCCTGGGTTCACTCCACTGGGGGGTTATAAACAGATGGTAGTAAGAGACCAAATCCAAATAAATAAATAGAGTGTGACATTTCTGTAACAGCATTGTTACCATCTTCAGGATAAAAATACTGAAGTGAATATCAATGTTGATGCTAAGCCATCACTTAAAAGATTCTATTTTAAAGAATTCAGGATCTGTGAAGCTCTCCTCTATTTTGCCATTCAGTACTTTTTGTCTGAAGATGATAACAACGCTATTACCGAAACGTCACACATACTATTTATTTGGAATTGGGTTTTATTACCTTGTGTTCATAATCTATAATCCAAATTGTGCCTTATCAGTTTAAATGGGAAAACTCCTCCTTTGCCGGTGATGAAAAAGGAGGAGGGGAGCAGTAACAGCTCACTAAAAAACATGGGTTCAGCTGGCCCGGCTGATAGTACCCTGTAAGGGCTCCTAATCCAGGGATACAGGATGAGTTTATACTCCTTGTTAGGGGCCGCTGCACATGGCGTCTGTTCCTCATGTCAGAGGCGGCCATTTCTTTTGGAGCTAAGTCGGCCTGCCACTGAGTAGTGCTCCCAGTCTTAATGACAAAGGCATTTTACCTCACCCAGTCATGATGGTTGTCAAACAGACACCATTAAGGGTCACAACTTGATACCCTAATATGATTGAGTGGAGATAAAGAAGAAGAAGAGTTTAAATGGGTCTTCACCAGAGGCCATATTGATAGGGTTGAAGAGACCAAAGAGTTTCTGGAAGATGGGTGAAAAAATAGGGGAGGGGAGGGGAGGAAAGATAAACACTGTCAAAGAAAGGGCAAACATTCAATAAATGGAAAACTCCAGAGAGAGAAAGTTGGCAAATAGATGGCGACATACTTTTAGAAAACTTCCTCCAAACTTGGTGCCCACCCCCCCTGACCATTTTGGTTTCTCAATCCCAACTTCCTACGCTATATTCCTTCTTCTCTAGTGTTGTATACAGTATGGTGATTGATCCCCTGAAGTAGTTTGAAAAGAAACCAACAGAATTCAGTGGAACCTCGGGGGATGTCAACATCATAAGGTATACAAGGTAATAAGACTAAATCCTAATAAATAAATAGTGTATGACGTTTCGGTAACAGCTTTTTTTTACCAATAAGGCACAATTTGGATTATAGATTATAAACACAAGGTAATAAAACCAAATCCTAATAAATAAATAGTGTGTGATGTTTCGGTAACAGCGTTGTTACCGAAACATCACACACTATTTATTTATTTGGATTTGGTCTTATTACCTTGAGCTTTTTTTACCATTCATCAGAGTATTGAATGCTATTTTGTCTCTGTGGTAACAACGCTCTTACAGAAACATCACACACTATTTATTTATTTGGATTTGGTCTTATTATCTTGCGTTTATAATCTATAATCCCAAACCTAAGGTAATAAGACCAAATCCAAATAAATAATAATTGGATTTGGTCTTATTACCTTGTGTTTCTAATCTATAATCCAATTTGTACCTTATCAACATCATAGGGTCTTCCAGTCCCAATGGCTTCAAACTGAGGTTCCATGGCTGGGATAATAAGGTCCACAACTTGGATTCCAGATTAGAAACATAAGGTAGGAACAAGACTAAATTAACAAAACCAAAAATAAGTTTCTTGTATAATTTTATTTATCTAGCTATCGGAGCTAAGATGCCCTTCAATAGGATCAACTAGGAGTAAAACTTCCAGCTAACTATACTCCTAGCTGGTCCTGTTGTAGGGCATTTTAGCATGAAAGCTAGAGAAATTGTACAAGAAACTTTGCCCTGGATACTTTATTGATTTTATTAAAATATACTTCAGTAGAAGGGTTTGTGATACCTGAAAGCTTGAGTAAGAATATAAAATAAAACCAGAAACTCACCCCTGGAATCTGTGTTTTGTTTATTATTCATAGAAAAGTCAGGAATTAAGAGAGATGAAGAAAATTTCTCGGAGCAGAGTAAGGTTGTGGTATTCTATGATGGCCAAGCTTGGAGATGGCATCCTACATGACAATGACACTAGATAAATTACAAAAATCTTAAGACGCTGTGCAACTCTTTTGATAAGGTACAATTTGGATTATAGATTATAAACACAAGGTAATAAGACCAAATACATAAATAGTATGTGACGTTTCGGTAACAGAGTTGTTACCGAAACGTCACATACTATTCATTTATTTGGATTTGGTCTTATTACCTTGTGTTTGGAACTCTTTTATTTACTTGATTAAAGGAAGATTTCAGACAAGTCCTTCTTCAACTAACTAAAACATTTTATCTGAAGAAGAGTTTGCCAGAAAGCTTCCTTTAATCAAGTGAATAAAAAGAGTTGAGGCATCTTATGATTTCTTGTAATTTGTCGAAATTCGCAATCCTCTCGTAATGAATGACTAGATAGATGTTGAATTAGGTTTTACAATTGATCCTTATTACAACAATAGTGGAATAACTCCGCCTTTGCCGGTCCCAAACTCAGATGAAAAAGAAGGAGGGGGAGCAGTAACAAGCATGCTAAAAAACCTGGGCTCAGCTGGCCCGGCTGATAGTACCCTGTAAGGGCTCCAGGGATACAGGATAAGTAGTGTCTGTACTCCATGTTAGGAGCAGCTGCACATGGCATCTGTTCCTCATGTCAGAGGCAGCCATTTCTTTTGGAGCTAAGTCGGCCTGCCATTGAGTAGTGCTCCCAGTCTTAATGACAAAGGCAGACGCATTCTATTTTCCCCATTCATGATGGTTGTCAAATAGACACCATCAACAAGCTCTACAAGCTTGATACCCTAATATGATTGAGTGGAGATAAGAAAAAAAGAAGAAGACAGTGGAATGAAAAACTTTAGAAATATGATATAACAATGTTGCTGTCATAAAGAAGCCAGTTTTTGCTGCATGTTGAAAATTACTAAATTAAGAATTGAATGTATATTAATATATTTTATTTGAATATATCATTAATTTTGTGAGTATGGCTTGTAACCTTTTCAACAGATTCTTTTATAGCAGAAATATTATGATGCATTAGCGCACCATCTGTTATCAAAATTCGAAACTATTATAGACACGTATGATTCTTTTTTAAAATGAACAATTTCTACTGTCCTTACTGTAATGGAAAATATTAATGGGAGGGCTTGGTTCATCAGTGGTGAGCCAGGCCCTCCCATTAATATTTTCCATTTCAGTAACGACAGTAGAAATTGTTCATTTTAAAAAAGAATCATACGTGTCTATAATAGTTTTGAATTTTGATAGCAGAAATATGTTATACTAATTTTAAAGTCCTTATTTTAACAGTGATTATAACAACATTTAATTCATTATTCCCAAGTAATTTTGTTATAGGCAGGTTTAACAGTAGATTCTTTAATGGAAATTTTATATCATAACTGAACTCATATATAAAACTTTAATTGACAATATTTGCATATATTCCTCAAGCATCACAAATAGTTTATTAAAAAAAAAACATTAAAATTATTAAAATAAATCAGTAAGATACTCAGGGGTCGGTGGAAGGATGGTCTAAACTGTTGGTTTTCGACCGCTACGACCTGGGTTCGATTCCCGCATTGGACAAAGTTTTTATGTTAAAAAAAAAAATGCTCCAATGGCCCCCGATTCTTGAAAAAGTCTAACCCCACCAGCGAGTGCAAGTAACCAAACGGGGCTCTGGCACATTTGTAAGTGCAAAGTCGAACTGTTTTTCACATGTGTAGACATGTGGTGCACTTACAGTAAAAGCAGTCGCCTACTTCTACCCACCATGGCCTGTACCACATGTATAGCGACAAGCAAAAAAAAAGTAAGATACTCATTTAAGAAGACCATTAGTGATTATAACTTCGCCTTTGCCGGTCTCAAACCTGGATGAAAAAGGAGGAGGGGGAGCAGTAACAAGCTCACTAAAAAATTGATAGTATCCTGTAAGGGCTCCTAATCCAGGGATACAGGATGAGCAGCGTTTGTACTCCATGTTAGGAGCGGCTGCACATGGTGTCTGTTCCTCATGTCAGAGGCGGCCTTTTGTTTTGGAGCTAAGTCGGCCTGCCACTGAGTAGTGCTCCCAGTCTTAATGACAAAGGCAGGCAGACGTATTCTATCTCACCCAGTCTCAAGCATTACAGGTTTGATACCCTAATATGATTGAGTGGAGATAAGAAAGAAGATCGGTGATTATATTATTTCGGGCTAGGCCTCTACTTGCAGTGAACAAAAACCTAGTTTATTGATATACTTGGAGGCTCTTTGCCATCAGTTTCAACAGAAGTGAGTATCTCACCAATAAAGTTTATTCCTAAACCACCATAGTACAAATGTGAAATAAACTCTGAGAGAAAACTGACAAAAACTATAACAAGATTTAGAACAAAACACTATAAAGGAATGACAATACATCCAGATGGCACAAGAACCTATAGAACATGCAACAACTGTCTTGGTGTGGAACTAACACCTACTCATATATTCTCATGTCCAGCAATGGCTGCAGCCTTGCAGAAAATTGACTTAGACCCAGAGCAGCAGCTTTACACATCCAAGATAGAGAACATTGCGACTGCTGTGATAGAGATGTATGGAGACATCTAAGGCTCTTCATTGGCCACGACAACAACAACAACAACCCTAGTACAACCAATGGGCCATACACCTATACAGAGATGGAATGGCAGGAAACTATCGGTCAAACACATTAGAATATTTGACACATTGGCTTGAGAGCAAAACAAGAAGAAACAAGTTTTTGCACAAGGGTAGAAAGGGAATATATCGGTTATTCGAATAAAAGTTTCTTTTTGTTTACCATGTTATAAGTTTCTCATTTATTTTGTTCTCTCTTTTTCTTGTAAATCAATAAAGATAATGTTTGATTAATCTTCTTGGAATCAGTATCTTTATAAAGGTCTTAGCAAAGTCACAAAAATAAATTTGCAAAAATATGAACTTGTGTGCAAACAAACAATTTATACACAAAGATGAACAAGAATTGTGTCAATACCTTCAAACACCTGTTTTTAAAGGTTGTATTTATCTTATTGATATTTACAAATTATAAATTACTTGGAAGAAATGGAATAATAATATTTTAGAAAATTTATAAAAAATCTGGTTAAGAAAATCTGTTTATAATAAATTATAATTGGTTTAGTTAAACTTAAATAAGTACCTAGAGAGAGTTTTTAAATTCATTGTTGTTTATATTTACCTTTTATTGGACATATTAGAGGCAAGTGTTGCCCATTAAAATGAAAATAAATTAAAAGTGAAATAAACAATCATAAATTAGCCATAATTTTCGAAAATCACTTATGTAGTAATTTAATTCAAAGTTTAAAAGGCCAAACACATTTAATTATAAGTAAATAAACTAAATAAGCGGAAAAAGATTCTTCACAGCATTTTTGAGAGAGAGTTATAAATTCACAGCACTTTTAAAAATGTAAACTATTGATAGCGTTATGAATCCTAATTTTGCTAAATTATTGGTTTTGCAAAAAAAAAAAAAAAAAAGACTGATGTATTCAAAATATTACAATAATATATTTCAATATAAATTTGCAAGATTCATATATATATATATCATACACAATCATAATGTTTTAGAAAGGGGGAGGTGGTGGTGGGGGAGCTAACTATAATAGCAATCTTTCTATTTCAAAATTTAAATCAATTCTAATGTATTATAAATATAATTTTGTTTGTGATTCAATAAATTTAATTACTTTTTAATGCATAAATATTTCTAAATCTTATAATTCAGTAAAATATTATATTTTCATTTCCTAATAAAATAAACATTGTTTCTCTTTTTGAAGGCCTCCTCAAGATTATCATTCTCAATAATTTTAATGCCTTTTAAAATTACAATCTTTATATCTTCATTCTAACCACACGCACTCATGCATTTACTAAAACTAAATTTATAGGTATTAGAAATAATTGAGAGAAGTATCGTCTAAAACCTCTAAAGGATAACAGATTGTTAGAAAATTTTAAAAGACTATGAATAGCAAAAATATTTCACACAAATTTCATATAAAGAAACTAAATTAATTATACAATTGCGGGGATAGACAGGGTGGTGACTAGATTTAGGTCTAACTTGAAATGCCTAGTTTAAAGTAGGTAGGATTATAATTTTTCATGTGTAAGGGTAGCTTCATCAAGAAATCGACACTACTTCTCAGAATTTCCAGAAGTGACATCAGATGCCTCACAATAGCTCTCTAAATCAATGAAAATGTTGAGCTGTTCTCGTGGACAATACCAAAATTCAAGCCCTCAGTATTTCGATTCACGAGACCCTCTGTACAAAAAACTGCGCGCAAAAATGGCAGAGAGAGAAGAAATCAGAAAAAAAAGCTATTTATGATCATAAGGCCTGCTGAATATAATCTTAGGTTACAGCAGTTTGAGGTTCAACACATTCTATTTCCCAGTGTGTCATGGAAAATTCCTTTAATTGACATATGATCAATTTATAAAACAGACAATGAAGTTGAGTGGAGGTGAAGTTACTTTCTAACTGCCAACTACACTTTCATTTGATTTCCAAATTTCACCTTCTAAAATGCAGCTTGTCTACCCCCAAACTTGCCCCACTACCTGGAAAAAAAAGCCACTTTTTTTTTAAATGTTTGTGAAAGTAAATTATCTACTTTTATATCACAGATTCTCTCTATTTTCTAATTATAATTTAAATTTATATTCTTCCAATGTTAAAATATGGAGCCTGAAATGTTAATATTTTTCTAAATAAATACTCTCTATACATACTTTTAATTCTGAGGGGTATGTGTTAGAGATAACAAAATAACAATAACAATTGCACATCCTAGAATAATTTATGAACCTAAAAGAAGCACTTGTTATAATTAAGAAAAAGGCATCTCCTTATCGTGCAACTGAAAGTTGCTGATGGCTTGCGACATCTATCGGAATAAATATCAACTATTCTCGTTGATTTTTAATTATTCCAGAATTGGCCAATTACCCATTCTTGATTAATCAAGAAAAGCTAACCACGGACGCGTTTCGGGCTGTTGGCCCTCATCAGCGTGGTGCAAGCTGTACCTCAACGACTGTCGTTGTTGTACAGCCTCGTCGTTGAGGTACAGCTTGCACCACGCTGATGAGGGCCAACAGCCCGAAACGCGTCCGTGGTTAGCTTTTCTTGATTAATCAAGAATGGGTAATTGGCCAATTTTGGAATAATTAAAAATCAACGAGAATAGTTGATATTTATTCCGATAGATGGCGCAAGCCATCAGCAACTTTCAGTTGCACGATAAGGAGATGCTTTTTTCTTAATTTATGCACCTTATCCCAGTACAATGTTACATTTGTACTATTTTTTCACACTTGTTATAATGTATTTTTATTTTATTATTTTATGCTATCTCTTTGTAAATATCTTCGCTTTTAAAATCTACAGAGTAGTAATATAAATAGAATTTAGAAAAATACTTTTTATTATAAATATTCAAACTTTCCTTGGAAAGTTCATATTTTAAAGTGCGGAAATGAAAAGAGCCCTTGGTTCATTTTGACTGAGCTAAAAAGTGGAAAAAAATTAATGGGTGTCCAGAAAGAAAGTCTATAATCATGTAATAGAGGGAATAAGGAGGATCCCCCCTCAAATGCCATAACACTATAGCGTCACATCATTAAACCTATTTTTGATCCCAGCACAGAATAAAATCTGGTTTACAAAATTTCCTATACTTTCTGTTCCACTACTTATATTGAAAATACAGGAAAGTCACTTGAATAACGAGTAAAGCAAGCAAAAAAAAAACTTAAATCATCACTACAAAAATAGATGATTATAAACTAATAGTGTTGTAGCCTTGGAAGAAACCACGAAGCGAGCTTGCACCAACAGACAGCCTTTATTTTCTCTCTCTCTTTTCTCTCTCTCTGTACAACACATTCGCTCTATTTATACAATTCTCAGTCACACGTGATCTTACAACAATAGCTAAATATGCAAATCATACAAAACAACAAAAAATATATATGTAAATCACAGAAATCCTAACAAATAGAATGCAATTTTTTTTTTAAATAGTCATACCTAACTGGTAAGATAATCAAATATTTTATCAGAATATTCAAACCAAATATGAATCTTTTAGAGAGCTGGTATTTTTAATTGATAATATCAGTATAAACAGAAAAAATTATCCCTCAGATTTAGCACAAATTTGAAAAATGTTAACTCCAGCAACATTGGCTTGGTTCTAAGCAGCAAGAGCTTCATGTTTAAAAGTTTTCTGAAGAAAAGCGCAGTGTGTGAATATATTAAATATAAAATTAAGATAAGGTAATATATTTTTAAAAATGAGCTTACACTGATGATTGGCATGACTACCTAAGCTCTTAAAAAGTAATGAGGATATGCCGATGGATAATGGGGTACCTAGACTGAAGTCTGTACGCCAAGGTTACACCGATATAGTTGAAAATATAGGTATTAGTAAAAAAATCTGAGCTTCTAGTAAAAAAAAAAAAAACAAACAAACCTGTAATAAGTTCAGAGTTGGGGGTTCTGTCATTGATGATCTAAGTGGCGTAGAGGCTCAGGCAGAATCAACTAACTCCATCAGTCAGTTTTTCGAAGTTCATATTGATTCAATCCAAACTCGAAGGAGCTGGCCACTGACCTATACTGGGAGACTTTAGTTAAGTCCATGTCCTCCTGCATGAGTGGTTGAGAATAGCACCAGCTGATATGGACTGGATAAGCCTTGTGATTAGATTTATATGTATAAAGGCGTACCAGGATCTGTAAGAGAAGAAAAAAAACGTTTTTTTTTTCTTTCGCATATCCAAGTATGTCCTTTTTATATAAATACGAAGTGTGTTCAAAAAGTATCGCGACTTTTGTGTTTTTTCAAAAATTATTTATTTATTCATGAATACCTATTTTGTCCCCTTCAAAGTAATCCCCATGAGATATTATACACTTGTGCCAACGGTTTTTCCAATCTTCGAAGCACTTCAAAAAATCATTAAAAAAAAATCTTTTTCAGCTCCTCCTTCGATGCCGTCTTTATCTCGTCAAGCGTAGCGTAACGTCGTCCTTTCATGGGCCTCTTCAGTTTAGGGAACAAGAAAAAGTCACAGGGGGTCAGATCTGGGGAATACGGTGGCTGCGGCATCATTAGTGTGTTGTTTTTGGCCAAAAAGTCGCGCACAAGCAACGATGTGTGAGCAGGGGCGTTATCGTGGTGCAAAAGCCAATTTTTGTTCTTCCACAAATCCGGGCGTTTCTGGCGGATTGCTTCGCGCAAATTGCGCATAACTTGCAGGTAATATTCCTTATTGACCGTTCTACCCTGTGGCAAGAACTCATGATGCACCACGCCCCTGCAATCGAAGAAAACTGTCAGCAAAACTTTCACATTCGACCGAACTTGGCGCGCTTTTTTCGGTCTTGGTTCGTGCGGCAGCTTCCATTGAGATGATTGAGCTTTGGTTTCCACGTCATAACCATAAACCCACGCTTCGTCACCAGTTATGACCCTCTGGAGCAAATTTGGGTCGTCGCGGACAGAGTCCAACATCTCATTAGCAATGTTCATGCGATGCTGTTTTTGGTCGCAATTGAGCAATTTTGGTACGAATTTCGCGGCGACCCGTCTCATGCCCAAATCATTGATAAAAATCGAATGGCACGAGCCAATCGATATGCTTAGGTCCTCAGCAACTTCTCTAACGGTGATTCGACGATTGGCCAATATCATTTTCTCCACTTCATTATTTTTTTCGTCTGTTGTTGAAGTGCTCGGGCGTCCGGAACGCTCTTCGTCGTTCACATCTTCTCGGCCTTCTGAGAACATTTTGTACCACCGATAAACGTTGCTTCGGTCCAAGGTAGCTTCTCCGTATGCCACAGTCAACATTCGGAATGCATCCGCGCACTTAATTTCGTTTTTCACACAAAATTTGATACAGGTTCTTTGATCCATTTTTTTTAATAGGTAAAAATCGAAGACGATCCAAAACACCTGCAAGCAAAGCAGCTGTCAACAATTAAGTGAACATTCAAAATGGCCGAGCTTGTCGCCATAGGTGAGAGACATGAGTACCAACATAAAGCCACAGAAAGATCGAAATTCGAATATACGTAACCCACGAAAATTCAAAATTCGCGATACTTTTTGAACACACCTCGTTTATTTAATAGATGGTCTTTTGACTCAAAAATTAGATTTATTTCAGGTATTTCTATCTTTTTATATCACTTTTTGTACGGGGAGATTTTTTAATTATTCTTGAAATACAACAATGATAGAGAGAATAAAATGTAAGAAGTGTAATATATTATACATAAGTGTATTGCGCGTTTTTTTCGTTTATTAAATATTTTTTCAGTCTAAGACAATGGAATGCAACACATCAATCATTTGTCCTTTTTACCAATTATAGGGATTAAAAACATAATTGCTGCGTGTATGAACCTTTGAAAAATATTATAAAACATATGCTATTTATTTATCTATTCATGTCAAAACAAGAGTATTAACCAAGAGAAGGACACTAATTTATCATTCCATTTACTACATATACAACGCAAATTTGCGATAAAAATGTTGTGGTATTGTTTTGAAAAATTTGACTTTTTTTAATGAGGAAATTAGGAGTAAAATAGCCTTTCAACATGATATAAAATATCACCCATATATATATAATTGAGGGGAAAGATAATATCATATTTTGTTTTCACAGACTAAGAGGTCATATATTATCTGATATTGTTCGCTAACTTATCACTTTCATTATGGGAAGTATATATACTGTTACTAGCCGAATGACCCGGGCAACGCCCGTGTTTTAATTTAGACACGTGTGGACCTGTTGGATCATTAACGCCCGTGTTTTACCCGATTGAATGTTTTGATTCAAATACTATTTGTTACAATTATAAATTGGCGCCTTAAATAAATGCATATATTAGTTAATAACTATAGCCTATGTGCTTTATCTGTCTATGTACTGTTGGCTTCCGTAGGCGTCTCTTACTGGGTAAAAGAAAGAGAGGATTCCATTTAGTTATTAACTAATATATGCATTTATTTAAGGAGCGACCCGCTCCAACACAATAGTTACAAAAACAACAAAGCGAGTGGGGGGGGGGGGGGGGGGGGGGGGGCAAAGGTGGCGTGATCGTAGCCAACCAATAGGAGAGCGCCATTCCAAAAAAAAAAAAAAAGCAAACGGTGACAGAGATGAAAAATAATTGATGACGCTCGTAACTGTATATAGAATTGCATATTAAAAATAAAAGTTTCTACTCAGGAGTTGTTAAAAATGTTTGTGATAAATTTCTCTATAGAGAGGTGTAATAATAATAATATATATGCAAACGATACTAATATAATATAACAATTATTAATAAGGCAAATTTTAATGATGCGTTGGATTGAGGCGTTTTATGGGAAGAATATTGGAGAAATTTGTGGAATTAAGGTTGATAAACAAAAGGCGGAGCCATTTCTGTTCCATAATTAGTCGGCAGCAGGCATGCGCATGTAGATATGTATATAAAATAGAAGTATATTTTGATAGTTTCATGGTGAAAACTTTACAAATTTTAATTTGCTGCTATTTTATACGCTTTATATAAGGATTTATCATGACCATAAATATTTTGTGCTGTAATCAAGAAGTTTTAGTATCAATATAGTACCGCCGTTTAAGTAGCTTTATTATCTTAAGTTTTATGATATTAATGTTTTGTATATAATCGTCACTATATATGATACTCGTATAGCTAGCAATAAATATGTATATATATGTTTCTATGAAAATGTTAATCTGCAAGACGCAGTTTATCATCATTCCTTTTTGATTTGTTTTTGTCACTTTTGGCGTTTTGCAAATAAACAACAAAAGATGTATCAGACATTATAAAGACAATAAAGATTTTCTGATAATAAGAAGGTACAAAGATATTGCAATACATACTATTACTAATAATAATATTCGTTCTAGTCTATAATAAAGGGGATACCAGCCATTTAATTTTACTTATACCGTAACGATTTGTAGAGAAAATTCAGGTAAATTGTCTCATAACCTAGTTGTTAAAACTAGATCATTTACATAATGTAATTTTCATAAGATCATTTGTATAATATCATCCGCAAATCACGAAAGCCAATCGGGTGAGAGTTTGCGCGGGAAAGGAGTGTATAAAAGGCACGGAGGGAATTAGCAGAGAAGTGGAGATTGGCAAAGTGTGTGGATTAGCAGAGTGGAGATTAGCAAAGAGTGGATATCGGCAGAGTGAGAGGAAGGTATTAGATCGGAGTAAAGAGCCTAGGAGATCGTATACTCGTGCTCAGAAGATATTAGAGCCTAGGAGAACGATTACTCGCGCTCAGAAGATATTAGAGCCTAGGAGATCGAATACTCGTGCTCAGAAGAAGAAAGGAATTAAATAACTCAAAGGAATTAAAGAACTCAAAGGAATTAAAGAACTCTAGGAAGTTAAATAACTCAAAGAAGTTAAAGTTTAAGAGGATAAAGTAAGGAGTTGGGGTTAAAGAAGAGTTAAAGTCGAAGGAGAAGAAGTTAAAACTTGAATGTATATAGTTAAACAAAGCCCATTATATTTGAGATCATCAGGCCCTGTCGTTCAATATCCTCAAGAATACCACCTAGTTAGACACAAAACTATCTATTTAAATTGGTCATTTGGTTATTCACAGTTTTCTAAATTAATTAATCCATTTTTTTACTATCTTTTCTCTAATCCCAACACTAGTCATAGCATATATTTTGGGATAATAATAATAATAATTCATTAATAAAAATAGTTTTTTTTTTACAATTTTGTATTAAAATGCACTAAAATGAATAAAATGAATAATTTAGCTTCTAACATTGAACAGTTAGATCTATATGAGTTGAAATAAAAGCGGCGGTGTATAGATAATCTTATATTGAGAGAAGAGGCAAAATATTTGGTATGGCTTAAAAATTTGCCGATTAGCTTCTTCACTTTGATAAAATCAATAAGGAATCTAGGTCTAGGTTTCTTTTTAAAAAATATTAGTGGACAGACAAACAGAACAATAGATAGAGATGCGAGTTAAATAAAATCTTTTAAAAATGACTATCAAAATTTGAAACTATTTTAAAGGCGTAAGATTCTTTTTGATATTAAACAATTTCTACTGTCCTTACTGCAATGGAAAAATTAATGAGAGGGCCTGGCTCATCAGTGGTGAACCCTCTCAGCGGTTTCGCCAGTTTAATCTACCACTGATGAGCCAGGCCCTCTCATTAATTTTTCCATTGCAGTAAGGACAGTAGAAATTGTTTAATATCAAAAAGAATCTTACGCCTTTAAAATAGTTTCAAATTTTGATAACAGATGGCGCGCTAGTGCATCATATTAAAAATGACTATATTAATTTTTTTTGGGAGATGATAAACTCCTTTGAAAAAAAAAAACCTAGCCCTAGATTTCTTATTGATTTTGTCAAACAATTCAATATATTTATCACCCTATAGGTGGTGATATTATACTTATTAATGTTGTATTCTGGCCTGAAAATCAACAGAACGCTAACTAACCGATGATTTCCCTTTACCAGTCAAACGATGTATAGCTCAATCGAGAATACTATTTACAGTCTTAAAAAAAAACAAAAAAAAACTACGTTCTGACGTTTGAGGCCAAAAACTTAATATGTACACTGTGTGACAAGGAAATTACTGAAGAACCCCCCTAATTACCTGCTTAATTGTACAGCCCTTGATGCAGAGAGGAAGGCCCTATATCAACAAATTAAATGTACCAACATTTCACCCTACGTATTGCTTTCAAAATATCAGCAAACAAATCTAAGGCAATAGCTTACTATACATTTTTTAGATCATCATTATGTAAGGACCAGTCAACAAGTGAATGACTTTGAGATGAAGAGTAAAGCCAGTTCAATTTCTATGTAAATAACACAAGATGAGGATTACCTTACCCAATTGGGAGAATCTGTATGGGGCAAGTCCCTAATAAAGGCTTTTGTGTGCGTGTGTGTGTGTATTCTAGCCTTAAAATCGGACCCTGCCATTCTATATACAGTTACGAGCGTCATGCGTTCTTAATAATTCTTCATCTCTGTCACCGTTTGCTTTTTTTTTTGGAATGGCTACGATCACGCCACCTTTGCCCCCCCCCCCCTCCCCCCCATCATGCCCCCCCCCCCCCACTCGCTTTTTGGTTTTTGTAACTATTGTGTTGGAGCGGGTCGCTCCTTAAATAAATGTATATATTAGTTAATAACTAAATGGAATCCTCTCTTTCTTTTTCCCAATAAGAGACGCCTACGGAAGCCAACAGTACATAGACAGATAAATGCATTTATTTAAGGCGCCAATTTATAATTGTAACAAATAGTATTTGAATAAAAACATTCAATCGGGTAAAACACGGGCGTTGCCCGGGTCATTCGGCTAGTTTCACCATATTAAGCACTTTTTTGGGTAAATTAGACCAATCTGATAACTCTTCTCGTAGCCGCCCCTGTATTGATAAAGGCCAGAGCACGAAACCTTGATATACCGGTTGTTTTTTTTTGTCTGAATTAGTCAAAACCTGGTGTTGTGACTCATTCCTCATCATAATCAGTGATTCAATAATTGTATTACTATACATCACAGTAATAAACAAAAGTGGATGCTTAGTTACATTAAAATCATGTCTCTTGTGTTTAATACTAATAACTAAAAAATAAAATCACTCACTACATTTTTGATTGCTCTGCTCTGAAAGAAGAACCCTTATGCTCAAAACTGGGCAACTCTGTGCTTCACTTCCATCAATAATTGACAATATGACCCAGAATAAGTATATTGCTACGGCGTTTTATGATTTCCACAAGTCCATATCTCAGAAGAAGGCCAAGTGACACTCACTCCTCACTTTCTTACTGCTACTCTTTTTGTGTTGTTTTTCTTGCTTCCCTCTTTCTCTTTCTTGTTTTTTTCTTTTTCTTCTGTCTATACGTTATTTCCTTTGTCTCACTGCTTTGTTCTTATGCATACCTCTGGTGAATCCTGTATAGGGTCAGTGACCCTAAATAAAGGCTTTTTGTTGTTGTTATTGTGTTTAATACTAATAGGCAAACAAAAAATATACACAACACAATAAAAGGCTATTTATTCCATAATTAGTTATATGGCCATACACAATACTGCTAAGATATGATAACCATATTTACATTTTTGATGTTTGATGAAGGTGATGAGTTGTGTGCTCACAGCAGATTTAAAAAAAAATCGTTGATAAAGAATATATATAGTTGCTATTTTATATAATTCCTTAAAGCAAACAATTTAAGCAACTCTTTTATAAATTCAATTAAAATATTTTCTTTATTTAATATTAAAAAAAAAAAACTTTAAAATCATAAAAAATAAAATAAAAAGAAAAATGATTACACGTGATAATTTATAATACAAATATATTTAATAAAATTAATAAGTATATATTTATATAAATATTTGAATTCAGTGATTAAATGTGTTTGTTTTTCATTGTATTGCACTTTTATATTTTATTAAAACATTGTTTCAAATAAAAATACTTTAAGTTGTGCCTAAATATATAAGTTTTGCATTCTAAAGACATGTAAAAGTGTGTGTATGTTATATAAGCATATATTTAAAACTTGAATAATAAATTTGCATTGTCACTACTACTATTATTTCATATATATAATATCAATATTAAATGAAAATATTTTTTGGCCGAGATACAATATTGCACGGACAAACATGGGGCAACCCGGGTGAAGCTGGTTCATTCGGTTTATTTAAGTCAAGTTGCAGACATTTGTGTCAAATGTAAACGAGTTTTAATGGAATAAAATGGATATAAAATATTTAATACGAAATATTTTAGTTAAAATAGAAATAATTTTTATATTCAATTTTAAATTGCTGTTTTTAAATATATATAAAAAAGACAAAATATTATAAAATGTCTATAGTAAATTAAAAATATTCTTATATATAAAAAGTTAATAATAAAATGTAAGTAGCAGAGGTAATCAAGGCCCTGAGAACGAAATAAAATTTTTATATTTAAAACGAGATTTTTTTACATTAAATTATTTGCGCGCGCGTTTTAATATATCAATTTTTATATAAAATAACACTTTATATATAATTCTTTTTAAATGTACATAATTAAGAAATCACAAAATTCACTCTCTTTTAAAATCCATATTATTATCTTCTATAAATATATAAAGCTGCTTAATTTATTTATAAATAAAACCTCTATTTTATATTATATAAATATAGGAGTTATTCTCTTAAATATATATATATATGTTACATTTTTATTTAAAATATTATAAAGAAATATAGTTATGAGTTGATTGTGATAATAATGAAGATCTAAATTGTACATTTCTTAGTTGATATTTTGAAAAAAAAGACAATAAATTTGATTAAAAAAAAAATCCTCTAGTAGAGAGTGCAAGCATTTTTAAACTAGTTAAAATGAAGATTAAAATATCAAAATTAAAATTAAGAAAGAGATAAGCAAATAGTATATGCCCATATTTGTGATTATTTCCCAGTTGGCGACTTCTGTACGTGGCTTCAGTATTACCCACAGTTACTGTGATCTGTATATTGTTTAGTGCAATAAAAACGGCGTCTCACGCCTTGAATATGAAAAAATTAAAAAAATGTAATATTTAAATTCAATACCCTTTCCAGCATGAATGTAAAAAAGATAACCTTGAAGTTAATTGCATAATAAACAAAAGTGTTAGCGCGAAAATTGACATATCTAGTAATCACAGAAGCTTCTCTAGCAAAAATGAAAATATATTAATTATAGAAATAAATAAAATCATAATCTTCATAGAGAATATGTAAATTATAGGCCAACGGTAGGGTACTCACAAGAAGTCAATCTAAGTATCAGCACAAAAAAGCAAAATAAGTTTAAAATATTTACTTATTGGGAGCTGAAGAATTTGACGTCTGCTCAACTTGATCACCTAGAAGAGAATAAAAATTATATTTTATTTAAAAATTATAAATTCTAGAACAAATTCCTATATAAATCCATTGTTGTTGCTTCCCGTTGGCCGGCTCAAACCTTTTGTAATTATGTAAATAATCTTTTGTTTTCCTTTATTCTGTTCGCCTTAAAACAGGTAATACTTTATCAAATTGTGTATTTATGTTCCATAAGCTTAATTAAAGCTATTTCTGATCTTAACTGTTTTTATTTATATTTTCAAGATTTACCACGACTGCAAAACAATATAATGATAACTCATGTATCCAAAAAATAATTAGAAAATAATATTCCAAAATCAACAGAAAATCCTTTTATATATATATTATATATAAATAACCGAAATATTGGCAAATAAATCTTTTATTCAATCCAATATATGCCTTTATATTATCTAATATATATTAATATATATGGGTTGGCCAAATATCAGTGAACAAGTTAAATCAACGTTTAGTTGATTTTTGTTACACTAGATGGCGTCACTCTGCCATCTAAAATGCTTACGTGAGAAGTCAGGATATACCTTTTGCTGGGAATCTCGTATTCTACTAGAAAGCGAAGAAAAAGCGAAATTTCAAAATATCGTTCAATATTTTCACCAAGTAACGGAATCAAATTACCATATATATATATTAAAAAAGGAAATATAAAACAAAAATAATAGAAATGGTTAATGTGCTTACAACACCAAAGAGGAATTGTAGTATCCTGGATATGTCACTATGGTTGAAGTTAGAGCCATCCATTGATGTCTCTCATGGCCCGAGCAATCTCACGATGGACTTTGCCGGACATGGAGTCATGGTGTTTGACCCTTAGAGACGGAGGATAGCGGAACATGGGGATGGCGTCGCCTGAGTACTTGTCACAGTTGACGTGGGCGCTGCCGAAGCTGCCATTACGGACTGTCACAGGCAGAGGGAAGGTTTTCTTCAGTCCATGTTTGAAGAAGAAGCCTCCAGGATCGTGTGCTGAGGTACTACGGGCAGATCTACGGAAGGTCGCGCTGGCTCGACCTCGTTCAGCTGACCTTGACCTGGCCGGAGTCTCCCAGGACGGGACAATTCTCGGCACGGCAATGGTCACTTCTTCTTTCTCTGGCTGGTCAGTCTCTGACCGAGTGTCTCGGCCCGAGTCCTCCTGGACACACCATTGACAAAACAATATAAGAAGAGGATTATTCATTTAGAGAGATTTACCAGGATGATAATCTCTGGGAAATCTTTGGCGTCAATAAGAACACACATACTTACCGAGACAAAACTTAAGAAATGGAAAGTTTTTGAGGTAATTTTGTTCACACTTGGTTATCTAGTGTGTTTTCAATAAAGGTCACTGTTCGAAACTATTATAGACGCGTATGATTCTTTTTAAAAATAAACATACGCGTCTATATTAGTTTCGAATTTTGATAACAGATGGCGCGCTAATGCATCATAAGGTCACTGTGTATCAAATATCTTTCAGATTTATTGTCTGAATCTCAATATACATGCTGAAGGTAAAACTTCCTTAAGTTTTGCTCATGAGTATATATCATCCCTTTTCTCTTATTGTAATCTCTGGTTTTCATGATGACTGTAAACCTTTGTTGGCTTTTCACAAATCATAAGATATTCAATTCACAACCATTTTCCAAATAAGAGTTTTTAAAAAAAGATTTACTTCTGAATCGTAATATCCGTGACAATTGTGGAGTAATTTAGAATACTATCCATTCTTATATTTGTAATCACTGGCATTTATTATGACCACCGTTTGTCACTTATTGTTGAATTTTTAAATTACAAGGTTCTTCCATATTGATACAAGGATCACTCCAAAAGTTTTTGTGATCAATACTAAATAATTAAAATATTAAAAAATAAATTATACAATTATAATCTACACCCATACCTCGCTTTGCGTTGGGGTTACGTTCAAAAAAAAAAAAAACACGACGCAAATTGAAACGACGCAAAGTGAAAATAAAATTTTGATGGCATGGCGCAATCAAAAACAAAGGTGTTGCCATATTTTAGGAAAAAAAAAATCAAAGACTCGAATCCAAAACAACGCAACTTCGAAAATCTAACGACGCACAGTGAAAATCAGTAAAAATTAAGCAGCGACGCAACTTCGAAAAAAACGCAAAACGAAACGACGCAAAGCGAGGTATTGGTGTACATGCATTTTTTTTAGCACCTATGCAAGATTTCATCTGTGAAAACCAATTATCGAAGCACTTACACCAGTCATCTTCGGGAATGGAATATACGGCATTGATAAAGGCTTGCAGTGCTTAATCATCAGTGTCAAATTTGATCCCATTCAACAATAATTTAACTTTTGGAAATAAAAAAAGTTACAAGGTGCTAGATCTGGTGAATATGGTGGATGAGTGACTAATTGGACACCAGAGTTGTACATTATACTTGTACATTCTCTAACAAGTGTGGCGAAGGCCACCATCTACAAGTACCATCTTGGTCTTGAGTTGGGTAACACCAGCCAACACCTAGACCTGTCCACTCTGTGGGAAAGAACTCTCGCAGTCCATCGGTGGCGGAATCTTTCTCGTGGTGGGCGCCACCAATGAAGACCTTGTATATATATAATTATATATATATGTATATATTTAACAATCATTTTTATCTATTTATATCTATTTATTCCTATGTTTATCATTATATAATCTTATTTATTCAATTTTGTAATTTACCATATATAATCTTATATGAACATTGTGATAAATCAGTTTCAATCTCAATTTAACCATGTGTTTAGTAAGATTTACCTAACAGATCTATTAGCGAACACATTTTAACTTGAATATGGCGACAGTATCTCACCGAACCGTTTGTTAGTAAAATTATACTAAACAAGATTGATGCTTGTCCATAATATCTGTGGAACCTTTTTTTCCTTCCTTGCCCTTCTCAGCTTCCTCTGGTGGCTTGCTGAAACCTGGGGAGTGTTGCATCAGTGGTTTTGCGTTCGGTCTACTTAGCAGAACCATTAGTGTAGATAAAAAAAATGCTCCAATGGCCCCCAATTCTTGCAAAATTCCAACCCCACCAGCGAGTGCAAGTAACCAAACGGGGACTCTGTCATATTTGTAAGTGCAGAGTCGAACTGCTTTTTACATGTGTAGACATGTGGTGCATTTACAGTAAAAGCAGGCGCTAGCTACCCACCTTGATTATCATGGCCTGTACCACGTGTACTAGGGATAAGCAAAAAAAAAAAAAAAAAATTAGTGTAGATATGTTAGAAGACCAATATTCATTTAGCCATTTAACCATAACCAATCACGCGTGTCCATCACTATATCAAAAACCAGCTTGAACCTATAAAGTTTATTCTAATTCTTTAAATTAGATTTTTAACTGATGTATCTTAATGGGGAAGAGAAATGGACAATTTATATAACGAATCAGAACTATGCGATTTAAAAATCAGACAAACTGCCATCATGATCACAAAGAAGATATTCTTAGTGGCCTTAAGATTTCTTCAACTCCACCTTTGCCGGTGGAAAGCCCGGAAGAAAAAGGAGGAGGGGGAGTAGTAACAAGTTCACTAAAAAACCTGGGCTCAGCTGGCCCGGCTGATAGTACCCTGTAAGGTCTCCTAATCCAGGGATACAGGATGAGCAGCGTCTGTACTCCATGTTAGAAGCGGGCTACACATGGCGTCTGTTCCTCATGTCAGAGGTGGCCATTTCTTTTGGAGCTAAGTCAGCCTGCCACTGTGTAGTGCTCCCAGTCTTAATGACAAAGGCAGACGCATTCTACTTCACCCAGTGTAGAGATAAGAAAGAAGAAGATTTCTTCATATACTTACGAGGAGGTAGAAACATTACTTCTTTGCATCCATCCTAAGTTGTTTATATCTTTTTAGTAAGAAGTGAAATGCCAGTTTATAAGAAGTGGAAAACAAATATTATTTTAACATTTTATTATAATTTTAACAACATAGAATCTAAGATATTTCTCTCTTATGAGATAAATAAGATACAATTCGGATTAGAAACATAAGGTAACAAACAAGACTTCTGAGTAAAATATATCAGACCTCTAGGGAAAAGTATCTTTTCAAAGCATTTTATTCTCTAGCTTTCGGGTACGGACGCCCTTCTACAGAAGAAAACTTGGTATAATTTCTCCTATAGAAGGACGTCCGTGCCCGAAAGCTAGAGAATAAGAATGTTTTGAAAAGATACTTTTATCTGGAGGCCTTATATATTTTATTTAATATTGATACAAGGAATTATTTTATTGGTTTAAAACAAGACTACGTTCAAATAAATTAAGAGAGAAAGGTGAAAAAGGATGTTGACTTTACTTAGAATTTTTAATGAAACTGATTCCAAAATATTATTAATCAAACATTATATTTATTGATTTACAAAAGAGAGAACATAATATAAAAGGGAAACTAATATTAAACAAAGGAACTTTTTTTCTTTTCGGTTTGCGTCTATTTACCTGTAAGCTTACACACACTCTGTGGTAACAATTAATTAATATATATATATATATTATACAACAAAGGATCGTACCTTGGAGTCTTTAACTGAAGAAGATTCATCAGTTTTCTCACTGAAGTCTTTTTCCTCCTGTAGTTTGGTCAGTCTTTCTTTCGATGAGTAGATGTCTTCTTTACAGAAGGCGCGTTGCTCGACAAACTCCTGGAACCCCATTCTTGGCGTGACTAAAACAACGTTTTGGAACCTTTTTTTGAGATTTTATTCTTGTAAAATTGAATAAAACATTCGAAAATAGGTGTTTGTTTTATAGAAACAAGAAATAACAACAAAAACACGAAAAAACAGCAAATCAAAGTAGCAAAACAATACAAAAACAACTAAAAAAAATCAACGACACAAATAAGAAGCATATATTAAACAGATAAAGAAATCTTTTACAATTATCCTGATATATTGTGTTCCTATACTTTTTCAATTATTTTAAGAATCTTCTTTAACATAAAAACGATTAACAAACAACAACGAAAACAGACACAACAACAAACAAAAACAACAAACGACAATAAAAACAACAAAACTAAAGCAAAAACAACACACACAGAAAGAAACAAAACAGACAACAGGATTATAAAACCATGTTTCCAACTTCATAGAAGATCTGGCCTGACACTTATGGTATTAGAATTGGAAGGAAGAGTATACAACACTGCGAGAACATGTCTTGTTGCCTTTTTGAGACGCTCAAATTTCTGCCTCAATAACATTTTACGAGATATAATGGCATCAATTTGAAAATTATACTGCATATGTTTTTTTCAACGAAAAATCAAAATTTATTTTAAGGAGAAATAACGATTATTTCTAACCTTAGGGATGAGGTATGAAAGGCTGAATTGCGAAGAGTAATGATAAACGGAAAAATAAAAGTGTCCATAAATTTTGATTTTTCGTTGAAAAGAAACACATGCGGTATAATTTTTAAATCCTGGACACTTTTATTTTTCCGTTTATCATTACTCTTCACAATTCATCCTTTCATACCTCATCCCTAAGGTTAGAAATAATCGTTATTTCTCCTTAAAATAAATTTTGATTTATCGATGAAAAGAAACACATGCGGGATAATTTTCAAATGTCTCGCTTTACAATCACAAGCCGCATTATATTATAAAGGCATACATTTGCCAAACTTTTCATTTGAAAATTCATTGAAACACTGCGTTTCGTTTATTACCCCAGTACAAAACGTACTGTTAGTCATAAATAATGTGCCACACCACTAGCAGGATATTATGAAATCAAAGTTGTCTCTGTACTGATGAGGGCCATAGCCCTAAACCATAGTATTCAGTTGGATTTTTATCCGAATTTGTCAAAATTGGTATTGGGACTCATTCTTTATCAATACCATTACGTTTTCTTGTCGTGTCCAATGAAGAGCCTCAGATGTCTCTATCACAGCAGTCGCTATGTTCTCTATCTTGGAAAGCTTTCATCGTTGTTGTTGTTGTGTCCAATGAAGAGCCCCAGATGTCTCCATATATCTCTATCACAGTAGTCGCAATGTTCTCTATCTTGGAAAGCTTGCATTGTTGTTGTTGAGTCCAATGAAGAGCCTCAGATGTCTCCATGTATCTCTATCACAGCAGTCGCAATGTTCTCTATCATGGAAAGCTTTCATTGTTGTTGTCGTATCCAATGAAGAGCCCCAGATGTATCCATGCATCTCTATCACAGCAGTCACAATGTTCTCTATCATGGAAAGCTTTCATTGTTGTTGTCGTGTCCAATGAAGAGCCTCAGATGTATCCATACATCTCTATCACAGCAGTCGCAATGTTCTCTATCATGGAAAGCTTTCATTGTTGTTGTCGTGTCCAATGAAGAGCCTCAGATGTATCCATGCATATCTATCACAGCAGTCTCTATGTTCTCTATCATGGAAAGCTTTCATCGTTGTTGTTGTTGTGTCCAATGAAGAGCCCCAGATGTCTCCATATATCTCTATCACAGTAGTCGCAATGTTCTCTATCTTGGAAAGCTTGCATTGTTGTTGTTGAGTCCAATGAAGAGCCTCAGATGTCTCCATGTATCTCTATCACAGCAGTCGCAATGTTCTCTATCATGGAAAGCTTTCATTGTTGTTGTCGTATCCAATGAAGAGCCCCAGATGTATCCATGCATCTCTATCACAGCAGTCACAATGTTCTCTATCATGGAAAGCTTTCATTGTTGTTGTCGTGTCCAATGAAGAGCCTCAGATGTATCCATACATCTCTATCACAGCAGTCGCAATGTTCTCTATCATGGAAAGCTTTCATTGTTGTTGTCGTGTCCAATGAAGAGCCTCAGATGTATCCATGCATATCTATCACAGCAGTCTCTATGTTCTCTATCATGGAAAGCTTGCATTGTTGTTGTCGTGTCCAATGAAGAGCCTCAGATGTATCCATGCATATCTATCACAGCAGTCTCTATGTTCTCTATCATGGAAAGCTTGCATTGTTGTTGTCGTGTCCAATGAAGAGCCTCAGATGTATCCATACATCTCTATCACAGCAGTCGCAATGTTCTCTATCATGGAAAGCTTGCATTGTTGTTGTCGTGTCCAATGAAGAGCCTCAGATGTATCCATACATCTCTATCACAGCAGTCGCAATGTTCTCTATCATGGAAAGCTTGCATTGTTGTTGTCGTGTCCAATGAAGAGCCTCAGATGTATCCATACATCTCTATCACAGCAGTCGCAATGTTCTCTATCATGGAAAGCTTGCATTGTTGTTGTCGTGTCCAATGAAGAGCCTCAAATGTCTCCTTACACCACTATCACAGCAGTCGCAATGTTCTCTATCTTGGGTGTGTAAAGCTGCTGTTCTGGGTTCTTGTCAATTTTCTGTAAGGCTGCGGCCATTTCTGGGCATTAGAATATGAGGATAGGTGTTAGTTCCACACCAGGATAATTGTTACATGTCCTGTAGGTTCCTTGTGCCATCTGAATGCATCGTCATTAGGTTTTGTACTGGACTGATAAATAAAATGCATTGTTTTTGTGAATTTTTTAAATGAAGAGGTGCCACTTTTGGTATACACACATATATATTAAAAATAAAGAAGGCATTTCCTGACTACGAGCACATGTGCTTTTTAAATGGCAGAGCGCCATCTAGTAGAGCAAAAATAAACTAAACGTTTATTTAACTTGCTCCGTGATATTTGGTCAACCCAATTTCTTGATAAATCAAGAAAAGCCATCCACGAACGCGTTTCATACAAATAGGTATATGGCCTATTCAGCAGTGGTTTTGAGACTATAGAGTAGAAAAGTTTAACGATATTCTAATCTAAGCTAATACTTGACATTTTGAGAAAACTGCTAATGATAACGATGCTACTACTGGTGCTGATGATAATATCACAATGATGATGAAATCATTTTTATTAAAGAGAAACTTTAATAAAGCTTAGACAAAAGTCTTAATTAAGTTTTCCTGTATATAAATCCATATTCTTATTTTTCCATAGGATTATTCGAATAATAATCTGTATATATTTAACATGTGTATATAATCTTTCTCCATTTTTACCCCGTTGTATATTTCCCACTTTCATAGGTTTCTCCGACTTGTAACCCCAAGGAGAATCCTCTGTAAGACCTGTGTGTCTTAATAAAGGTTTGTGTGTGTGTGTTTTCCTGTATGTAAATTTAATATTACCATTGAATGTGATTAGCTTTACAAATAACAATAATAACATTGCTTATTACTGCATATACCTTACATTTCTACACTTTGGAGAATCTGTATAAGGTTAAAAGATCTTAATAAAGCTTGTTGTTGTAATAAAGCTTAGGGGGGACTGGCTGTTGGCCTAGATCCATTCGTACAAATGGTAAATGTATAATCTAAGTTTAAATATTAAGACTTTGTTATATACATATTATTCATAGTAAAATGGATTGAAGCGTATTATTTTTGTTACATAGTGTTACATTTTGAAAATAGAGCAATCCATAAAAAAATATTTAATTAAAAAGGCATATATTGGATCAAAATATCATTTATTTTACCAATATTTCAGTTGGCTGAAGCCAACCTTTATCAAGGTGTTATAACATTTTAAAAACTTAATGCTGTTGACGTTATGTGGCGCTGAGTTGGTTGCTGACACACTTTAAAATGTTATAACACCTTGATAAAGGTTGGCGTTCAGCCAACTGAAATATTGGTAAAATAAATGATATTTTGATCCAATATATGCCTTTTTAATTATAGTGTTACACTATATTTACATACTTACCCTTGATTTCTGTAATTCAGCTTTGAGGGAGTTGATGTCCATCTTGAGATCTTCCAGACTTTCTTTGAGCTGGACACCAATGCTATCGTCTGAAGTGGGAACTTAGAGAAACGATTCTGAATGAAAAATACATCTTATCGTGTAACTGATGTGAGTTTCTGATGGCTTGCGCCATCTATCTGAATAAATATCAACTATTTTCGTTGATTTTTAATTATTCCAGAATTGACCAAATACCCATTCTTGATTAATCAAGAAGAGCTAACCACGGACGCGTTTCAGGCTGTTGGCCCTCATCAGCGTAGTGGTGCAAGCTGTACCTCAACGACAAAAAAAAAAAAGGTCATTCAGGTATCCTGAAAAATCATGAAACGGGTAGTTAAGGCCAGAATTGCATTAAAAATCAACGAGAATAGTTGATATTTATTCCGATAGATGGCACAAGCCATCAGCAACTTTCAGTTGCACGATAAGGAGATGCCTTTTTCATAATTTATGCACCGTATCCCAGTACAATATTACATTTGTACTATTTTTTCACTCTGAATGGTTTAGTTAATCTTTTTTTGTGAATATACTAACATTTATGAAAAACTAATAAAAAACAAAAGATCAGGTTTTGATATTAAAAACAAATTTGCCATTATCCTGACCACTAACATCAGTGTTTTTCAGATGGCAGAGCGCCATCTAGTAAAACAGAAATCAATTAAACATTGATTTAGCCCGTTCCCTGATATTTGGCTAACAGCCCGAAACGCGTTCATGGTTTGCTTTTCTTGATTTAACACGAAAATGGATTGGCCAAATATCAAGGAACAGGTTAAATCAACATTTAGTTGATTTCTGTTCCACTAGATGGCGCTCTGCCATCTAAAAAAACGCTATGTAAGTGGTCAGAATATGCCTAATTTGTTTTTAATACTGACATATATATAAACTAAAAGGGCTACATTATTGTTATTCATTTCACTTTTGCTTGTACTAGATGATTACAATCTAGTGTTCATACATTGGTCTACCATTGACGCCAGGATTGTCTAAATTGGTATATAACATTGGTAGCTCTTTACTGCAAAGAAAATGAACAAAAAGAGCTTTATATTTTTCTTAATTTTTAACTTTTTTTGTATACACTTATGGACAAAACTTAAGGACGTTTCATATTTTGATGTTGCCGGTCGTCTATTTTTTTTTAATGAGACAGAATCAATTTTGTTTACAATTGGTTATCTTGTGTATCTTCAATATAAGTCACTGTGTATCAAATATCTTTCAGAGTTATTGTCTAAATCCCGATATACATATTAAAAGCTACAACTTCCTTAAGTTTTGTCTATGAGTGTATATATATATATATATATATATATATATTTATCTAAAGAGACAATGGTCGCCTCTCCCATCAAAATAGACGTATAAAACCAGACGCCATCTATTGACCGTCGCCGCAACTAGCGGCCTCGGGTCAGTGACAAAGCCACAATTTACACGTCTATTTTGACGGGAGAGGTGACCCTTGTCTCTTTAGATCAATTTACTTCCAGAGAAATTTCCATCTATATATATATTTATATAAAGCTTTCGGAATTATTAAAACACACAATTAAGATTGGTAAACGTTACATATCTTTAAATAAAGTAATGACGTGATGACTGAACAGACTTTAGATATTGTCTATAAGACTTGCTTTGTTGGGGAGACTGGAGAAAAGGAAGAGTTTTTACCTCTTGGTCCATGCCGTTCAGGTTACTCTTGGTGACCTCGTATTTCTGCCACAAACAGAAAGGTAAAAATGGAAAACTCCAAGGTGGTATCCAGTAAAATTGCCTCTACCATCAGGAATTAGAAAACACTTTAGATAAATCCTTTAAGGAAGGGCCATTCTCCCGTCAAAATACATGAAAAAATATATGCGCCATCTATCGAACGTCTTTGCAAACCAGCGGACTCGGGTCGGTGACAAAGCCACAATATCCGCTTTGGCAAATTTACATACATTCTGTGTGTGTTTTCTATATATTGTTACATCAATGCGCCCTACATTTATTCAAAATATTATATGATATTTGTTGGACACCAGCCAGCGCCGCCACTCAAGTATAACACGTGACCGGAAGGATGACGTCGGCACCCCCCCCCCCCCTCCAACTGACTGTAAAGTTTAGCCTAACGACGCTGTTGCTTGTTCACCTTCTACGGAGGATGTAACCTCTTTGTTTCCTCTCTTTCCCTTTTTTAATCTTTATATAACCTATGCTTTAATAAATTAGTTAGTGCAAGGCTCTTGTCCTAAGTGTAACCAAGTACCTTGTCTACACCCCTACAAGAATATTTAATATTTATTTAAAACAGATTATTTAGATTATCATCATTCCTTTTTATAGTTTCATTCCTTTTGTAATATTGTTATTGTACATATATCTTGATTGGTTATTGGAGCGAGAGAGGACCTAGACCAAGACTGCGGATCACGACCTACGAGGAAGACAACGAATAAATAAACACAATAACTTTAAAAGGTAATTTATTTTTATTTACTTTTCTTTATATGCTTTGAGTATGGAAACCCGCTCTGGAAACGTGTATAATACCAAGAAGGAAGAAACCCAAGGTCGACGACCCTTCAAAGCTGCAGCTTGGTGCAACAATATACAACAACAACAACAAAAACCTTTATTAAGACACTATTGTCTTACAAAGGGATTCCCATAACGGTTATATATGTACATGAGTGAGGAGGAAAAGCAATTTAGAGGGGAGGGGGAGCAATCAGCCGTTGTCTGTGGAGTTGAGCACTTCTTCTCTCATTTTATCTATCGTCTTGAAATATTTAAAATATTTATAAATGGTGCAACAATATACATTCATTTATCGTATTAGAGAGAGAGAGAGAGAGAGTGAAAAAATATTCAAATTTACACATTATACAGTAGTACTACAGTATAATACAGTATATATACTGTATAATACAGTAGTATTATACAAAAAAAGAAAGTATTTTGATTATTTACACATTAACACTCTTTTATTCAAATGGATACCATGGTTTCGAGCTGATGATCCTCGCCAGTCCATGGCAGAATTTGATTTCAGGAGATCCGCGAGGGTTTCATAGAATCTTGCCAGTGTTTACCTGTTGCCTCCGACCGGAGTCCGCTAATTTACAGAGACGGTCTATAGATTAAGCATAGGTTAACAGGAGAATGGTGACCTTCCTTTTATATATCCTCTCGGCAAAATTTCCCAATTTAGATAGGCTTACGTTGAGGGCATTCTTTAGCTGCTGGACCTGCACAGATAGACAGAATTGAAGTTGACTGAGTGAGACAGACTGGATGGTACCTCTTGTTTCAGCCGCAGGTTCTCAGCCGACTGGAGCTGTCTGTCGTGGAAGGTGGCGTTGATGTCGAGGTAGGAATCCCTCCAGCGTGTCAGCTCCTGCCAGACTCGCTCTGTCGACGGGGTCGCTCTCTCCTTCAGTCTCTGCCCACATATACATATACAAAACTCCGCCTTTGCCGGTCCCAAGCCCGGATGAAAAAGGAAGAGAGGGAGCAGTAAAAAGTTCACTAAAAAACCTGGGCTCAGCCGGCCCGGCTGATAGTACCCTGTAAGGGTTCCTAATCCAGGGATACAGGATGAGCAGCGTTTGTACTCCATGTTAGGAGCAGCTGCACATGGCGTCTGTTCCTCATGTCAGAGGCGGCCATTTCTTTTGGAGCTAAGTCAGCCTGCTACTGAGTAGTGCTTCCACTGACAATGACAAAGGCAGACACATTATACTTCACCCAGTCATGATGGTTGGCAAATACCATCAAGGGTCATAACTTGATACCCTAATATGATTGAGTGGAGATAAGAAAGAAGAAGACATATACTCTGAGAGAAGAATTACAAAAACTATAACAAGACTCAGAACGAAACACTACAAAGGAATGACAATACATCCAGATGGCACAAGAACCTATAGGATATGTAACAATTGTCCTGATGTGGAACTAACAACAACCCTTATATTTATCATGCCCAGCAATGGCCGCAGCCTTGCAGAAAATTGACATGAACCCAGAGCAGCAGAAACAAAGTATACCCTGTATACAAGATGTATACAAGAAGATATATGAACAAGATATTTAAGAGACAATTTAATGAACAATACAGAAGATAGTATGAAAATTGCCCGAAGCTTTTATTTCCAAAACTTATTCCTTGGATACCAAAAGACTAAGATTCTGAGAGAAGAATTGCAAAAACTATTACAAGGCTCAGAACAAAACACTATAAAGGAATGACAATACATCCAGATGGCACAAGAACCTATAGGACATGTAACAACTGTCCTGGTGTGGAACTAACACCTACACACATATTATCATGTCTAGCAATAGCCGCAGCCTTGCAGAAAATTGACATAAACCCAGAACAGCAGCTTTACACACCCAAGATAGAGAACATTGCGACTGCTGTGATAGAGATGTATGGTACATCTGAGGCTCTTCATTGGACACGACAACAACAAAAAATTGACATATACCCGATTTGCTCTCCTGAGTTCCACTGCTCGAGTGGAAACTCCCTTCTCCTGGCAGTATCTCTCGGCCTTACCACTGGTGGGGGGACACGAGAGACTTACCAGAAGAGCAGTAGCAGTAGACTGGCGATGAAGGCAGTGGCAGAGTAACGACAGGAGGCAGCACGCAGACTTGAAGCACTTCTTTATTGTCATATATCACTAAACATTACATATAACTTGAATAATAAACAACGGGTATTTACATTACGCCACCTCCTGGGGCCAATATAAAAAGGTATTTACAGTCAGGAGAGGTGGCCTCCGCAGGAAACGGGACCACAGCAGTCGGCGACTTCCGCATCAGTTGCGGATGCAAAACAGGCGAACGCGCCATCTACTGGCGGAGGTTACAAGTGCTCTTCTCGTAACACTACCTCCCCCTTAAACCAGATCGTCCCGATCAGGTCCAATTAGTCCTATCTCCCTGGTAACAAGCCAGTCTTCCCACCTTGGCCCTTGATCTAGAACTCCGCTGGATACGGTAGATTAAATCATTGATCCTTTTGATGATCTTGTAGGGCCCTTTCCAAACTGCCATTAACTCCGGTGAAAGTCCCTTTTTTCTTTTTGGATGAAACAGCCATACTAAATCATTTTGTCCAAATCCATCGTGGTTCGCCCTTTGGTAATAGCGAGTCCTCATCCGGTGGCCTGCCATGCGAATCTTGGTCCCAACCAATTCGTGAGTCTCCAACAGAAGACCCCTCATCACTCCTCTGGACCTATTTTTTGGTCCTTTGCTTTCGGCACACCTGTCGCATTCCTTGCACCACCTTTCCACATCCTCGTGATAGTAGACCCAATAGAATCTCTCCCTAACTTTCTTTAGCATTTTATTAATGCCAAAATGAGCCCCCGAGACTCCACCGTGTATTTCCCGAAGGACATTGGGAACCTGGACCTTAGGGACCACTAGCTGCATGGTTTTACTCTTTCCATCGGCACTTTCCCAAATTCTTTTCAGCAGTCCGTTTTCTATACTGAGGGAGTCCCACTGTGACCACAAGGTCTTCAATTCGGGGCTCTTGTCGGATATCATTTCCCAGCTTGGTCTTTCATTCCCCCTTTCTTTCCATTCCAAGATTGGGCCGACGTTGGGATCCCGTTGCTGGATAGTCCTACAACTTTCAGAGGTCCAATCGTCGCTCGGCACCATAGTTGTCCTCCTTGAGGTTACCCCATGTTCATCAATTTTCTCACAATGCCTGAAGTCGCCACAAGGTCTTCTGGAGAGAGCATCTGCATTGCCATGTTTTCTTCCAGGCCGGTCCATAACGTTGGAAGAATTTAGTTTCCCTGGCTGTCTCTGGTCGGGCAGCCTGACGGTGCACTGCCTCTTCAGATGACCATGTCGTCCACAGCGGAAACAGGGCCCAGCCGATCGTCTGCCAGGCCTGCCGGTCTCTTCTAGCCGTTCTAGTCTCTTCAGTATCTCCTTAATGGCGTTCGATTTCCCACCGCCTCCAGTGGTGCTTTGTTCCACAACTAATTCTGCACCAGGGACCCGTGGATGCCCCGATTCCCTTTTTATTTCACGGATAGACACAATATTGTGGGGCGGGTTCACCACAGCCAACGGTTGCCCCATAACGTTGGCAGAATTTAGTTTTCCGGCTGTCCCTGGTCGGGCAGTCTGACGGTGCACTGCCTCTTTAGATGACCATATCGTCCACAGCGGAAACAGGGCCCAGTCGATCGTCTGCCAGGCCTGCCAGTCTCTTCTAGCTGTTCTAGTCTCTTCAGTATCTCCTTAATGGCGTCCGATTCTCCACCGCCTCCAGTGGTGCTTTGCTCCGCAATTAATTCTGCACCACGGACCCGTGGGTGCCCCGATTCGCTCACTCGGTAGGCCGCCTCCACCTCCAGGGCGCGAACCAGCGCCTCTATTGATTTATCGAAAGAAGCAAGTCGTAGCACTCTCTGGACTTCTACGTCTCGAATACCATCGATAAACGTCTGGGCGGCCAATTGGTCAAGGAAATCAATGGGAGCGCCAGGGTAGGCCAGATGACAGAGCCTCTTGACATCAGCTTCAAGCCCCTGCAAACTTTCCCCGACTTTTTGTCTTCTTAGCTTAAGTTGAGCTTGGTATACCTGCCTTAGATGTTGTTCTCCATATCTCAACTCAAGTTCTCCCATCAACATCGCATAACTCTGTTGATCTGCACTCGGAACTACCTGAAGCAGATCTAAGGCCGGCCCCCGAAGAGCCACAATCAAATTTGTCACTTTTTCGGTCTCTCACCAGCCATTGTTGAGAGTCACTGCTTCGAATTGTCGCCTAAAACCCTCGAGTGAAGTTTGTCCGTCAAAGGTAGGCGGAGGTATGTTGCGGCCTGTAGGGGAGATCACAGCACCCTCTAGACTCTTCATGCGCGCCAGCTCGATCTCCAGCCTCTTGCACTCTGTCCGGACTTCGCCAATATTATTCTCTAAGGCTGCCTGGACCCCCCCGATCTCGCTTTGGAACCTAATCTCCAAATTTGTAACTTTTTGGTGGAATTCCTCCCTCTCCTGCTGTCGAAAAAGTCTTTCTTCCTCTTTCTCTTTTTCTTTAAGAACTCTTCTTTCTTCTTTAAGAAGCCTTTCTTTCTCTTTCTCTTCTTCTCTAAGAAGCTTTTCTTTCTCTTTCTCTTCTTCTTTAAGAACTCTTCTTTTCTCTTTCTCTTCTTCTTTAAGAACTCTTCTTTTTTCTTTAAGAAGCTTTTCTTTCTCTTTCTCTTCTTCTCTAAGAAGCTTTTCTTTCTCTTTCTCTTCTTCTTTAAGAACTCTTCTTTTCTCTTTCTCTTCTTCTTTAAGAACTCTTCTTTCTTCTTTAAGAAGCTTTTCTTTCTCTTTCTCTTCTCGAAGCCCTTGAATCATCTGGGTGATTGTGGCCAGCACGTTCTGCTCCGAGGCCATTTTTTGACCTCTAGTCTCGATGGGCATTCGTCAGCAACCGAAGAAATTTCACAGGGAGCCTCCTGGTGACCTCCACGAGGAAGAAGCCCACCTCTGACACCAGTGTTGCGCGGGATCCCAACCAATCTCTGGGCACGACTGCTTCCTCCGCCGCGGAGTAGCTCCTCCTTGCTGGCACCCCGATTTGCTCTCCCGAGTTCCACTGCTCGAGTGGAAACTCCCTTCTCCTGGCAGTATCTCTCGGCCTTACCACTGGTGGGGGGACACGAGAGACTTACCAGAAGAGCAGTAGCAGCAGCAGTAGACTGGCGATGAAGGCAGTGGCAGAGTAACGACAGGAGGCAGCACGCAGACTTGAAGCACTTCTTTATTGTCATATATCACTAAACATTACATATAACTTGAATAATAAACAACGGGTATTTACATTACGCCACCTCCTGGGGCCAATATAAAAAGGTATTTACAGTCAGGAGAGGTGGCCTCCGCAGGAAACGGGACCACAGCAGTCGGCGTCTTCCGCATCAGTTGCGGATGCAAAACAGGCGAACGCGCCATCTACTGGCGGAGGTTACAAGTGCTCTTCTCGTAACAATATGTTTGTCTTTCTTTTATCTTCCCTGGCCTGGGGAATCTAACCTTTTTTGAACAAACTTGGTTGCGTACAGCACTTTGGTACTTTGCTATAGTGTATTGTGACTTGTCTGATTGCTACATTCATTTTTGGGCTCGAATATCATACATTTTGGTTAGTAGCCCGTAAAACCATATTCTCTTCTTAGTATGATAAGTCTTCTTATCTAATCAACACCTGGCCTGGGGAATCTAACCTTTTTTGAACAACATTGGTGGCGTGTAGCACCTTGGAACTTTGCTACAGTACATTGCAGCTTGTCTGCTTGTTACATTCATTTTTGGGCTCGAATATCATATACTTTGGTTAGTAGCCTGTCAAACCATATTCTCTTCTTAGTATGATAAGTCTTCTTATCTAATCAACACCTGGCCTGGGGAATCTAACCTTTTTTGAACAACATTGGTGGCGTACAGCACCTTGGTACTTTGCTATAGTACATTGTGGCTTGTCTGCTTGTTACATTCATTTTTGGGCTTGAATATCATATACTTTGGTTAGTAGCCTGTCAAACCATATTTTCTCTCTCTCTTTCCCGTTGGCCAGCACGAAACATGTGGTAGATATGTAAATATGTAACATTTTATTTTATTCATTCTAAAAAACCTCCTTACTGTCTGGAGAAGGACTCTCTGTCGTTGGGGGGGAATCTCCTCGACTGTACATAACTGTATATATTTTACTCTTTTATTTTATCCCTCTTTTATTTTATACCATCGACTTGTGTATGAGGTCAATAAAATATTTTTAAATCTCAAATCTCAATCTCTCTTTTAGTTAAGTGTATGCGCTCTCTTCCTTTTAGTGTGAGATTGGTGACTTTGAGTGTAAAGTTCTTGATAAGTCCTTCTCCTATCGTCTTCTTTTCTATCACGTCTATTCCCAAAACTTACATTCCTTGAATATATGGCAACTTTTTATAGGAAGAAATAAAACAAAAGAAAAGGGATTATGCAAATCCGTTAAGCTTATTTCACTCCTCATTAAAAAACTTATTCCGTTAACATATTAACCCCGTAAATAGAAGGCAATAAAGGAAAAGAGAAGAGATTACGTAAGTAAGATTTGATAGAAATGTCCGCCCACCCCTGCAGGGTTTTGACCTTCAAGTTAAAGAAGCTAAAAAAGACGGCGGGGCCTAACAAGAGCTACGAATGGACAATGGCGCCGTTGTTTTTTCCCTTCGCGCGGAACTTGTTAAATCCGTCACTTTCCTTAATGGCCAGAACTCGTCCAGTTGGTTTTGTGGCGGTTCCGGCGGAAGCTGCTTCTTCCTCCTTCTTGATAATCCCTAATTGACAGACTGATGGGTATGCAAATATAATCGTAAGGGATGTCTAGTGATGTGGTTTGTTAACACTTGACATAGAAAGGACAGATTTATCATAATCTTTAAATTATTAGATGGAAATTGTGCCGGAAGGATTATTAATCTATAAAGATAAAGGTTATATATATCTCCCGTCTAAATAAACATCAAAGATAGAAGCCATCTATTGACCGTCGTTGCAAAATAGCGGTCTCGGGTTGGTGACAAAGCCACAATATCCGCTTTAGCAAACGGAAAAGGAGACCTTGGTTTCAGGCTAATGGCCCTCGTCAGTCTAGCACGGACTTTATTCCATGAGATCCACAAGGGAACTAATGGAATCTTCACAATATGCTTATCACACGGGACATTTTTTTTTTTGGGCTCGAAAATCATACACTTGGTTAGTAACCCGTAAAACCATCTTCTCTCTTCACAATCTGCCCAAGATGTGTTCAGATGGCAAAGTGGCTAGGCCAAATCTAAGGCCAAAATCGAGGCCGCTAGTTTGCGCCGACGGTCAATAGATGACGTCTAGCTTTGATGTCTATTTTGACGGGAGAGGTGACCTTTAGCTTTAAATTACTTGTTCATATAAAGAGAGATATTAAAAGAAGTAACGAAAAAATAGCAAAATCAGTATCGACCCGTCTATATTTGTTAATCCGAACTGTGAATTATCCAACGTATGAATTGTGTGACCGGCTCTAGTGTATCATCTGGTTTACCTTTTCCAGTCCACAGATGTCGAGTCCGGCCTCCTCCAGCTCGCACTGGAGCCGTACACGGTCCGAGTAGCGCGGGCACCGGGACAGCACGGTGTTGAGGAAGCTCAGGGTGGCGGTCTGCGCGGACCACAAATGGACTCAGGAAATGTCGGGGCCACAGATGGATACAAAACATGTCGGGATTCACGGATGGAATCAGATAATGTCACATCTACAGATGGTTTCAGAATATCTCAGTGGCCACAGATGGATTTAGGATATGTCAAGACCACAGATGGACTCATCAAATGTCGGGAACCACAGATGGACTCAGGAAATATCATGGCTACAGATGGATAAAGACATGTCGGGATTCACGGGTGGAATCAGGTAATGTCACGTCTACATATGGATTCAGAATATCTCAGTGGCCATATATGGACTCAGAATATGTCAAAACACACAGATGGATTTAAGACATGTCATAGATAGAATCAGAGCATATCGAAGTCCGAAGATTGATTCATCACA
>CP092876.1:25097109-25385403 GCA_030710605.1 Cordylochernes scorpioides
TTGACCACAGATGGACTCATCAATGTCGGTGACCAGAGCTGGACTCACCTCAAACACCAGCGGCGAACTCCCGCCGCCATTCACCATCGACACCAGGAACTTGAACCGCACGCTCTCCCCGAAGATCAGCCGCAGCGCTGTCATGGACTCGAGGACTTTCTGATAACCCTGACTGGTAGCCGCGCAGAGTTTGGTGAGGAGCTGCACGAGGTGACAGTGCGGTGACAACTAGTGGGACAGTAGTGTCTCACCTCCAGGGCCACCGTGCGGGTCTTGCTGAAGTTGCTCATGATGGCAGAGGCCAGTGGGGACAATCCTCCTTTGTAAGCTACCATCTTCTCCGCCCCTCGCTGGACACCATCCTTCTGCTATATATAAATGTTTCTATTTTTGACATAGAGATGGCGCTACATGAAAATAAGTCGGTGGATGAGAGGGTAACACGCTCGATTCCCGACAATAAGTCGGTGGATGAAAGGGTAACACGCTCGATTCCCGACAGTCATGAACCGGGATTGAATCCCGCGTTAAAAATTGTTTAATATGTGAATAACCTTCACATATTATTCATTGTTTCAATTATCATGAACTAGGTTGCTCTTGCTGAGCGGTACCTATTAATGTGATTTGATCCAGGCGCTACATGTTATATTTAATTACCGTCCCAATTTGCATAGTTCTTAATTCGATTTGCATACCTGACTCGAGGCAGCATATTGAAGACAGAGAAGACAGTTGTACTCGTCGGTCTATACACACACAGCCCTTCATCCATTGTATCTGGTGAAGTGTAAAATGAATGAAGAGAACTATATACATAGAGAGAGAGATATTGAGATTGAAACTGATTTATTACAATGTTCATATAAGATTACATATGGTTAATTACAAAATTGAGTAAATACGAATAAATAAGATTATCTAATGATAAATATAGGAATAAATAGATATAAATAGAAGAGAAAGAGAGATGTCGTGTATTCCTTTAAAAAAACTCCTTAAATAACCCAAACAATAGTTCTTCAGTAGTTTCGTTATATAAGCCTTACATCGTTATCTATCCAGTCAAACGGACATTGCCGATTGGACATCCGAAGAGCAGAAATGTATTGGTGACTAACAAATAAGATTATTTTTTAATTCAAATTTTTATGTATAAAAGCATCTATAAAATCAAAGATAGCCTCTCCCCTCAAGATAGACGTCAAAACTAGACACCATCTATTGACTGTTACGGCAAACTAGTGGTCTCAGGTCGGTGACAAAGTAACAACACCAGCTTTGGGAAACTGAGAAGTGTCCACCTAGAGATCATGGTTTCGGGCTAATGGCCCTTGTCAGTCCACGACAAAAGTCCCCCTCGACTGCCCATTGTCTCCAGGTGAGCATTTCTTAGTTTCACAAAGCTGGTGTTGTGGTTTCGTCACCAACCCGAGGCCGTTAGTTTGCGGCGACGGTCAATAGATGGCGTCAAATTTGACGGGTGAACGACCTTTATTTTTAATAGATCAATATCCTTCCAGTAAAATTTCCATCTATAAGAAGATATGTAACTAAATGCATTTTTTTGAATAAATAGATTCGTAATATTAGGTATCCTCCAGAGATCTATCCAGTGCTCCTTAATCAGCCTTAAGTTGGTGGCTGGCAGTCTTCTCCCTGATCTTCCTTTCTATGGCTAGTCTATTGATGATATCATAAGGCCTCCTTCAGTAATTGTCCAAGAATTCCATTCTTGGCATTCCACATCCTCTACTTACTTCCATACATTTTCTTACATCTCAAATATAAATTAAACAAGATGCATTAGCGCGCGCCATCTATTATCCAAAATGTAAACTATTTTTACAGCGTATTTATTCCTTTTCACATAAAACAATTTTCTAAACTGCCCTTATAATATTTTTATCATTGCAGTAAGGGAAGTAAAAAAATTGTTATATTTGAAAAAGGAACATATTCGCTTTAAAATAGCTAACATTTTCGATTTCCATACATTAAAATAAGCCTAAACAATACAAAGACAATTAAAAAATATATATATATACGTATTATCAATAGAAATTGTAGAGTTGAAACAAGGATTGTATTACTAGGATTTATTTTTGTATAGAAGGAAGACCATAAAGGCCGAAAATACCATTTACGAACAATTTTGTGAGAAGAACCTACGATACTATCAAAAGATTAGCCATAGAAAGGAAGCTCTGAGAGGACAGTAATACTGTCAGCCACTAACTTGCTTCCAAAATATTTTCCTAATTTTTCACTATATATAAGCCCGATTGCTTATTTCAGAGCAAAAATTAGTAAAGAATCGGATTTTACTTCGTGAAAAATCTTACGCAAATACGAAAGAGATTGAGATTGAAACTGATTTATTACAATGTACATATAAGATTATATATATGGTTAATTACAAAATTGAATAAATACGAATAAATAAGATTATAGAATGATAAATATAGGAATAAATATATATAAATAGATAAAAATAATTGAAAATATACATATATATAAAAATATATACAAGGTCTTCAATGGTGGCGCCCACCGCGGGAAAGACTCCGCCACCGATGGACTGCGAGAGTTCTTATACGAAAGATACGAAAGAGAAATTCATAGTGATCTAAAGCGAACTGATAAACTATTTCTATAACATCTATTTAAATACATATTAAGTAAACGGCTGATGACTAAGCTGACGAGTAAATAAGAAATTTGTAACTAAAGAAACATAAGAATAAATGATATTGCCACGTGGAATATTAGGAAAGACAAAAAACTTCAGGATGGTGCAGCAATTTATTTAAGGCAAGAACAAACTATGAGTGGTAAACAAAAGATATGCAATGTGGGGAAATTACATAGTAGCAAAATATAGACATAAAATAATAATTTGTTATAAAAAAAAAATACTTCGCTACAATATTATATCAAATAACTAAGTTTTTCGACAGAAGAGAGAGGCGCTTTGTTTGAAAAAGTTAGATTTCTATATATGTATTGAAATCGAAGTATTAGTTACTAGTATGGAGTTACCGAGAGATCTGGTAGAGCAGTTAAGAGTTGAGGAAGAACAGACCAGAGCTTGTTTGAGCGCCGTCTGCCGTTGTCGACCATTTAGTCCGTTGGTCTCCCTGTTGGACTGACGCTGCTGACACAGGCGGAGTACTGTCAGCAGGTAGCCCACGCCTTCTTGGTGCTCCGTTAGGAACTCGTCGAGGAAACTACGCACAGACATCGGGTAGAAGTGAATGATTGATCGCTGGATGGCAAAATACATCTTATATGTCAGGGAGCCTGGTGGTAGGACGCTAAAATACATCTTGTAGGCCAGAGAGACTGGTGGTAGGACGCTAAAATACATCTTGTAGGCCAGAGAAACTGGTGGTAGGATGGTAAAATACATCTTGTAGGCCAGAGATATTGGTGGTAGGATGGTAAAAGACATCTTGTAGGCTAGAGAGACTGGTGGTAGGATGGTAAAATACATCTTGTAGGCCAGAGAGACTGGTGGTAGGACGCTAAAATACATCTTGTAGGCCAGAGAGACTGGTGGTAGGATGGTAAAAGACATCTTGTAGGCTAGAGAGACTGGTGGTAGGACGCTAAAATACATCTTGTAGGCCAGAGAGACTGGTGGTAGGACGCTAAAATGCATCTTGTAGGCCAGAGAAACTGGTGGTAGGATGGTAAAAGACATCTTGTAGGCCTGAGATATTGGTGGTAGGATGGTAAAAGGCATCTTGTAGGCTAGAGAGACTGGTGGTAGGATGGTAAAATAAATCTTGTAGGCCGGAGAGACTGGTGGTAGGACGCTAAAATACATCTTGTAGGCCAGAGAGACTGGTGGTAGGATGGTAAAAGACATCTTGTAGGCTAGAGAGACTGGTGGTAGGACGCTAAAATACATCTTGTAGGCCAGAGAGACTGGTGGTAGGATGGTAAAAGACATCTTGTAGGCCAGAGAGACTGGTGGTAGGATGGTAAAAGACATCTTGTAGGCCTGAGATATTGGTGGTAGGATGGTAAAAGACATCTTGTAGGCTAGAGAGACTGGTGGTAGGATGGTAAAATACATCTTGTAGGCCAGAGAGACTGGTGGTAGGATGGTAAAAGACATCTTGTAGGCCAGAGAGACTGGTGGTAGGATGGTAAAAGACATCTTGTAGGCCTGAGATATTGGTGGTAGGATGGTAAAATACATCTTGTAGGCCAGAGAGACTGGTGGTAGGACGCTAAAATACATCTTGTAGGCCTGAGATATTGGTGGTAGGATGGTAAAATACATCTTGTAGGCCAGAGAAACTGGTGGTAGGATGGTAAAAGACATCTTGTAGGCCTGAGATATTGGTGGTAGGATGGTAAAAGACATCTTGTAGGCTAGAGAGACTGGTGGTAGGATGGTAAAATACATCTTGTAGGCCAGAGATATTGGTGGCAGGATGGGATTCCCCGCTAGGTGGCCAACCGAAGAGGCAGCAGGTAACTACGGCTCTCGCCAAGTACTATTATTTCTTTATATCTTTTGCCTTTTATCCCTATTATTTAAAAAAAATTGTGCTAGTTCAGCAATAGAGTTTAAATTAGATTTTGAAAATGAATTCAACCATGATTTTACTTTTATTCATTACGTGTCAGGTAAAGCTACGAGCTTGCTTATTTCTTGATTATGTAAATTTGGACTATATTGACGATAATGATGCAAATTTCGATAAAGTGGCTGACCTAGATCAAGTTAAAAACATTCTTCTTACTCGATACGTTCGTTATGGTAAATCAAATCTGAGAATAATCATACTTGCATTGCTGTTAATTTCGGGTATCGAAAGTAATCCAGGCCCTAAAGCTACTAGACAAACAACGATAGAAACTTCTATGGAGAAAGATCTAAGAGAACTAATTGCGGCACTTACTGTTAAAATTGACGACTGGGGATCAAAAATAGAATCTAGGCTATCTTCAATTGAACTAGGTATGCAGAAATTCGACTCCCGTGTACAACAGCTCGAGTCTTCACTAGAAGATACCACGTGTGCTGTTGCATCGAATGCTAAAAAGATTAGCGAATTCGAGAGGCGAATTGAGTTTCTGGAGATGAAAAACAGAGAGAAAAACTTAGTTTTTTATGGCATTGAAGGTAGTGGTACAGAAACGTCGAATGAATCATGCGTTAAAATAAAAAGACTAATAAAGGACAATATGCAAATTTCCGACGAGATCGATGTTTCCAAGTGCTGGAGGCTATCCAAAAGAGATAAAGCCCCAATTTTGGTCGAGGTTTCCGAACACAGTGAGAGAATGAAGATATTGAAAAATTCATTCAAACTTAAAGATATAAATGTCTTCGTGAATAAGGATTACTCCCCTAGCATCAGAGAACAACGCAGAATATTGATTTCTAAACGGAAAGAACTCTTGAATAAAGGAATCAATGCAAAACTAAGAGATAACAAACTGATTGTTAATGGCACGGTTTACCAAGTTTCTAATGGTAAAATTACTACCAAGGAGGGTGCCGAACTATAGCAATTGGATAGAAATACACAGAGACTATCAATAGATCATCCAATCCCGCCAAATAGGAAAACCCGAAATACATGCTCAGTTAATCATTGCCACCCAAATTACCCTACAAATAAACCTTTAAAAGCAAAAGTTAATCCCTTAAGGATCATATACTGGAACATAAATGGATTTTTTAGAATTTCTTCGGTCTTTTCTCTCTTCGATTACTTGAAATTGTTTGATATTTTTGCTGTAACTGAAACCTGGTGCCACTATTTACTTGACCTAGCTGTAGACGATTTTGAGTTTTACCAATCACCAGCTGTTAAACCTTCGAACCGAGGGAGAAGCTCTGGAGGAATCCTTGTAGGAATTAGAAAGGAAATCCAAGGCTTGATCTACAAAGTTGAAATTGAGCCTAAATGGATCTCGGTTATATTTAAACTGGCTTCAATAGCAGACTCACCCCTAGTGTGTGCAATTTTTGTTTACTTACCCCCAAGCGAATTACAGCTAGAAAATTTAAAAAAATTGTTTTGCTATGTTGAAAATAAAATGCAACAAGGATTCGAAATAGTTTTAGGCGGTGATTTAAATATTCGCATTGGCTACTTGGGTGCTTTCCACAACTTGTTCCAGATCCCAGTTCTGCTTTCCGGCTACCGTACCTCCAGAGATCCAACCGTGTCCCCCCTGGCTGAGACCCTTGTCGATTTCCTTGATGATAACTCCCTCACTATACTAAACGGAAGATCTATTAGTGATAAAAACGGATGATATACTTTTATCTCACATCAGGGGTCTTCAGTTTTGGACTTATTCATGGTTTCTCCTGCACTACTGGAACTTGTTCTTGACCTAAGTATAGAAAGTTTGCCTTACTCCGATCATTTGCCACTTCTTCTAAAACTAAACGGATCAGACAATACAAAAGCGAAAAGCCTACCTTTAGAGTATATTCCTGTAAGAAAATTTACCTGGTCAATAAATAAAGCTCCGACATATGAACTTTGTCTCGAAGACCTAAATGCTCTTCAACTACCGGAAGACGCCTCAATAGATCTATGTGCTGACACTCTTACTAGCAGGATTCAAACATCAATGGTGAGAGCAGGAATGCTAACAAAGGGAAGAGCGGATAGTTCGCGGTCTAAGCCATGGTTTGACGGAGAATGCTATACAGCAAAAACATATATGAAAAAAAATCTTAAGTTATATTTGACTCTCAATACTCCTATTTATAAAGATTTGTTTATTACGAGTAAACGCAAATACTTATCATTGCTCAAATACAAAAAGAACAAATACTCTGATTCTGTTCAAGCTGCCCTTAGCAATGTTAAGGACTCTGCCGAATTTTGGAAAATAATTGCGTCCTTTAAGAAACGGATTAGCACAAAAGGAAATATTGACATCTCAGAGTGGGAATCCTTCTATCAGGGTTTATTGTCGCCTCCTCAAAGAATTGTGGCTGATATACCTACTCTACTAATTCCTACTGACCCCGAGCTGGACGCCGAAATTTCATTTTTGGAAATTGCGAGGGAAATCGCTAGCTTAAAAAACAATAAAGCAGCAGGTTACGATAGTATACCAAATGAAGCTATCAAAGCCTTACCTGAGAATAGTTTAATCCTTTTATCTAACTTATTCAATAAAATATTAACTAAATCCCAAGTTCCTTCACAGTGGTCAAAAACCATAATCCAACCAATATTCAAAAATGGTGATCCGAATGCACCATCAAATTATAGGGGCATTGCCCTTATAAGCAACTTGTCAAAACTTTTTACATCCATATTAAAAAATAGACTAAGTAATTGGATTGAGAATAGAAAACTCATAGCGGAAAACCAGGCAGGATTCAGAAGGGGTTACTCGTGCCAAGACCATATCTTCACGCTTACATCACTAATCCAAATGACATTAAGCCGCAAAAGAAGGAAACTTTACGCATTTTTTATTGATCTCAAAAAAGCGTTTGATACAGTTCCACATCTACTTTTATGGAGAAAGCTTGCGCTTGTTGGTTTAAGTGGGCGATTTATCAAACTCATACAGAACTACTATGCTCAAATGATGGCAGCGGTCAGATGGAACGGCTCTTTTACAGAATTCATCAAAATACAATCAGGTGTTCTTCAGGGTGAACCTCTTTCACCGTATTTATTTGTTATTTTTATTAACGATCTGGTTGCTACATTGGATGATTCTGACCTGCCAGGTATATACTTACCGGGCCATGGAACTATACACCTCCTCCTGTTCGCGGATGATATAGTCCTCTTTGGTGAATCCAAGATAAATCTCCAAATAAAGATTAATCTAATAAAAAGATATTTTGAGGAAAATGGTTTAACTCTGAACCAATCCAAGTCTAAAATCGTAGTGTTTCGAAATGGAGGCCGCTTGGCCAGATCTGACGTTTGGTTTTGGGGCCAACAACCCTTGACAGTATCTTCAAAATATACATATCTTGGCTACCCCTTAACTACCAAGAATCCAACTGCTTACGTGGCGCAGCACTTTAAAAGCAAAGCATTGGTTGCTACAAACGCAGTATGGAGAATACTATCTAAGTCAAGAACCAAATCGTTCGGAGCAGTGATGAAACTACTTGACTCCATAGTTTTATCCACGTTGTTATACTCGGCCCCCCTGTGGGCGACAAATCAGATAGGAGTTGTAAACCAGATCCAGGATATTTTCCTACGGCGATTTCTTGACCTTCCCAGATATACTCCGGGCTACATCTTACGAACAGAAACCGGAAGGATGTCCCTTGAATTAAACATTACGAAATTGATTCTAAAGTTCTGGATACGGATCTTAAAAATGGACAGGACAAGATTACCCTATGTTTGCTTGTCCCAGCTCTGGAAAGTTTCAATTGTGGGAAAAGCGGGAAACAATTTTATTCATAACTTGAATAGCATCATTGACTCTAGGGGTTTTTCTTTTCTTAAGAACTGTGAAGATTATATGGTTGTGCGAGGAGAAATGCCTAGAATTATTCAAACCACAGTGGACCAGATACTCCAATTTGACCGAGCTAAGATACAAAACTCAACTCATTTTATTCACTACCAATTTCTAAGTAGCTCCTTTATGACGGAGGACTACTTACTATCAAATCTCCCTTTGAAAATTAAACGATTTATAGCCCGTCAAAGGATTCTATGGTTACTTTTCCGCGAGGATATCACGGGATTTTGGAACAGCGACCCTTTAAATTGCTACTTCTGCAATGTTGGCATCCAAGACAAATTGGTCCACTATCTATTCCATTGCCCATTCCTACATGAAAAGAGAATGGAAATTCGCGAAATTTCGGAGCTAACTCACTACAATGAACAACATGTATATAAAATCTTTACTTCTCTCCTGCTGGATATAAATATCTTGTTTATAAATATTTTAAATTTTTCAAGGCAATTGATAAAATGAGAGAAGAAGTGCTCAACTCCACAGACAATGGCTGATTGCTCCCCCTCCCCTCTAAATTGCTTTTCCTCCTCACTCATGTACATATATAACCGTTATGGGGAATCCCCATGTAAGACAATAGTGTCTTAATAAAGGTTTTTTTTTGTTGTTGTTGTTGATATTGGTGGCAGGATGGTAAAAGACATCTTGTAGGCTAGAGAGACTGGTGGTAGGACGCTAAAATACATCTTGTAGGCCAGAGAGACTGGTGGTAGGATGGTAAAAGACATCTTGTAGGCCAGAGAAACTGGTGGTAGGATGGTAAAAGACATCTTGTAGGCCTGAGATATTGGTGGTAGGATGGTAAAAGACATCTTGTAGGCCAGAGAGATTGGTGGTAGGATGGTAAAAGACATCTTGTAGGCCAGAGAGACTGGTGGTAGGATGGTAAAAGACATCTTGTAGGCCAGAGAGACTGGTGGTAGGATGGTAAAAGACATCTTGTAGGCCAGAGAGACTGGTGGTAGGATGGTAAAAGACATCTTGTAGGCCTGAGATATTGGTGGTAGGATGGTAAAAGACATCTTGTAGGCCAGAGAGACTGGTGGTAGGATGGTAAAAGACATCTTGTAGGCCTGAGATATTGGTGGTAGGATGGTAAAAGACATCTTGTAGGCTAGAGAGACTGGTGGTAGGATGGTAAAATACATCTTGTAGGCCAGAGAGACTGGTGGTAGGATGGTAAAAGACATCTTGTAGGCCTGAGACACTGGTGGTAGGATGGTAAAAGGCATCTTGTAGGCCAGAGAGATTGGTGGGAGGATGGTAAAAGACATCTTGTAGGCCTGAGAGACTGATGGTAGGATGGTAAAAGACATCTTGTAGGCCAGAGAGATTGGTGATAGGATGGTAAAATACATCTTGTAGGCCAGAGACACTGGTGGTAGGATGGTAAAAGACATCTTGTAGGCCAGAGAGACTGGTGGGAGGATGGTGAAAGACATCTTGTAGGCCAGAGAGATTGGTGGTAGGATGGTGAAAGACATCTTGTAGGCCAGAGAGATTGGTGGGAGGATGGTAAAATACATCTTGTAGGCCAGAGAGACTGATGGTAGGATGGTAAAAGACATCTTGTAGGCCAGAGAGACTGGTGGTAGGATGGTGAAAGACATCTTGTAGGCCAGAGAGATTGGTGGGAGGATGGTAAAATACATCTTGTAGGCCAGAGAGACTGATGGTAGGATGGTAAAAGACATCTTGTAGGCCAGAGAGACTGGTGGTAGGATGGTAAAAGACATCTTGTAGGCCATAGAGAGGGTCTTTCAGATATTTTTCTAATAGCAGTTGAAAGACTGAGGAATTGTTTATATTCTAAAAATCAAAGATAGCGACAAAATAATTACAATTCTTGATTACAGATGGCGTGTAAATGCCCTATTTATATTTATATATAAGTATATTAAAGTGTATAATTAAGGAAAAATATATAATATTAGTATATTTAAAATCAAGAGAGGGAAATACTGATGACTGATTTTAAACAAATTTAAGGAACACATAAACTATTTAAGAAAATTCACTCTAATTTAATCAAAATTTAAAAGCAAAAATCATTTTACAAATGTTAAATATCTACGTACACACATCTTTGTCATGTATATAAAAAAAACGAAACATTTATCAAGTCAAACATAGAAAGGTATTAAAAAATGGTAGGAAAAATAGCGATGACAGATTTCCAATTTATCTTTTCAAATGATGACCACACAACGAGTGATGATGATAAATGAGAAAAATATCGTTGGAGAAGAATAATGTAAAGTAAATACCGATTATTGCATTCTCTTGTGCACATTTTCGTGGCCAACCTTAATTTGAATGGGTATCGAATCTTTTAGGATTCAGAGAACGTTTTTGTAATTTATGAAGTCAAAGGAAGGAAGAGGAATCGAGGAAACCACCCATCTTTTGAAGTACTATTAATGTCTTCGTTGCAAAATACAATTGATGCAACAGAAGGTAGAATGAAGAGAACCAATCAATTCTGAGATAATTCAATTTAGGAACTTCAGGAAGAAACTTGTTCGAAGCTCATCGATATTCCAGGGATGGAGGTTCTATGAATTCTTGATTTATTACTTCATGGATTGGCCATACAGATGGATGCTTCGGTTCTGTCGATATTTCAGAGTACTATGGCTTGCTGATATATGGCTTTGTAGATCGGTCATGTGCAGATGAATGCTTTGGTGATGTCGATATTTCATGCTCCTATGGTTTTCTGTAGATCGGTCATGCAGGTGGATAAGAATTTGTGGATATTCCAGTGATGAAGATTATAATGCCTTACCTATATATTGTTCTATGGATCAGTTATACATATGCGTATATTATATAGATATTCCAAGGATGGAGGTCTTGTAACTTCCTGATTTATTACTGTGTCGATCAGTCAAGCATAGATCCTGTGAATAATCCAAGAATAGAAGTCTTGTGACTAACTTATCTATTACTGAATGGATCTTTCATAAAGAAGCATAGATTCTGTAGATATTTCAGAGTATTATGACTTCCTGATTTATTACTACATGAATCAGATACATAGATGCACCCGCTCCACCTGGAAAGGAAGACCAATTCACATTCGTGCGTACACACATTCCTAATCACTCTCACACACAGGAATTATGGCCATCCTCGCATCGGCGAAGTCAAGAATCTACCGTTACTTCGTCCAGGTTGGATTGGGTGAGGCCATCGAGGACCCCGTCATCGCCTAGAGGCGGACATTGTCGAGGGGACTACCTGGCTGAATGTAAATAATTATTTTATCGATGTAATTTTTATTCTGTAAATATTGACTAAAAAGTCAATAAAGATGTTTTAATTGTCAATTGTCACACACTCGCTCACACCTAATCACACACACACCCGCTTACACTGGACAAGACACCACCACCACCCGCTTACACTGAATCACTCCCAGATATAAAGGAAGCCCGGCCCACCTGCGGTAGGAGTACTGTAGATCGTCCTTCAACCTCCGTAGGAGGTCGGACAGGGGAGGACCCTCCACAGGGACCGTGCGGTCCTCGCACCGCTTACGGGCCAGCTGCTCCTCCCGGATGACATGGCGTCGCAGGTAGAAGAGGTAGTCCGAGGCTGTGAGGTGGGGAGCCCTGTGGCCCCCGGGGGAGGCCTGCACATCCTCCACTTCATCTACCCGGAACATGGGATGGAAAGCAAAATAATTAGAATGAAGGTTTGGCTCTACTACATAGAAGATTACACGGATAGGCAAATCAAAGGTGTAGACCACGTTGATCACCTTTTTCTATTCAAAAGGGTTATTGCACAATGTATTCATTCCTGAAGACCAAACTGATAATCAGTACTCATACAAATATTTTCTGGAACGGTTATTAAACGAGGAAGAAAAGACGTGATATCTAGCACCCCAAAGACTTTGTCTTGCTCCTCGACTATTATCGACTCCTTACGGCCATTCCAGTAAACCAGTTTGATGGGAGAAAGGAGAGTTACAGTGATGCCACATTCCCTTATTTCTCTGATTTGTCAAAATATGATTTCTTTTGTTTGGAGGAAGCTTGAAAGCAGATCTATACTATGGATGAGATGGAGTAGTAACTGTAAACAATTTATCTTGAAGCATGTAAATGTCGCCAATGACCCGTTAAGGGAAGTTCATTTTTGGGAAACGAAACTTAATCGTTGTAAGCCAATGCTATCATTGTCGAGCCAACCATCAAATAGACAAGTTCTTCCACTCATCAGCTGTAGAGCACTTACCTTTTTATGGCATTTGGCGTAGATGTCTTCAGGGAGCTCCTCAACCGTCTCAACGCCCATTATTCCTGTGACAACACCACGTAGACCGTGACCAATGGTTCTCCAGAATGGATCTTGTGATTTATAAAAAAAACTTTTGTCAATTGATCATAGACACTTTTGTATGTGGACTTCACAAAAGTTTGTTTTTCAAACTTGATTCGTACTGGAGTTGGTAGAAGTGTGGTACTAACCAGGATCGAATCCCGCATTTAGCACTTTTTTTCTGAAAAATAAATGCTTCAATGGCCCCCCTATTCTTGAAAAGGTCAACCTCATCAGTGAGTACAAGCGTGGCTCTCTAACCCAATTGTAAGAACAAAAGTCGAACTGTGTGTTTTCTACATATGTAGACATGTGGTGCTCTTGCAGTAGAAGCTGTTGCTAACAACCCACCATGATAACCATGTCTATAATACGTGTACCTGGGAAAAGTAAAAGAATTCCACTATTCTTTGATATATCGCGAATTGATATCTTAAAAATTGACGACTTTAATATTGATGGCCCACACAAGAATAGAATTTAAATATTAAGAATGCATAAAGATTCTACAATTGGAAATTCAATAGAGCAAGACATTAATAAAATGTATTATGTGCTAAAAACACAATATATATAATGCACATTTTCAACATCTTATTAAATGTATATAATGATGCATTAGCGCGCCATATTTTAAAAAATTCGAAACTTTTATAGACGCGTATGATTCTTAAAAAAAAAACAATTTCTACTTTAGTATAAGTTACTAAATAAAATCTTCGGAATAGATCAGGATAAGTCATTAATCTGTTGAGATATATCGTCAAGAAATTGAGTAAATCTACTCTTGTTGGACTCTATGTCCCAAACAACATATATTGGACTTAAAGAAATGCTTCATGCTGTGGCAAATTGGATGATCCTTAGCTATAGAAAAAAGTTTTAAAATTGCAGACGTAATGTCTCCATGATCAATTATCTGTCCCTTTGTAACATGAGGCCTCTAAAATCAGCGGCTATATCTTGCAGCCTTGGTGTCTTTCTGATCAATTCCTTGAGCTTTTGTAACGTGAGGCCTCTAAAGCCAGCGGCTATATCTTGCAGCCTTGGTGCCTCTCGTATCAAATCCTTGGGCCTTTGCCACTCTAGGCATCTAAAACCAGCGGCTATATCTTGCAACCTTGGTGTCTTTCTGATCAATTCCTTGAACCTTCGTAACATGAGGCCTCTAAAGCCAGCGGCTATATCTTGCAGCCTTGGTGCCTCTCGTATCAAATCCTTGGGCCTTTGCCACTCTAGGCATCTAAAACCAGCGGCTATATCTTGCAACCTTGGTGTCTTTCTGATCAATTCCTTGAGCCTTCGTAAGGTGAGGCCTCTAAAATCAGCGGCTATATCTTGCAGCCTTGGTGTCTTTCTGATCAATTCCTTGAGCTTTCGTAACGTGAGGCCTCTAAAATCAGCGGCTATATCTTGCAGCCTTGGTGTCTTTCTGATCAATTCCTTGAACCTTCGTAACATGAGGCCTCTAAAATCAGCGGCTATATATTGCAGCCTTGGTGTCTTTCTGATCAATTCCTTGAACCTTCGTAACGTGAGGCCTCTAAAATCAGCGGCTATATCTTGCAGCCTTGGTGTCTTTCTGATCAATTCCTTGAACCTTCGTAACGTGAGGCCTCTAAAATCAGCGGCTATATCTTGCAGCCTTGGTGTCTTTCTGATCAATTCCTTGAACCTTCGTAACATGAGGCCTCTAAAATCAGCGGCTATATCTTGCAGCCTTGGTGTCTTTCTGATCAATTCCTTGAGCCTTCGTAACGTGAGGCCTCTAAAATCAGCGGCTATATCTTGCAGCCTTGGTGTCTTTCTGATCAATTCCTTGAGCCTTCGTAACATGAGGCCTCTAAAATCAGCGGCTATATCTTGCAGCCTTGGTGTCTTTCTGATCAATTCCTTGAGCCTTCTTAACGTGAGGCCTCTAAAATCAGCGGCTATATCTTGCAGCCTTGGTGTCTTTCTGATCAATTCCTTGAGCCTTCGTAACGTGAGGCCTCTAAAATCAGCGGCTATATCTTGCAGCCTTGGTGTCTTTCTGATCAATTCCTTGAGCCTTCGTAACGTGAGGCCTCTAAAATCAGCGGCTATATCTTGCAGCCTTGGTGTCTTTCTGATCAATTCCTTGAGCCTTCGTAACGTGAGGCCTCTAAAATCAGCGGCTATATCTTGCAGCCTTGGTGTCTTTCTGATCAATTCATTGAGCCTTCTTAACGTGAGGCCTCTAAAATCAGCGGCTATATCTTGCAGCCTTGGTGTCTTTCTGATCAATTCCTTGAGCCTTCGTAACGTGAGGCCTCTAAAATCAGCGGCTATATCTTGCAGCCTTGGTGTCTTTCTGATCAATTCCTTGAGCCTTTGTAACATGAGGCTTCTAAAATCAGAAGCGATATCTTGCAGATATAGTGTCTCCCTGATTAATTCATTGAGCCTTCGTAACGTGAGGCCTCTGAAATCAAAAGCGATATATTGCAGCCTTGGTGTCTCCCTGATCAATTCCTTGAGCCTTCGTAACGTAAGGCCTCTAAAGCCAGCGGCTATATCTTGCGGCCGGGGTGCCTCCCAGATCAATACTCTGAGACTTCGTAACATGAAGCCTCTAAAATCAGCGGCTATATCTTGCGGCTGAAGTGCTTCCTTGATCAATTCATTGAGCCTTTGTAACGCGAGGCCTCTTTATTCAGCGGCTATATTTTGTAGCTATGGTGCCTCCAGGTTCAATTATTTGAGCCTTCGTAACGTGATGCCTCTAAAATCAGCGCCCAGATTTTGAATCTTAATCGCTGTCCCAATCATTTTCTTGAACTTATTCAAAGCACAAGCTAGAATCAGTGCTAATTATTATATTGAGCAAACTATATATTTTTGAAAATTTCACACCCAGGCTTGGGATACAATCTTTTTTTTTTCTATTTCTAAACACCCTAAAATTAAAAGTTTTGCTTATCAACTGTCCAGTAACTATCTAGAAGAAAGGTCAATAATTATAGTTTTATTGTTGCTAGGTTCTTTCTAACGATCCATCATTTTAAAATTTATTTATTTAAAACAATTATAGAGTTCTTTTGTCCCCTAAACATCTGATCCAAAATGTACTAACAGCTATATAACAGAAGAGAGAAATCCAAATGAAGAACATTCTCTTTCAATTCTCTCTTGCGCTTAAAATAAAACTCTATAATTAGAAAACAACACTCAATTTTATCTTTTTGTTAACTTTGCTTAGAATTTTTAATGAAACTGATTCCAAGAAAATATTAATCAAACATTTTATGTATTAATTTACAAGAGAGAGAACAAAATATAAAATAGAAACTAATATTAAAACAAAGGAGCTTTTTTTTCTTCGGTTAGCGCCTATTTACCTGTGATCTTATACACATACTTTGTGGGAATAATTAATTAATTAAAAATATATATGTCATAATTTGTATATAATTAAATGCACCCCCGACCCCCTATGTATGTACCATGTATGATTTTCAAAGATTTAATAAAGAACAAGGTAACTGGAGGAAAGCAAGTAGCAATAAGACATAGGAAGTAGGCCTAAAGCTGGCACGACTATTCTTGGCACCCCCGTCAATATTGCAGGGGCAAAGACCGGACGTATCTAGTGACCGCAGAAGTTATAAATGTTAAGCTAACGCCCAATATTTCCGGCAAAGACAGGACGTATCTAATATCCGCCGAAGTTATAAGCGTCGAGCTACCCAACACTTCCTGGCGAAATCGGATATATCTTCCGGCAAAAGCAACACCAAAGAAAACCGCCGGGCCAATCAGAAGACAGTACCTAAATAGGTCGACCAATAGGAAAAGATCATGTGACATCTCTCGACCAATCAAAAAGAAACTGAGTCTTGGTGTTAAATCGAAAAGCAAGAATGGTCAGTTGTTCACTCGTTCTCGCCGAGTTCGGACCTAGTAGTGATTTCGCTCTCAACAAGGTGACATCTACTCTCGAGACCTCCCCGCTCACCCCATAGCTAAGTCAATCACCGCCATGTGATCAGATAATTAATAAGTCAAATCGCTCAGCTCTTCTCAAGCTTTCTTTCCTCCAATCCAGTTGCCTTTCATTTTCAAACCCCATCACGTGTCCTGATTATTCCTAACTGTATGCTGCAACTTCCACTCAAACGACTGCGCTTCAATCAAATCTCACCATTCGCATCCAACAACAAGAAATTCCGCAACGATATTGTCACATATATATAACACTTTTTCTATTGGGTTAGATACACTATCTACAAATTTATAAGAGGTTGGTATTCATGTTCCAAAACGTCTTTTCACATAAAAAGTCTATTAAAAAAAGTCCTTTAATGCTAATCTCTGCACCAAGTTCACAGAATAAGGTCAATATAACCAGGCTATAACAAAACTTTGACAAATTCCAACAAGGTTCAAACACAGGTTATTGGATTTTTTATTTCCGAATTTTTCAAAATTTCTGTTTTAGCATATTCAACGATCTTAACTTCGTGCTTTCCACAGAAAATATAAAAAAAATGTATTTTTAAAATAATTTTTAAAGGTAGAAAGAGGAGCCCTTCATCGCGCATAAACACACTTAATATATACAGTAGAACCTCCATGAGAGGACACTCGCTCTAAAGGACACCTCTCTATAAAGGACAATTTTCATTTGCAAAATTATCATTTTTACTATTTAGTAACTCTCGAGTAAGAGGACACATCTCCCTAAAGGACACTTTGACTTTGAAATTAGGTGTCCTTTACAGGGAGGTTCTAATGTATGTATGGTAATGGTAGCAAAACACCAACATTCTCTCAAATCAGATGAACAATTTGTGATACTTCAATAATTGTAGCGATTAATAAAATGAAAGAAGACAAGTTTCTTTAATCATTTAACGACGCAAGCTTTCGGGCAAAAACCCTTCAACAGGCAAGCTAAAGCATAAATACGACACTTTACATTCTCAGACTTGAATACAATATCTTAAAGATAGAGGTTACCTGGTTAGCATTCATAGTTCTTAAAAACAAGAGACCTTCGTCAGAAAAGGTTTTATTTTCATTTTGAAGCTTTAATAGAAATAAGTGGATACAAAAACCTTTGGAGTGACCGTTGTAGTATTATTTAAATATATTCTCGGTTAGTGCGCAATATTGTCACTAGACACATGCATTGGAAAGGGGGGTTGTCAAGGATTTACACTCTTCAAGAAAATAAATTAACTTTTTTTAATATTATAAGTATTTAATGACTAAAATTCACCAAGGAAAAATCTAATTAATAAGAGTGAAAAAAAAGCATGAGTAATCAAACTTTTGAGCAGCAACTTCGGGTTTCTACTGGATGTTCAGTCTAGAGTTTGGTCAACCATTACAAATAGGATTGTCGATGTTATAAGAAGAGCTTGTCTAAAGAAATCGCCTCGAGACGACCAATGTATATTTATGGAAGAATCTCAGCAAGTAACCAGCGTTCTCCCAGTTATTTTAGGTGGCACATTTCCTTTTCCCTGAAATTAACTTTTATTTGATGAGATCAGGTCACACACTGAGACTTTCCCTCAACGCAGTAATTAAAAGCCAGGCCGTTGACCTAGGACCATCTTGTTAAATTACCAAATTTTTTTTTTATCCCTTGCAGAGCCGACGTTTCCAGCTAAGTAAACACAACAATTGGTATTGTGATTTTTGCCGCTCTCTCCTCTTTGGATCAACCACATCGGTCATGGTTCGCTGGAAGGGATTGTTGTTGACGAAGTTCTTTGATGGAGAGATCTGTTTGGATTGGTATCGATAGATAGAATTCCTGGGATTAGAGCTTAGGTTAGGATACTACCTGTGTCTCATGGTGATATGGAAGGGAGCTCTACCCAGTTATAACCCAGTTGTATCCATAGATAATTCCTGATGCTAGAGTTGGGGTCGGGAAAAACTCCGATCTCATTGTACTATGGAAGAAGACTCTAGTATAGGATGTATCTATAGATTTAAACCCTTTATTAGGTATTTAAAATATTTCTGCAATTTCCAACGCTATGAAATGTATTTTTGCCAACCAAAGGATCGAAACTTTTTAAACCTACCACGTATTTTCTTTTTTCGAATATTAATACTTAATTTAAAGTGCTTCGTAAAATGTTTATTTTCTAATTTATTAGCATTGACAAGCTTACGATTCAAAGAACTCTTCCATAGGCGTTTCTTCCAGGTATATACAAGAAAGTCACGTAGAAGAGTTCTTTAACTCGAAGGATAGTCAATGCTAATACATTGGAAAATAAAATTTTTGCGGAGTATTTGATTAAGCATTTAGAAATACATTAATGATCGTGATACTCCTGTGGAGGGACTGACGGGTCCGAAAGCTAGAGAATAAAAATTTGGGCAAGAAACTTGGCCCTGGAGACTTTATTTTCTTTATAATATTAATTGATTTGGAGATATACAATAAGTCCGAATCTAAGATGTCTCCTTGGCAATGTACACGCTTCTCCCAGCGATCCTGATATTGATGGAAATACTTCTGGAACGTCGAATGCTGGAACGTGTTATTGGGAATTCTGATCAGATGGTCAGTTGGAGTATTTCTATTATACAATATAATATAATGCGGCTTGTGATTGTAAAACCACATTTGAAAATTATCCTGCATGTGTTTCTTTTAAACGAAAAATCAAAATTTATTTCAACGAGAAATGACGACCATTTCTAACCTTAGGGATGAGGTATGAAAGGACGAAGTGTGAAGAGTAATGATAAACGGAAAAATAAAAGTGTCTAGGGATGGGAAAATTTCTATTGTTTGAAAAAAAAAGTTTAAATCCACAACGCGTTATTTGCCAATTCAATGGGCAACTTTTAAATCTTTTCTTTTCTCACTCTCATCTCCCCCCCACCCAAATTTCTTATCATAATTATTATTTTATAATCCTTTAAATTTGTAGAAAGGTTATAATTTTAAACATTTTGATGAGTATATAAATATTAAAGAAATATAGTGATAAATACCTTTTTGTTTCAATTTTTTACTTCCTCAAAATTAAAAAAAATTATTAATATAAGAGGCTTCAATAGTATGTATACGTCTTCTACGGCCGCCACATTCCACAGGGATTCTTCCCGCAGCGCCATCGTAAATATTAATGGCAGCGGTCCAATTAATGCGGCCGTCCGGGAGAACAGCCCCGTTCTAATTGGTTGAGCGGGAGTTGGCGGCTGTTGAGGAGATGAACAGGATGGGTGGCCCGTAATAGGCGGAAATCTTATTCCTTTCTTTAATCATTCTTATTTATCGAATATATTTGTTTTCTCTACGCTACTTCTTATGTTAATTTCGTTTGGGATTTTTTTTTCATCTAGTTTTCTCATTCCATTTAAATATAGTTGATTTTTTTCGTTCTCAGTTTATTCAGATCAAATCCATTCTGTGTGTCTATAGCTGATTTATTTTTGCATTGTAACTTTCCCAAATTTGGCCGAGGCTTAAATAAATTAATTCTTTGTGGCATTAAATCATTTTAGCTGCATAAAGACAAGTTTATAATCACCATCAAAAACGCTCTGCCAGAAACCAAATCATCCGAAATTGTTATGACGGGCTAGGGTCATCCAGTAACACTTGCGACTTTTAAATACTATATTCCCTTGGCAGAGCTGACTGCTATAGGGCGCGTCCCCAGGTGGCGGATAGGGGAACGACCTGAACAAGCAGAATAACTCTGACGAATAAGCAGTCGCGGACCAACAGCAGCATTGTTAGAAGAGGAGTAGACCTCTTTAAAAATCCTGACTTCAACTGACCCAGCAAGGGTCCCACTCCAGGGATACGGAGGAGCTGCGTCTATACTCATGTTAGAGTCGGCAGCAAAGGCGTCTGCTTCCATGTTAGGAACGGCCTCAAACTACAGGCAAAGTCAGACTTTCACCAAAGTGTGCCTGGATCATGGTGCCATGATCAACGAAAGCTGCACCCCTACACCCTATTCCATGAGATCATGGAATTCGTGTAATCTTAAGATTACACGGGGATAAGAAACAACAAATACTATATTTAAAACTTAGTGATTCTTTTTAAACATTTTATAAGAGCGCTCAGTTTCTAACACCTCAAGTTGAAAAGACGGAAAATATCGATAATGCATTCAATTAGAATAAATTCACAAAAGTAGTTTTAATATCTTTTTAATTATTTATTTATAACAATTTATAATCCTAAATGGACCGATATATCGAAATCCTTTACCAAAATTTAACCTAGAACAATCTTGAAAACTCTTTTCATTATATTTATTTAGGATTTATATTCTTGTAATTATTCATGCAAGAACACTTCTACAGACCTATAAGCTTATGTCCATAGGTTCCCCAAACATCCCTAAGATGCCTTCCATAGTAGCTGCCTTCCACGGTATATAAGAAAAGCAATCCAATCCAATAGTAGAGCGGACTGGAGATTAATCTGGCGAAACCGCTGAGAGGGTTCACTACTGATGATCCAAGCCCTCTCATTAAATAACTTATATCATTGCAGTAAGATCTATATAGAAAACATCTAATGATTTATATAAAAAACATTGAAAAAAAATAATTCTTACAAATTTATATATATGAAAAATAAAGAAGGTATATCCTGACCAGGAGCACATATGCTTTATATATATATATATGTCGTAAACCCGGATAAGCCAACAAGTGAGTTGGAAGCAGTCGGGGTTGAGTGGCAAGGCGTGCAGAGTGGGAAGTCCGCACGGGACAGTAAGGACAAAGTTTGGGATCAAAAGACGCTCTCCTAGTACGTCTCACGTGGCACCAGGACCAGGGGAAAGTTGAGTATTAACTGAGGAAAACTCGGCGTCCTGCATGAAGCCGCGGAGGCAGAGAGGAGCCAAAACGGCGGCCACGAGGGCCGCCGTGAGACCTAGCACTGAGAGGCCTGTCCGAAAATATCCACTGTAACCTAACTAACTGTCAACTTCCGGACCAACGCCCTTTTTGTCCCTCTCTGGATCCCCCGGGTGTCCGGTGGCAAGCTGGTGTCACTTTGAGACGACTAGAAAAGACGTCATACTTTATTACTTACATATCACATTGTTTAAATTACGATATATATATATATTGATTTATAGAATTTTTTACCAAAACCGTGATTTGTCATGAAGTATTTGATCGGCGTATACAACATATAGCAAGAAGTATATAAAACTGCAAGAAAAACAAATTTTAGACCATAATTTTGCAAATGTACCAATGTGATGAATTTACCAATTATATCTATTTCAATTCAACATATATGAAATATCTTCTATTCAATATAGAATAAAGGAATTATATTAAGTATTTGTACCATTTATTCACACTGGTATTGTAAGTTCTCTTCATTTTTGCAAACCCCATTATATTGTGTGGGAGAAATAATTTATTATTTAATATTATTTAATATATATTATTCAATGAAAAAAAATATTAACCAGATAATTACTCTTTATTTAAGAAATCATCATATATGTTCCATAGTTTGGTTGTTCAATATTCTCTAGCTGTATATAGTCTTTTGGGTTTTGTTGATAATTGTCGACTAGTCCCCTGTTTACATCACCAATAAATACTTTCACATCTTAAGATATACAAAGACTCGATTTATACGCTACAATATAAGTGGTGGCAACTGGTTATGCAAAATGGTGATTTGCATATCTTTTCTTTTTGGGGTTTGAAGTAGTTTTTTTTTGGTTTTACCGTTAGCTTTCGTCGAGTTATCACTTATTCACCTATTATACAAATATGAGACAAAATTACATCTTTCCTTATAAAATCCTATTAAAAGCTAATCCCTAAATAACAGTTTGGAGTAATACTAAACGATATATCATTATTAAAATGCCTTCCTTAAAATATTTTCAACAAAATAAGGGTTACGCCCCAAAGGGCTTGTGTGTTCTAAATAAGGTTATCTTCCTTAGTTTTTCTAGGTAACAAGCGTATTGATGTGTAAACAAAGAGAGTAATGATAAAATTAGAATTTCTAAATACTTCCTTCTATGGCGATCTTCTTATTGCCATATAAGATTAATAGAACATTTGCCCGTCACACATGCGTACTCTGATATGTAAAAGCTAAGGAACAAAATGAATTTATTAAGGAAAATAGATCAAAATTTATTCAAATACAGTAGAACCTTCCTGTAAAGGACACCTAATTGCAGAGCCAAAGTGTCCTTTAGGGAGAGGTGTTCTCTTACCGGAGAGTTACTAAATTGTAAAAAAAGGTAATTTTGCAAATGAAAACTGTCCTTTGTAGAGAGGTGTCCGCTAAAGGGAGGTTCTACTGTATGTTATACAATCTTCATATAATTAATTGCATATCAAAATAGCGACAACGTTTCAAAATATGCAAAGTTGAACTACACACACATCAAATTTTTTTTTCGGGTCTTGTAGGTGAGTTTATTAATGGCTTATATGACTTTTTGGACTTTTGCCTCGGGAGGATTCTATATACAGTTACGAGCGTCATGCGTTCTTAATAATTTTCTCTCCTATTGGTTGGCTACGATCACGCCACTTTTGCCCCCCCATCATGCCCCCCCCCCCACTCGCTTTTTGGTTTTTGTAACTATTGTGTTGGAGCGGGTCGCTCCTTAAATAAATGCATATATTAGTTAATAACTAAATGGAATCCTCTCTTTCTTTTTCCCAGTAAGAGACGCCTACGGAAGCCAACAGTACATAGACAGATAAAGCACATAGGCTATAGTTATCAACTAATATATGCATTTATTTAAGGTGCCAATTTATGATTGTAACAAATAGTATTTGAATCAAAACATTCAATCGGGTAAAACACGGGCGTTGCCCGGGTCATTCGGCTAGTATATAAATATAGTTAATAAATTTGACATTAGCTAATAAACGATTAAGATGTATAATGTCAGTGAGGTATTGACCCTATATTATTCAACTTGTATTAAAGGGGCTGGCCGTTCGCTTGTGTAGATTCGATATTTCATGCAACAAGTACCCTTGATAGAATTCCATATTGAGCATTTGAAAAATAATCAACAAATTTCTTCAGTGACCTCGATTCTTGTACACATCAATCTTACCAATGAGTACAAGTAACAAAGGGATATTAATTAAAATTCGTGTAAATGCGAATATTTAACTACTAAGTAATCTAAAAAAAAAGCGTTAAAGGTAAAATGTAAAGAAAAAGGTGGAAAAAACATTCAAGAGAAGAAGAAGGAATGTAGATAAGGGCCAAGAAAAATGTAGAGAAGGGCGGAAAAATTAATACAAAGGAAAAAATAATGTAGAGATACGTTAAAAGTAATGAGGAGAAGGATGGATAAGGTTGGAGAAGATCAATAAGGGAAAAATAACTCTAAGAGAAGCTTCAAGATAAAACTGACGCTTCATGATTTTGCGTATCACCTTTGCGTAGAGATCACGTTAATCAGAAAATTATCGTCAAGAGAGGACAGAGGTGAAGACAAACAAATTTTTTGACACTCACCAATAAAAGCCAGAAGAAGAGAAATATATATAATAAAGAAAATTATATACACTATAATATAAAAAGTTTCAACTCGACGCTTGGGAAGAAAATATACATATCTACAAAAAAATCTATATATATAATCTATACCGAATCTAGGAAGCTCCCTCAACGGAAAAAAATTCTGGAGGAAGGAATAGAGTGGATAGAGATTAAGAGGGAAATGAAGAACGCATTACGATCTTGCTCAGGGGCAATGCTAATCTTCTCTGTATCGTTCCAATGAGGGGAAGTATAGAAAACCAATAGAAGAAGAATGTAGAGAGATGTAAAGAGAGTGAGAAGAGAAGGTGTGGCCGTAAGAGAGAAAGCCATCATCAGGCCATGAAGAACGCATCACGATTCTGCACAGGGGCAAAGCTAATGTTCTCTGTATCGTTCCAATGAGGGGAAGTATAGAAAACCAATAGAAGAAGAATGTAGAGAGATGTAAAGAGAGTGAGAAGAGAAGGTGTGGCCGTAAGAGAGAAAGCCATCATCAGGCCATGAAGAACGCATCACGATTCTGCACAGGGGCAAAGCTAATGTTCTCTGTATCGTTCCAATGAGGGGAAGTATGTAGAAATCAAGAGAGGAAGAATGTAGAGATATGTCAAGAGAGTGAGAAGAGAAGGTGCGGCCGTAAGAGAGAAAGCCATCATCAGGAAGGGAGAGTCCCCTCCGGCAGGGCTGCGGGAAGGACAACGCCTGGCTCGCCGGCCAACGACCCGCATCTCGCTAATGGATCATCCTGGGTGATCTCCTTCACAGCCGCCGCTCTCTCTATAATGTCATAGGACCTCTTTTTAGGCCGCTCCGCCCACATTACCGATCTATTTCAAGGCTGTCCGTTTACATCCTTTTTGACACGCCATAATATCGCTCAATTCAATGATCCAAAACACTCTTTTACAGTAGCAAACATGCATCACATGGTTAAAACACGATATATTTCATTTAACGACTTATCCATTCTCTCAAATTAACATTATCCTTTCGCAACCTAAATCTTTCACGGTGTTATCATCCTTATAGGAAAATATTAGCTCTTTTACGGCCGCGATATCCCCGCTAGAGTTAATTGTGTCAATTTATGATTGTTAAACAACAACACAATTGTATAGATCACTATACAAGAAAAGAAAAAAGAAACAATGAGATAGTTTAGGAACCTGATCCATTCAAGTCAGACAAATACTGATATTTACAAAAGTGATTATCCTGAAGATAGAGGTTGACTCACTCTTTTACTCAACTAATTGGCCATTATAGAATGGTCGTCTAGTCCTACCAACGGGCTGTACCAAGCAGAACGATCAAAATGCACAGTGACAATGAATAAAGGTGATAAAGGAATAAAGTGATAGAGGTTGCCTGGCCGGCATTCATATTTCTGTGAAAAATAGACACTTCGGCCAGTTATATATATATTTCGTAATTTAAACAATGTGATGTGTAAGTAATAAAGTATGACGTCTTTTCTAGTCGTCTCAAAGTGACACCAGCTTGCCACTGGACACCTGGGGGATCCAGAGAGGGACAAAGAAGGGGCGTTGGTCCGGATGTTGACAGTTAGTTAGGTTACAGTGGCTATTTTCGGACAGGGCCCGTTCAGTGCTAGATCTCACGGCGGCCCTCGTAGCTGCCGTTTTGGCTCCTCTCTGCCTCCGCGGCTTCATGCAGGACGCCGAGCTTTCCTCAGTTAATCCTCAACTTTCCCCTGGTCCTGGTGCCACGTGAGACGTACTAGGAGAGCGTCTTTTGATCCCAAACTTTGTCCTTACTGTCCCGTGCGGACTTCCCACTCTGCACGCCTTGCCACTCAACCCCGACTGCTTCCAACTCACCCGGGTTTACGACATATATATATATAACTCTAACTGGCCGAAGTGTCTATTTTCAAAGAAAATGTTTGAATCTCTGACAATTCTCTCTGCTATTTACAAATTCATACAGATCTTCAACGTTATTTACTGTCTGTTGTCTAACGCTAAAGAAGAGTGGGCATTCCAGCAGTAGGTGTCTCAAGTCCTGGATTTCCTTGCCACAGTGACAGCTAAAGTCCTCAACAGTTCCTATTGTTGCCAAAAATCCCCTAAAATTTCCGTGGTTTGGTATGAACTGTATATTGTAAAAGTTTTTGAATGGAAAAAATAAGGAATCCCAAACGGGATATTATATTATTAGCGATAGTTATAGCTGAAAAATGATAAATATATTTTTATAGCGTTACTTTCATATAATTAAAATCTATATTGAAGATTCATTTAATCTCTCCTATACTTCTGTAGAAGGGATTGTGATACCTGTGATTCTTATACGATAAAGCAAGAAACTCAGACTTGGAATTTGTTTTACTTATTATTTATAAAAATCTATATCTACACATACCTTATACACAGTAATGAATATATATCAAAAAGAGGGAGGGGCATGGCTGATCAGTGGTGATAAACTGATGGTAAACTCTGGTAAAACCGCTGGGAGGGTTACCTGGTTCAAATTCACATTAATAGGTACCGCTTAACTAGAGCAACCTAGTTCATGATAATTGAAACAGTGAATAATATATGTGAAGGTTATTCACATATTAAACAGATTTTAACGCGGGATTCAATCCCGGTTCATGACTGTCGGGAATCGAGCATGTTACCCTCTCATCCACCGACTTATATCGGGAATCGAGCGTGTTACCCTCTCATCCACCGACTTATATCGGGAATCAGGCGTGTTACCCTCTCATCCACCGACTTATATCGGGAATCGAGCGTGTTACCCTCTCATCCACCGACTTATATCGGGAATCGAGCGTGTTACCCTCTCATCCACCGACTTATATCGGGAATCGAGCGTGTTACCCTCTCATCCACCGACTTATATCGGGAATCGAGCGTGTTACCCTCTCATCCACCGACTTATATCGGGAATCGAGCGTGTTACCCTCTCATCCACCGACTTATATCGGGAATCGAGCGTGTTACCCTCTCATCCACCGACTTATATCGGGAATCGAGCGTGTTACCCTCTCATCCACCGACTTATATCGGGAATCGAGCGTGTTACCCTCTCATCCACCGACTTATATCGGGAATCGAGCGTGTTACCCTCTCATCCACCGACTTATATCGGGAATCGAGCGTGTTACCCTCTCATCCACCGACTTATATCGGGAATCGAGCGTGTTACCCTCTCATCCACCGACTTATATCGGGAATCGAGCGTGTTACCCTCTCATCCACCGACTTATATCGGGAATCGAGCGTGTTACCCTCTCATCCACCGACTTATATCGGGAATCGAGCGTGTTACCCTCTCATCCACCGACTTATATCGGGAATCGAGCGTGTTGACCTCTCATCCACCGACTTATATCGGGAATCGAGCGTGTTACCCTCTCATCCACCGACTTATATCGGGAATCGAGCGTGTTACCCTCTCATCCACCGACTTATATCGGGAATCGAGCGTGTTGACCTCTCATCCACCGACTTATATCGGGAATCGAGCGTGTTACCCTCTCATCCACCGACTTATATCGGGAATCGAGCGTGTTACCCTCTCATCCACCGACTTATATCGGGAATCGAGCGTGTTACCCTCTCATCCACCGACTTATATCGGGAATCGAGCGTGTTACCCTCTCATCCACCGACTTATATCGGGAATCGAGCGTGTTACCCTCTCATCCACCGACTTATATCGGGAATCGAGCGTGTTACCCTCTCATCCACCGACTTATATCGGGAATCGAGCGTGTTACCCTCTCATCCACCGACTTATATCGGGAATCGAGCGTGTTACCCTCTCATCCACCGACTTATATCGGGAATCGAGCGTGTTACCCTCTCATCCACCGACTTATATCGGGAATCGAGCGTGTTACCCTCTCATCCACCGACTTATATCGGGAATCGAGCGTGTTACCCTCTCATCCACCGACTTATATCGGGAATCGAGCGTGTTGACCTCTCATCCACCGACTTATATCGGGAATCGAGCGTGTTACTCTCTCATCCACCGACTTATATCGGGAATCGAGCGTGTTACCCTCTCATCCACCGACTTATATCGGGAATCGAGCGTGTTACCCTCTCATCCACCGACTTATATCGGGAATCGAGCGTGTTACCCTCTCATCCACCGACTTATATCGGGAATCGAGCGTGTTACCCTCTCATCCACCGACTTATATCGGGAATCGAGCGTGTTACCCTCTCATCCTCGGGAGGGTTACCACTGATGAGCCATGCCCCCCCCCTATTTTTAATATATTTTCATTGCTGTATATAAGGTCTGAAGATATAGATTTTTGGTATATAGAGATAGCTTGGTTTATGGGTGGGCTTTGTTAATTATAATTAATTAAATATTTATTGATGAAACATTCCCCAGCGGTTTCTCTAATTTCAACTACCGGACCCCCGCAATTGGTGTATAGACAATTGACAATTAAAATACTTTTATTGACATCTTGTCAATACATGAAAAATACACAGTCTGCACTATTTAAAAAAGATAATTATATATATGCATCATACTATGTACAATGAATATGGAGACTCTGCCAGCGCTGCAGAGTTTGGTGGAGAATCACCAGCGGGTCTCCAGCGACACCACGTATTTCGAGATCTACGAAGAATACGTAGATCGCGTACTTCGCCGCTGAGGAATTGGTATATAGAGGGTTCACCACTGATAAGACAAGATCTCCCGATATTTTTTCATCGCAGTAAGGACAGTAGAAGTTTGATTTATGCATGAAAGAAACATTCGCGTCTTAATATCTTCATTTGTTATATATAGATGGTGGGTTATTGCTTTATAGTCTACTTTGCTTAAATAATCTACATTTTGTAGCTAAATTATTAGCGAAACAGAGGAGAGTATTCTCCACTAATGAGCTATAAGCCCCTCATTTCAATATTTTAATCTTCAATTTAGTGAGTTTATGACAATTTTTTTTCATATAAAATGGAAAAATAAGCAATGTTACTAATGATGAAAACAATTATAATATATCTATACAGTATAGACTCCAATGAGAGACCATAGCCTAAAAACATGTCTAAACTTCCGTCTCTCCAAGAGATGGTCTCTTATTGTGTCAAGGCCAAGTCTTGAGGAATCTTTCAACCAAAAATAAAATATCTAATTCGATTATAAAAATTATTCTAAAAAAAAAAAGAAGAAAAAGAGGAAATTTTATAACACCAAGAATCCGTACCGGATAGCTGTATTTTTATCCAACTAATTAAAAATATAATTGAGAAATGTAAAAACAGTGCTAAGAGGTATCGTAATATCTTATTTGATTTTACACAAGGATTTCCTTCTCAGTGATTCATTCCCTTTTCCTCAATCCTAATTCTTATTACAAGGTTGTTCTAAAAGTTCGTAAACACTTGCAAAAAATTAAAATACCAATATTATTCGCTGTTATATATAATGTCTTTGTATTATGTATAAAGTAATTGTATTATGTATTCGCGCCGTAATATAATTATTCACCAATTATCAATTATTTTATTTCCAAAGCGCTATATCCCGCAAGGGATACTTGCGCCAAACAAGGAGAAAAGTTTATTTACATAAGTTATTTACATTATTCAACGCATGAAAACATTAGAGATCCAGATTTTGTAGAAAGTTTAGAATGTATTTACAAAATGAATTGAACTTTAAATATGATTTTTTATCGAAAATCAAATCTTTAAGTTCACAAACAACTAGTTCATTCTTCATTCTATAATCTTGAAATGCTGGGCAATCGATCAGTAGATGTCTTGAGGTTTGTTCCTCAATACCACAAATTCGCCGTAATAATATTATTTACCTGTAGAAGAATAATGATCTTTATTATTGGTGTAATTTAGGGTTCTCTTTAGTTAACTTCCTTGATAGACTGTGTTCACTTTTAAATTCGATAAACGTTGTAAAGTGGAGATACTTAAACAGTTAACACAAGTTTTTATAAGAAGGATATGCCTGACCTTGTGGCTCTCGTTCTAAAAAGTTAGTCTTCTCTCTTTTTTTTTGGTTTGCTTCGTAACTTGACCTGCACCTCACAGGATTCGCGCAGTACCGATAGGGTAAGGACATTATGCTGACTATTACCGAATAGCACGGGGTCAAGTAATCATACATCGGACAAGGAATCATAAAAGGGTCAAGAAGCTATACCAAAGTCAAAAAACACACAGGGGCCCAGGGACCACAAAGAGGCCAATGGACCACAGAGTGTAAAGGAACCACAAGGGTTCAAAGAATCACAAGAGGCCAAAGAACCCTAAAGGGCCAAGGAGTCATATAAATGCTAAGAAACTACATAGGGGCCAATGAACTAAAGGGGCCAAGAAACCATAAGGAGCCAAGAAGCTACGCAGTGGTTAAGGAACCAAAAATGTCCAAGAAGCCATATATAAGAAGTCACAAGTCCGGCCAGACAGCCTCTATCTTTAAAATGAAAAACAACGTTTTAAGAAAAACACGAACTTTTGGGACAACCTTATAGATTCACTTCATGGAACTAAAATTGCCGTTTAAATAAATAGAAGTTATATTTTTGCTGTCTGATCAAAATAATCTGGAGCTATGCAGTATATAGAGCTAAGTTTTTCTATCAACTTTTTATTTATTTGGATTTTTATTTTGATACCACGATATCAAATACAGTTAAAATTCCCGAATGCGATCCCTGCCGAAGGCAACTTCTTCTCTATAAAGCTATCTCTTTTTATAAAAAACATAACTGGTTTAGAACGGCATTTGAAGATTATCCCGCATGTGTTTCTTTTGAACGAAAAATCGAAATTTATTTTGAGGAGAAAAATGATTATTTCTAACCTTAGGGATGAAGTATGAAAGGATGAATTGTGAAGTTAAAATACATTTCGATTTTTCGTTCAAAAGAAACACATGCAGGATAATTTTCAAATGTCGTTCTACAATCATAAGCCGCATTATATTGTATTATAAATAACTGGTTTACTTTAAAAAGATGACATCACAACGACAATCCCTCCCGATTCTAAAAAGCGACAGTTTTTTCGAATTTAAAATGAAATTTTCGAATAAAATGCAGAAAGTGACTTTTTAATTATTATTTTTAATTTCTGTTTTAGTATTGGCTCTTTTAATTTGTGCTATTATTATGACTATGTACTTTTGCGTACTTCCGAAATTTTTTGCATAACAGCAATATTGTTATATTATCTATAAACACTAGAAAAATAAACAAAGACTATATTATAAGATTATAAACTCAAAAGGAGAGAGCTTTTTCTATAAAACATGTTTATTTCTCTAGCTTTCGAACAAATTTGTTCTTAAACGGGCGTAAAGACAAGGTGTGATGTGTGCAATTATATAGACGTACATTGAGAGCCGAGATATATGCAAATTCGTAACTCAGGTAGAATTACAAATTGAGAAGTAAACCAGTAATGTAAATCCTTGTGTGTATTAGAGTAAGGTAAACAATCTTAGTATCTTAGAATATTTTGTAATTCTACTTGAGTTACAAATTTGTCTTGGCTCTCAATGTACGTCTATATAAATGCACACATCACACCTTGTCTTTACGCCTGTTAAAGAACGATGTAATTCAAAAGCTAGAAAAAAACATGTTCTATAGAAGAAGCTCCTTTTGAGTTTATAATCGTATAGTTGTGGTAATAGAAAGTTGATGTCCACAAAAAAAGAATGATTTAGCAAAATATAACAAAGATTGAAGAGGAGTGTCTTATAAAAACTTTTATTCGCAAGTTTTCGGACGTCCATCTACAGGCTTTACAATTTACATTTTGGTCATTATAAAGCCTGTAGAAGAACGTCCGAAAGCTTGCGAATAAACGTTCTTATGAGACACTAGTCTTTAATCGTCGTTACATTTCGATATTTTTATTAGAAGATTTCAATTTAGTCAAATACTGATTTACTTGAATTTCTTAATTTAAGACATAGTAGGTGTGGTTAGGCGAAGTATGACTTTTATGGGTAGATAAGACACACATTCTCAAACACAATTCTTTTCTACTGACTGATTAGGCACATCTTCCCCCTCCCAACGACTTTCTGTCTTTATATTTACACATAATCTAAGTTAGACACCAAAATGTCGCTATTTCACACGCCGTGCAACAAGCTGATCTTTTTACGAAACAATTGGCTATAGAAGCTTGACTCACGTTATTCTAACACCCTTCCAGCACCTATCTAGACACATCTTTCCTCATCATGTATCCATCCATCAAAAGTGAATAGTTTTATTCTACTTTGATTCAATTTTTAGAAAAAAAATTCCACTCCTCTATTGTTCTTTTCAATTTCTTTTAAGAATTCTTCGGAGCGTGAGGTTAAATTTGATTAGCCAATACAATAAGAGAGGAAAAGAAAAACTTGGTATTGTTATCTGTGTTTTGGTTTTTATTCATCGTTTGATGTACACAATATGACTGTAGAACATTCTTTTTTAAACATTTTTAGATCCTGTAGAAGAATAATGATCTTTATTATTGGTATAATTTAGGCTTCTCTTCTTTAGTTAACTTCGGCTTCCTTAATAGACTGTGTTCACTTTCAAATTCGATAAACGGTGCAAAGTGGAGGTACTTAAACAGTGGACACAAGTTTTTATTGGAAGGATATGCCTGACCTTGTGGCTCTCGTTCTAAAAAGTTAGTCTTCTCTCTTTTTTTTTTTTTGGTTTGCTTCGTAACTCGACCTGCACCTCACAGGATTCACGCAGTACCGATAGGGTATGGACATTATGCTGACTATTACCGAATAGCACGGGGTCAAGGAATCATACATCGGCCAAGGAATCAAAAAGGGCCAAGAAGCCATACCGAAATAAAAAAAAAACACACAGGGGCCCAGGAACCACAAAGAGGCCAATGGACCACAGAGTTAAAGGAACCACAAGGGACAAAAGAACCACAAGGGGCCAAAGAATCACAAGAGGCCAAAGAAACCTAAAAAGAGCCAAGGAGCCATATAAATGCTAAGAAACTACACAGGGGCCGATGAACTAAAGGGGCCAAGAAACTATAAGGAGCCAAGAAGCTACGCAGTGGTCAAGGAACTACAAGAGGCCAGGGAATCAAAAGAAGTCAAGAAAACATACTTGGGCCAAGGAACCTCTCAGAGGCCAAGGAATCACTCAGGGGCCAAGAAACTACAAGAAGCCAAGGAATCTCTCAGGGGGCAAGAAACCACGAGAAGCCACAAGGGGCCAAGAAACCACAAGAAGTCAAGGAACCACTCAGGGGCCAAGAAACCACGAGAAGCTACAAGGGGCCAAGGAACCACAAGAAGTCAAGGAACCTCTCAGGGGCCAAGAAACCACCAGAAGCTACAAGGGGCCAAGGAACCACCAGGTAATCCCCAGTGTCCGGCGGTGGTCATAATTGAGCCAAATCAACCGATGCTAATCCCCGGTTCTTCCGCCCGCTCCCGCAGACTCTCACGTGGTCCCCTCACCTCACATCACTGGTTTCCCATCTCTACATCATCTACCCACTACATACGGCAGCACAGAACCCAACAACAGCCTCCATGTCCGACACATTTCCAGTGGTCACAGATTCCACCGTGCATATGTCAAGGTTAGCGTATCAGTGAAAAAACGAGTGTGGAATCAGCCACGTTCATTGTAGACTATAATGTACTTCGGTATCTGGGATAGACGAGGTTGATTCCCCTATGTCGTGGTCACAAACGTGTACACACCTTCCTCTCGTCACACTTAGGCACACACGCACTCACGCACAGACAGTTTCTTTCAAGGGCTTACAAGTCTTATAATTGAACATTTAGTACACACACAACACACAATCCATTTAAAAATAGAGTACAAAAGTGAAATTGTACTACACTCATGGACAAAACTTAAGGAAGTTCATATTTTAATGTAGCCGGTCGTCTATTTTTTAAAGGAGACAGAGGCAATTTTGTTCACACTTGGTTATCTCGTGTGTCTTCAATAAAGGTCGCTGTAATATTTTTTCCGAGTTATTGTCTGAATCCCGATATACACGGTAAAATTTAAAACTCCCTTAAGTTTTGTCTATGAGTGTAATTTCTATATAGTTTTGCGTTCTCACGCACTTTTGGCCTTGACTATCCAATCCTTTATTTTTTAGGAAGCCTCTTAGACAATTATTTTCGACCATTGAGGTACAACCTGCCTATGCTAACGAGGGACATCTTCCGGAAGACGCGAACGTGGTTAACTTGTATTGTTTATCAAGAAAGGGTATTTGATCAATAATCGGAAATAATTTTTAAATCAACGCTTAGTAGATGATTATTCCGACAGATGGTGCAAGCCATCAGTAATTATCAGTTGTACGAACAAGAGATGCAGTCCTGTTGTTATTAACATTGCCAATAGTTGGATCTCTTACGTATAACGAGTACGAAATGTGTCCGATATAGAGGTAAAATTAGCACTAGAGTTACACTGAAGATTGGTGTAACTCACTGAAGTTCTGGTTTCATTGTATTTTGACCAATGTTCTTTTTATTTATCAAACAACAAGGGCGTGATATTGAAGTATTCACGCCCATTACAGAGGAAACAAAGAAAACAACAAATAAATTTAAATTTAGAATTAAATATTTATAAATTTACATGTATTAATCGACAGAGTTAACGAAATTCATATAAACAAAGTGGTTGATGTAAGAGAGATAAATCATTTAGATCAGGGAACAAACGATGTCTCATTTCTGTAAAGTTAGGACAGTCGTAGATAAGGTGAAGAGCAGTTTGTTCAGTTTCTTCGCATGAACAATTAGAGATTTCTGATAGACATCTTTTATGTAAGTATTGCAGGAATTTTGCGTGTGATGTGACAAATTGAGTGACTATAAAAATTGGATGGAACTGTATAGAAATGCCGTTTTGGAAAAATAGTCCGAATTGTATAATTATCATTATTAATTTTTTCCTATTGTATAATTATAAAAGGTCATGGAGCCTAAATTTATCGATAAATTGATAATCTTGACAGGGTTAGAATATAGGTCCTGTCTTGAGGCTCCCATGCCTTCCAAGAGGTGGTCTGGTGAGGTCTTTTTGGGTCCTGCAGATAGTACATTGTGGGGAAGTCTTTACACCATCCTGGAAGAGGAGCGGTCTTGTATGGCTGCCAGTTTTGAGCCTGAGAATATAGGTTGCTGCCTGTCGGTTCATCCCACATTCCAGAATAGCTCCAGGCTTCGGTTTAGATACCAATGATGGAATGTTGACTCCTGTATTTTTGCTTGGATGTTTCTTTTAAATAGTTAACATTATAAATGGATTGATACAAATGCTTTTTATAATAATGGCTTTTTCTTCGCCAAACATGAGTCCATCGCCGAATTTCCTTCCCTTATTTGAATATTAGCTTTGATATAAAGAGTCCACAATGGAGAGCCATGATTTCATCCTCTGTATGTTTGATTCATTCATCAGAATGAAGAATTTCAAGATTGTGGAATATTTCACATTTTCAGTTTTACGTTACCATTCATTATTTACGAAGCCTACTACAGTAGAACCTGTAAAGGACACCTAATTGCAAAGCTAAAGTGTCCTTTAGGGAGAGGTCTCCTCTTACCGGAGAGTTGATAAATTTTAAAAATGGTAATTTTGCAAATGAAAAATGTCCTTTGCAGAGAGGTGTCTGCTAGCAGGGTGTCCTCTAAAGGGAGGTTCTACTGTATATAAATCCAGATTAGACTTTATTCGCTCCAGAGGCGATCCCGGGTTATGACTAATTCTCTTAACTCTTTATTTAACCTGTTAAAAATAACAGTACACCTAACACACACACACACAAAGGTAATCTAATTTATATAATCAAACGCGAATTAATGATTTATTTTTAATTGCCACCACAAACCTAGTAAGGTAAATCACAAGAGGACAAAATGACCGGGTCAAGGGTCAAAACTGCTAACAAGGAGCGGGGGGGTGTAATCCTCCAATTAGAACAGCGCCAGGAATAGTCGGCTGCGACTGAACTTCCTTAGAGGACACCTAGAGGTCACCTAAGACTTCTGAGTCCCTAAAGTCAGGGAACTGGAACATCAATATATCAACTTCCGAGTAAAATATATCAGGACTTCAGGGAAAAGTGTCTTTTCAAAAACTTTTTTATTCTCTAGCTTTCGGGTTCTTAGTTGGTCTCGAAGACCACGCCATCACCATCTCCTCAGCGGCGAAGTACGCGATCTACGTTTTCTTCGTAGATCGCGAAATGCGTGGTGTCGCTGGAGACCCGCTGGTGATTCTCCACCAAACTCTGCAGCGCTGGCAGAGGCGCCATATTCATTGTACATCTATATATATAAAAATCAATGTTTGTATGTTTGTTTGTTTGTATGTCCGGTATACAAATTCGCAGTAGTTCACTAATTCAAACCAAAATTTCCATACATAGGTAAAAATATACGGGGAAGATGATAGGCTATTTTAAAAAATATATAAATCAATTATTAAAACTATATATTCAAATTATTCTACTCAGCTCACGAACAGCGCCCTCTATCAAAGATTAGATTAAATTATGCTGATGCAAACAAATAGATAATGCTAATAACAAACAATTATAAAAAAAATCTTATCTAAATATATATCACTCGGGTAGATATGCACACGGGTCAATCCCGGGGCGAAGCCCGGGTCACCCGTCTAGTAGTGTATATAATCCATATTATCTTTTTTAAAATAGTGCAGACTGTGCACTTTGCATGTATTGACAAGATGTCAATAAAATTTTTTTAATTGTCAATTGTCTAGGTTTCGGGTACGAACGCCCATCTACAGGAGAAAACATGGTATAATGATTCTCCTTTAGTAGGGCGTTCACCATTTAAATATGTCCATTTTGATGCATGACGCTTATGTTAATTATAAATATCGTATTAAAGTGTTGTAATATATATAAAACGAAAATATTTAGTAATTAAATAACCATTTCCAAGTGCGGATGAAGAATTGCTCAATAAAGAATGTGTAAATGCATCAGCAAGATGCTGCCGCTAAGAAACAGTACTTATGATGATAAGGATGGCCGTTTATCATTCTGTACAGTCGTTCATTGTTTGGAAATCTTCTGATAAGATAACAGACGTTACGACAATGTTCAATGCATCTATATTCATGAACATATTCTTTAAAGATACTTCACAGCGCCTCAAAGTGCCTTAAACATCATTTCTTGTACATTCGGGATCTTGAGAGGTAGCTTATATTTACGTTGTTTATAAAATAAATTAACAAATATTTCATTTTTTTATTAATACTTTTTTTAAATTTATTTTTTTGAAAGACAATTTATTTACACTCATGGAGAAAACTTAAGAAGTTTTACCTTTTAGCATGTATATCAAGATTCAGGTAATAATTATGAAAGATATTTGATTTACAGTGACCTTTATTGAAAGCACACAAGATAATGTGAAAAAAAAAAAAAAAAACCCAGACTACCGCCGACTTTTCATTTCCTTAAGTTTTGTCTATGGGTGTATATTACTTAATTATGGTGGGTAGTTAGCGACTGCTTTTACTGCAAGTGCACCATATGTTTACACATGTAGAAGCCAACCCTTCGACAGGTATAAATACGCTATTAAGTAAACCTCAGTAACATAGTTATACCTATCAAAGGACTATTGAGACCGAAAACTTGTATTGCCGATTGATAGAAAAAGAAACCCTTCCCTCAGCGAACTGTCTTTTATTTATAACTAGCGGATGTACCCGGCTTCGCCCGGGTGCCCGGGTTTTACCCGAGTAAAGGTTTGTCTAACGAATCTGTCGATAAAGTGAACATTTTTCCCCAGTCTCTTGAAAAATACTCGATAAGTTGAATAAAATCAATATTAATTGGTTCCCTCGGTAATTGGAAGTTAAAGGAGTAGTATCTTGCTTTGGAATTGTATCATTATTCTTGTCTCAAATAAATTGCCGTGTCATCCTGAATTTTGTCTTTCCTAATTTTCTACATTACAATATCATCGTATCATCATGATAATATTTAGAGCAGATTGTTGAATTATAACAGATAAATTAGAATATTTATCTTGATTATTTTTAGGCGAAAAGTTATTTAAAAATTTTATTTGCTAGAAACCTTCCCAGTACTATAATAAATAACTTCTCAAAGTTTCATGGCGTTCCAATGAGCGGTTTAGTCAGGCATAAAGGACACACACACACACACACACACACACATTCATTTATATATATATAGACTAGACGGGTGACCCGGGCTTCGCCCCGTGATTGACCCGTGTGCATATTATTGCACCAGGTTGCGGCTTGGCAGACTCTTCAGCCTGGATTCTCTCCTGTGCTGGGTCTTGCATCTTACCAGAGCGTGTTTCAACCATCCTACAAATTTATAAAAGGGAATAACGGGATAAGTCTTCTTTAAGTAGCCACCAGAATCCTCCCTTTATTTTCTCACATCAAAGAGAGCAGTGAAGTCACACGTGTACCTAAATACAAATGATGACAATCTAAATAATCTGTGTTTTAAATAAATATCATAGAATATTTTATATAAAAATAAATAAATATATAATTTAAATTTCAAATATATTAAAAATAATATAAGAAATACGCCATTAATCATGATGTAACACTTCCCCCTCTCCAGAGGTCGTCACGTCCTCGTGAGTTACCTCATCAATTCTCTCAAAATAGGGTTTGAGTCTTGAGACATGGACAATCAATGGGTCTTGGCCAGGATTATCTTTTGGCTCAATTAAGTAATTTACGTTAGACAGCTTCTTTAATATTCTATATGGGCCAAAATATTTTCTCAGTAGTTTCTCACACTTTCCTATTTTCCTAATTGGTGTCCAAACTGCTACTAATTCTCCTGGTTCGTAGCTTCTTTCCATGTGTTTCTTGTCATAGTTCTTTTTCATTCTTTCTTGAGTCTTTATTGTGTTGTTAATAACTAATTTTCTTGTTCTGTTTATTTTGTCTAAGTGATGTTTTATGTATTCATCATAATCATCTTTGTCAATGTCCACCGAGATATTCCTGTCGTCCAAAAGAGACGTGGGTTCTCTTCCAAACATCAGGAAAAAGGGAGAATATCCTGTGGTTTCCTGAATTGTAGTATTGTAAGCGTGAGTGATGAATGGGAGTATTTCGTCCCAATTTTTCTGATCAGTGTTCACATACATACTGAGCATATTGATCAATGTTCTATTTAACCGCTCTGTCAATCCATTAGTCTGGGGATGATAGCTCGTTGTGAAGCAATGTTTAATCTTGCACGTTTTCATCACCTCTTTCATTAAATTACTGGTAAATTGAGAGCCTCTGTCACTAATAAGATATTGTGGGGCTCCGTGCCGAAGAAAAATATCCTCTACTAGAAATTTAGAAACTTCTTTCACTGTTGCTTCCGAGACTGCTCTTGTTTCTGCATATCTAGTGTAGTAGTCCGTCAGCACGATTATCCATTTTTTCCTGTTTTTCGTAGATGGTAGTGGACCAACAAAGTCAATTCCAATTCTTTCGAAAGGAAAGTTGGCTGGGGGGATGGGCTGTAGTAGTCCAGAAAGTAATTGGTTTGAGCCTTTCCTACTTTGGCAAAGGTGACACGTCTTAACGAATTCTGAGACATCCTTTAGCATGGATGGCCAAAAGTATTTACTCTTTATTCGGTACATGGTTCTGGCGACGCCCAGATGGCCATTCGACATATGATTGTGATATTCTTTCATAATTTCTCTCTTTTTATTCTCTGGAACCACAAGCAACCACGCCCTGCCTTCAGGGTTCGGGTTTTTCTTAAAGAGGCATCCATCTTCTTCTTTAAAGTTTTGCGCAATTGATCGCCTGCTTCCATTAAGGTTTTTCTTAACACTTTCGATAAATTTATCCTCTTCGTCTGTTATTTGATTTAAAAATAGCCTTTCAAAATCCTCATCCCAATCAGTTTCTGGTAAGGGCCCCCTAGATAAGCCATCGGCGTCCAGATGCTTCTTTCCCGATTTATGTATTATATCGAAGTCATATTCTTGAATTTTCAATGCCCATCTTGCCAATCGACCTGTTGGATCCTTCAAGTTTTTGAGCCAGCATAAGGCGTGATGGTCTGTTACTATTTTAAAGTGTCTTCCATAAAGGTAGGGTCGTAATTTTGACATTGACCAGACAACGGCCAGACATTCTTTTTCAGTGGTTGAATAATTTTGCTCCGCTTTACTTAGGGTACGACTCAAATATGAGATCACCTTCTCTTCACCACCGATGTCTTGGACAAGTGTTGCACCTATGCCGATGTTGGACGCATCAGTATGAACATAAGTAGGTGCATTTGGATTGAAGTGACCTAAAATTGGTGGACTTAATAGTGCTGTTTTTAGGGTTTGAAACGCTTCCTCTTGTCTTTCTGTCCAGGTAAATGATACACTTTTTTTTATAAGGTTGGTCAAAGGGTCAGCAATTTTTGAAAAGTCTTTGATAAATTTTCTATAATATGAACACATTCCCAAAAAGGATTGTACTTCTTTGACCTTTTTGGGCCGAGGAAAATTTCTGACAGCTTTGATGTTATGTTCCGCGGGTTTTATACCATGTTTGCTCGTTATATAGCCGAGAATCTCCAATTCTTCAAAAGCAAATCGGCATTTTTTGTCGTTTAACCTTAAATTAGATTCACGAAAACATCTAAAAACAGCTTCAAGTCTTTTGAGGTGCGTTGGAAAATCCGGGCTATATATGATAACATCATCCAGATAACACAAACAAATTTGCCATCTCAGATTTCCAAGCATATTCTCCATATTTCTCTCAAAGGTAGCAGGCGCGTTACAAAGTCCAAAAGGCATCACGTTGAATTCATATAATCCATGCGCTGTAGTGAAAGCTGTTTTCTCTTTGTCTCTTTCTTCGACTTCAACTTGCCAATATCCATATCTGAGGTCTATTGCTGAGAAGTGTGTAGATCCTTGGAGAGTATCCATAACTTCGTCTATTCTAGGGATCGGATAGACATCTTTTACTGTTACATTATTCAGTTTTCTGTAGTCTACACAAAATCTGTATTTACCATCTCGCTTCTTGACCAATATTACTGGAAAAGACCAGGGGCTAGAAGATGGCCTAATTATGCCTTCTGTAAGCATCTCGTCAATTTGCTCTTTTATAATATCTCGTTCTTTAGCACTTACCCGGTAAGGCTTGTGTTTAATTGGCTTCGCGTCTTCTGTGTCTATCTGATGTTTTGCCAAATTGGTTCTCCCTAATCTCGATGAAAAAAGATCTCCATACCTTTCTAAAACTTGTTTTAACTCCTTCTGTTCCTTTGGTGAAAGATTTTCGTTTATTTGAAATCTAGGTTCTTCGTTCTTTTCTACCTCTCTTTCTCGACTCACATTTATTTTCGCTGGACTACTTCCAAAAGCCAATGTTTGGTTTTTCATTATTTTTAACGGTCGAGGATACGGATTAGTTATCCAGATGTGTGTTTCCCTATTTATAACATTGATCAAGCTTCTTGCTAGACGAAGTCCATTTGTTTGAAACATTTTGCTGCTCTCCTCGATAATATATTCTCCATCCTCTGTTTCTACCAATGCCTTGATCAATTTCATGGAACATTCCGGTACAATGGAATCCTTGGCACTCTTTATTTTCAACATTTCAAAATTGATTTCGTCATGATTATTCGTCAAATCATATTTTATAGTTTCTTGCTTACAATCTATTTTTGCGTTCATTTTCTTAAGGAAATCTCTCCCAAGAATTAATGTCCGTAAATGCGTTTTCAATATCACAAAGTTGTGTGATAATGTTTCGTCATCAATTTTTATATTTAAAAATATACTTCCTACCATGTCCAATTTTTTTCCATCGGGTCCTGCACAAATTTTTGCGAGTTTACTTATACCATGGCCTGTATCGAGGGCCGTTCTGAGGTCGACCACTGAGAGGTCAGCACCTGTATCAACCAAAGCTTCAAAAGTCCCTATCTTGTCCACATTAATTTTTAATTTGTATTTAGGGTCCAACTTCTTGATTCCGTTTATGGTCGACTTGCTTTGATTGACAGATTCAGGCGCGACGCTTAGTTTAAATCTTCCAACACGGAATATCTATTTCGGGTAGGAATATTTGTCTGTGTGCTATGACATACATCAGCATAAAGCCGAGGTCCTGATTTCTCTGATATTTCATTCATTTGGCATTTTTCTTCGACCTTCTCTTGGGTATCTGCTGGATCCTCTTCTAGGATTCTTATAAACTTGACCCTACAATAACGGGCCACGTGCCCTGGCTTGTTACATTTAAAGCAGATTGGTCTTCCATCTTCCGTCCTATTTTTGCTCACTTCTTGGCTTTTATTGTAAGTGTTTCTCTGAAGGTTTGATTTCGGCACAAAGTTAGGATTATAAGGACGTCTAGGGGTAGAGGGCTGGGGAAAGTTGTTTCGATACTGTCTGGGGGTAGGAGGGGAGTCGTTCTTGTAATTATTGGAAACAGGGGCTTGGGGCCTGGAAGTGGTCTGGTAGTTTCGTGCGGCAGTCGGCGGCACGTACCTCGATTGTTGTTGGGGTCTAGAATAGCGTGGACCGTTATATAGGTTTCTGGATTTCTCCACACGTTCCCGATACTTCTTTTCAAAAGAATCCATTTTCTTGCACACGACAAGAAGGTCATCGGTCGTTTTAGGAGGGTTCAGGTAGAGCGCGAATGAGTACTCTTTTTTCAGTCCTCCAATAACATGTTCAATTTTTGTTTCTTCTTCCATTGCGGGGTCAACCTTGTTGCACAACACTAGAATGTCTTCCGCGAACCTGATTGCTGGTTCATTCCAGTGTTGCATTCTGTTGAGCTTCATTCTAAGTTCTTCTTTATTCGCGTCCAAAGAAAAATCCTGAATGAGGCGGATTTTAATATTTTCCCAGCTCGTGAAACTAGCTTTGTGTAAATTCAACCAGGTTTTAGCGCTTCCCGTCATGTTCATGGCGGCATAACGAGAGATAATGTAGTCTGCCCAATGGTACAAGAAGCCAATTTCTTCAAGAGATTCAATCCATGGGCGAGGGTCTTCCGTTCCATCATACTTGGGGATGTCGATGTTGGGATTCAGGACAACTGGGTCGGAACTAGCATCTCTACCAATTATTGCACCAGGTTGCGGCTTGGCAGACTCTTCAGCCTGGATTCTCTCCTGTGCTGGGTCTTGCATCTTACCAGAGCGTGTTTCAACCATCCTACAAATTTATAAAAGGGAATAACGGGATAAGTCTTCTTTAAGTAGCCACCAGAATCCTCCCTTTATTTTCTCACATCAAAGAGAGCAGTGAAGTCACACGTGTACCTAAATACAAATGATGACAATCTAAATAATCTGTGTTTTAAATAAATATCATAGAATATTTTATATAAAAATAAATAAATATATAATTTAAATTTCAAATATATTAAAAATAATATAAGAAATACGCCATTAATCATGATGTAACAATATCTACCTGAGTGATATATATTTAGATAAGATTTTTTTAATTGTTGGTTATTAGCATTATCTATTTGTTTGCATCAGCATAATTTAATATAATCTTTGATAGAGGGCGCTGTTCGTGAGCTAAGTAGAATAATTTGAATATATAGTTTTAATAATTGATTTATATATATTTTTTAAATAGCCTATCGTCTTCCCCGTATTTTTTTACCTATATATGGAAATTTTGGTTTGAAATAGTGAACTACTGCGGATTTGTATACCGGACATACAAACAAACAAACATACAAACATTGATTTTTATATATATACTAGCGGATGTGTACCCGGCTTCGCCCGGGTTTTATCCGAGTGAAAGTTTGCCTAACGAATATTATATATTATGAAGTATAATAAACAATGTTAAAGATTAGTTTTAATTATTAATCAAGATTGTGTGTGAATATGTGAGAAAGATGTAATATCGTTGTTGTTTTCTTGGCCGACTGTTTTACATATGGTGTTATCTTAAAATTGCTTGTTTTGAATATTTTTTTAGATTGAGATTATTAGCTAGTATGTAAAAAAAATAACTCTGTTGATTTTTTTTTGTATTTAATCGATAACACCGAAGTTACGCATGTTAATGTTAGGAAAAATATTTTGATGTTAAGCAAAACCTGCTCCATCTCGTTTTACATAAATGTTGAAAATTTGGTCGAAATTGATGCATTGTAACGAAAGTTTTTAGCGAACACCACTTATGAAATTTGAATTTTATTAATATAGATAGATATACAACTTGAATCATGAAAATTTCTCTTATAGAACTGTAAAAAGATTATAAAAACGAAGAGAAAATTATTTATTTTTACTATACATGGGCTACGAGCTTTCGGGCAGCCTCGCCCTTCTACAGGTAAAGATACATGGTGGCAAAAGGCTTTTTTATAAGATTCCGTTTTTAAAATATATTTACATATAAGAAGAATATAGGACGGTTAAAATATAATTTAAGATAAGAAATATTTTGCAAATCTAAAACTATTGTATATGATATTTACAAAAATATGCTAATCATGTAATGTCATATGACAATCAATTGGCAAATTAGCAGATGGTTATACTATGAAAATATACAATGAAACAGGACAACGAATGTTCAACCCGCCATCAGCGGCCACATTGGTTTAATGGTTATTTAGGTTATTACATATGTCCTGGTATTGTGTAGGCAAATCTATGTGTCGGTTACATAGGCGAGACTGGTAGGTCCGTGGCCATCAGGATGACCGAACACGGTAGATGCATTACTAACAGAGACAACAGGTCGCTTATATTCAATCATATTAACACCACCGGCCACTCATTCAATCTAACTTCTCCCACCACCATATACAATAACATCTCCAATAAATACCAAAGACTGATCATAGAGGCCATATTATCTATATCAAAAAACAGCATTAACCGACACATAGATTTGCCTACACAATACCAGGACATATGTAATAACCTAAATAACCATTAAACCAATGTGGCCGCTGATGGCGGGTTGAACATTCGTTGTCCGGTTTCATTGTATATTTTCATAGTATAACCATCTGCTAATTTGCCAATTGATTGTCATATGACATTACATGATTAGCATATTTTTGTAAATATCATATACAATAGTTTTAGATTTGCAAAATATTTCTTATCTTAAATTATATTTTAACCGTCCTATATTCTTCTTATATGTAAATATATTTTAAAAACGGAATCTTATAAAAAAGCCTTTTGCCACCATGTATCTTTACCTGTAGAAGGGCGAGGCTGCCCGAAAGCTCGTAGCCCATGTATAGTAAAAATAAATAATTTTCTCTTCGTTTTTATAATCTTTTTATAGATAGATATAGATGTAGAAATCAGTTCGACTTTTGCACTTATAAGTAGGCCCGATTCCTGTTTGGTAACTTGCACTTACAAGGTGAGGTTGGAATTTTTGCAAGAATCGAGGGCCATTGAAACAAGGTATCCAATGTATGATTCGATCCTTGGTCAAATATCGATGTTTTATACCACTTCTCTAATAACTCCATATTATGAAACGTTTAATGGAGAAACATTGATGTGTCGATTTATCTCAATGTTTTATAAGAAAAAATTATTAAACAATTGTTTGGTTAAAAATGTATATTTCATTCTTATTTATTATTCATTGCTAATTATTGTAGAAATTGTTGTTAAATATAATTCATTGTTTTACATAATTAATTCTTTATTGTTTTATTTTTAATCTGTATATATTTTCATTGATTCGGCAACACTGTGTTGTCTATATATTTTGTGTTTTGCTTAGTTTTGTTAGTCTAGTTATATCAGCCATCAATTCATGTTAGGTTAATCAAATTAATTAATGTAGTTTTTATTCAAAGATAATTAAATTCAGAGGTTCCTTGTTCAATTTGCATAGAGTTCCTTTACTCAAGTCTACAGAACAAATTCAAGTTGGTCATCACTATACCGTAGCTAATAGAATTTGACCTCGGTAGTTAGCGCGAACTTACAACAATATAAATATAAATCAAATCTTTTCCCTAAAAATATCTCAATACATAAGATTAGGAAAATACGATCGTTCTGAGAGTATAAATATCGTGCAGTTAAAACGTAGCTATTTTAGAATAACAAGATACGTGTCGTTTTTTATTATAAATCAAATAATACAAATATTTTAATGATATTTTTCAAATTCGTTCTTTGTAAAGTGAATCATCCTATGTCTATACGTTCGTTGTCTCCCAACAATTCTAGACTTTTTACTCTTGTAGATGGACAGAAATGCCAGAAAAAAAAAACTCGGCTAGATAAAATACCCTACAACAGACTATTCGTCTCACGATTTTTTTCTTTTGATAACACACACTTACAGCTTTTTTAATACCACAGGTCTTGTACAGATTCACCGCAGGAAGCATAGATGGAGCTCCTATACTCCAGGCAGCACAGAATCCAACAACAGCCTACAGGTCCGACGTATGCCCAGTGTCCTTCTTTTGATAATAAACTGCTCCAGGTTTTTATTCAACTCATGATATGAATTCTAGACTATCTGTACTAGACCAGCTCCAATACCAAATCCCGGTAGTAGCAATAGAAGACCAATGTAGAATCACTAGACCAAACTAGAAGCTTAGGTAGGAAGAGATGGGTTCAATTTTTTTTTGCTTATCCCTAGTACACGTGGTACAGGCCATGATAATCATGGTGGGTAGAAGTAGACGACTGCTTTTACTGTAAGTGCACCACATGTCTACATATGTGAAAAACAGTTCGACTTTACACTTACAAATGTGCCAAAGCCTCGTTTAGTTACTTGCACTCCTTGGTGGGGTTGAACTTTTGCAAGAATCGGGGGCCATTGGAGCATTTATTTTTAATCAGAAAAAAGTTCCCAATGCGGTAATCGAACCCGAGTCGTAGCGGTCGAAAACCAACAGTTTAGACCATCCTTCCACCGACCCCGATGGGTTCAATAAGGTAGTCCAATGGTAATGAGAATGATAAAAGAAGTTGCAGTATGATTATTAGGGAAGATGGAAGAAAGAAAAGGAAACGTTAATTAGAGTTTGAAAAGGTGAAGATGAATTCACGAAGGAATACATTTACATAATAACGAGTTGTGTTTTTTTGATATTTTGAGTTCTCTTGGGAACATTTTTACAATTTAGGATTGACATCGATGGATAGTGGACTACCTAAACCGAAGTATGTACGTCTGAATTTAGGATTGACAGCGGTGTTTTCTTTATAAATATCTTTCTATTCAAATTTTGAATCAATAAATACTAAAGTAAAAATCCAGTGACTATGATATATATATCAACAAGATAATAGCGAACCCTATTTCAATAGAAGATTAGTGCAAAGAAATTTTTACAGAGCAGTAACAAAGAGAGAATACAACAAGAACTATCCTCTTTTATCTTTTGTATTTCATTTTCTATAAATACAAATACTGTATACCAATTCCTTTTCGAATTTTTAAAGCCCCCGTTTTTCGTTTAAATATTTTTAGGGTTAAATCGTACGATAGATGACAAAACTTAAGCATTTTCGATATTTTTAAATAAATATAAATTCCAAAAACTCTAAATAAAAGGGTAAAACGTTTTATCGCTGTTTTTATTATCTTTATTTATTATTATTTCAACACATTATTGATATTGACTCATCCATTGATAAGCTCTATTGTTCCCCAGCAGACACCATCAACAAACTTTACAAGCTTAATACACTAATATGATCGAGTGTGGATATAAGAAAGAAGAAGATTAGTATTTCTATAATTTTCGTCAAATTTCTAGAGAGATTGAGTTGGGAAGATGGAATTCCAAACACACCAAACAACTACCAGAGGTCTCTTTTGGAATAAAATAAAGGATTAGAAGAATAAAAGGCAGACGACATCATCATCACCTTATTCATCATCATCATTCGTACTTCCTGACTCCCGTCTGTCCATTATTCAAACAACTGCCCCTCACTTCTTGTTCCTTTTTTTTTCTTCTTCTTCGCCTCTCGCCTTATTTAATTTCCTCATCTTACCTAAGTCTTCGCTTTCTTAAATCCAGATTCTAACAAAGATCCTGTTTTTCTCTATTAGGTTAATAGTTTTTTTCTTCCTTTCTTTTCATCATAAAGGTTTCGTTCTCTATTGTGTGGCGACGCCTATTGCGACAGTGTCTTTTATATATCACTGCATAGACAAAAGTAGATCAAGTATTTCGACATGTTCAAATTTATTGTTGAAGGTTAATGATTGTGAAACAAAATTGTTATTGAGCCATATTTAAGTGTTTTATTCATTTATTTCTCAATTTGACCATTATAGTTAGACTGCTTTCATAAAAATGTCATTGGAATAGACAAAATATAGTACGTTTATAAATAAACAGAGTGTCTGAAAATTAGAAATGAAGATGGCTCTATTATGGATAGTGAGAAGTTTTAGATTCTGATTTATAATATGGAAATATTTTTGCGAAATTTTTAAATAAAATTTTGATGAATTTTTTCTATGTTTACTATATAAACAGAAGGTTAAAATAAATATATAAACAGAAGATGATATTATTCATATGACATATATGTTGGAAAATAACTATTACTATTATTATTGCATATACCCTCTTCTACTCGGAGAATCTGTATAAGATCAAAAAGTCTTAATAAATATTTTTGTTGTTGTCATATGTTGGAAAATATGGAAATATGTAATATTCAGTATGGAGCGAGGGAATTAAAGCATTTGTAGAATTGCTATAGAGGGACTGTATCCTTTTCTGTACTTTTTAAAGGTTTTAAATGGTATATATATATATATATATATATATATATATATATAATATATCAGATATAAGGATGAAAAATGATAATAAAATTGCTATAAAATATTTGAGTAACTTCGCCACATGTACTTTAATATGTATCTATGTTGAAAAGCTACAAAATAAGCAGGTTTCGAACGAATAAACCGCTCTTAAATTGACTTTTTGATAGCTTAAATGAAATGAATAAAAGGAAAGTTCTATCTACACTATGTAAAAACTCTATTTACATACTTACCGTTAGAAATGGTTGAAGTATAGAGTGTTCTTTTGAAGGAGTTGTAAATGTTTGAATCATTTTGTTTTATTTTTTATTTAATTTATTTTTTTGTAAAAATAGAGGCTGCCTGGCCAGCATTCATATTTCTTGAAAATAAAGATACTTCGGCCAGTATATCTTTTTATTACCTCGACGTTTCGACAAAAAGCTCCTGACGAGGACAAAAGCTTTTTGTCGAAACGTCGAAGTAATAAAAAGATTTACTAGCCGAAGTATCTTTTTTTTTCAAGAAATTAATTTATTTTAACTTTTACTATCTTTGCGTATCTTAAAAAAAGACATAAAAACAAAAGAGTTTATTATAAAATATTACAATAAGAGATATAGATTAGAATATTATTAATAATTCTATAGAAAATAATGACTTTTAGTAAATTATTTAATAAGGATAGATATTGCTAGTTTACAAGTGGAAATATTATGAAAATATAAGGATGTAGTAAACCACTAGATAAGCTTGTTTTCCATATTGGAGAACAGTAAGGGAAGTACAATAACTACCTTGCGATTTCTTCTATCTGCTTATGTTGTTGCTTATTTGTTTAATGGATATGTTTATTTAATGATCTTTTTCTTAATTGTTTATTTTCTTTCTGATAATTCTGTGTGTTACCTATTATACTACAATTATTGTAAATAGTTTCACGCGCAATTATCCAGATAGGATATAGCGTGTCTTGTTTACAACTGGTAAATAATAAAGGGAAGTACACCCATACCTCGCTTTGCGTCGGGGTTACGTTCCAAAAAAACACGACGCAAATTGAAACGACGCAAAGTGAAAATATGTGAAGGCGCAATCAAAAACAAAGGCCATATTTTAGGAAAAAAAAAATCAAAAAATAAAAAAATAAAAATAAAATAAAGACTCGAATTCAAAACAACACAACTTCGAAAATATAACGACGCACAGTGAAAATCAGTAAAAATTAAGCAGCGACGCAACTTCGAAAAAACGCAAAACGAAACGACGCAAAGCGAGGTATTGGTGTACACATTTCCGAACTTAATGAATTATCATTTCACAATTGCCATCTATCGCTAAAATTTGTTATTATTTATATTGGCAATATGTTTATTATATTATCAAATATTATAGCTACAGATATTATTGCAATGATAATTATTGAATGAGATGGCATGGTAACTCAGTGGTGAACCCTCTCAGCAGTTTCTTCAAATTAATCTCCAGAACGCTCTACATTGTATTGGATTTTAGTCTTCTTTATATCCCGTGTGCATTTACTAAAGAGAAGGCAGCTTAAGGATGTTTAGGGAACCTATGGACATAAACTTTTAGGTCTGTAGAGATGCATTCATACAATTTCAAGTGAATTATCGCAGAAAAAAGAAAGAAAGATAAATATATTCTTTTAAACGGTTAATTGATTTCTCTCTAATGAAAAAGATATGAGGGAAAGAGAAGGCAGCTTAAGGATGTTTAGGGAACCTATGGACATAAACTTATAGGTCTGTAGAGATGCATACATACAATTTCAAGTAAATTATCTCAAGAAAAAAGAACGAAAGATAAATATATTCTTTTAAACGGTTAATTGATTTCTAATGAAAAAAATATGAGGGAAAGAGAAGACAGCTTAAGAATGTTTAGGAAACCTATGGACATAAGCTTTTAGGTATGTAGAGATGCATACATATAATTTCAAGTAAATTATCTCAAGAAAAAAGAAATAAAGATGAATATATTCTTTTAAACGGTTAATTGATTTCTCTCTAATGAAAAAGATATGAGGGAAAGAGAAGGCAGCTTAAGGATGTTTAGGGAACCTATGGACATAAGCTTTTAGGTATGTAGAGATGCATACATATAATTTCAAGTAAATTATCTCAAGAAAAAAGAACGAAAGATAAATATATTATTTTAAACGGTTAATTGATTTCTCTCTAATGAAAAAGATATGAGGGAAAGAGAAGGCAGCTTAAGGATGTTTATATAGGAAACCTATGGACATACGCTTTTAGGTATGTAGAGATGCATACATATAATTTCAAGTAAATTATCTCAAGAAAAAAGAAATAAAGATGAATAAATTCTTTTAAACGGTTAATTGATTGCTCTCTAATGAAAAAGATATGAGGGAAAGAGAAGGCAGCTTAAGGATGTTTATAGGAAACCTATGGACATAAGCTTATAGGTCTTTAGAGGTGCATTCATGTAATATCAAGTAAATTATCTCAAGAAAAAAGAAAGATGAATATATTCTTTCAAACGGTTAATTGATTTCTGATGAAAAAGATATGAGGGAAAGAGAAGGCAGCATAGGAATGTTTAGGGAACCTATGGACATAAACTTATAGGTCTGTAGAGATGCATTCATGTAATATCAAGTAAATTATCTCAAGAAAAAAGAAAGATAAATATATTCTTTTAAACGGTTAATTGATTTCTAATGAAAAAGATATGAGGGAAAGAGAAGGCAGCATAGGAATGTTTAGGGAACCTATGGACATAAACTTATAGGTCTGTAGAGGTGTATTCATATAATTTCAAGTGAATCATCGCAGAAAAAAGAAAGAAAGATGAATATATTATTTTAAACGGTTAATTGATTTCTCTAATGAAAAAGAAAAGATGGAAAGAGAAGACCGCTTAAATATATTTAGGGAACCTATGTACATAAGCTCATAGGTCTGTAGAGGTGAATTCATATAATTTTCAAGTAAATTATCTCAAGAAAAAAATGAACGAAAGATAAATATATTCTTTTAAACGGTTAATCGATTTCTAATGAAAAATATATGAGGGAAAGAGAAGGCAGCTTAAGAATGTTTAGGAAACCTATGGACATAAGCTCATAGGTCTGTAGAGGTGAATACATATAATTTAATGTAAATCATCGCAGAAAAGAGAGATAAAACTTCTTTTAAACAACTAATGGATTTCTAATGAAAAAGAAAAGAAGGAAAGACATCCTGGGGACACCTCAATCAGTTTGATAAGGAAAGAGAAAATATCTGACATATAAATTCCATAACAAAATAGAACACATATTTAAATATAAAACTGAATTAATATCGTAATTCACATAAATTGAGACACAGATTTTACACATAAAAGAGAGGCATCAATTTGAATCTATACAGACAGAGAAAATAGCACTAGTAGATTATGCAAATGATTTAAATTTGTGAATAGAGTGCGATCACTATCCTAACCTAAAGATATATGCCTTTAAGGTATATATGCAAATACATCATTAGAGATTAGGGGCGTCTTAGTTAATGGTTCTTAAATGCAAGTCCGGGTGCATAGCCATTGAGGTAGTTTAATGGTGTTCTATAATTGTGGTCTTTCACATTAACCCCGATAGCAAGATTTATCTCTGTGATCGATTGATTGCAGTGTCAATAGGATCCCTACACTATATATAACATGGCTGCAGGACATCGTCATACCAACGACTTTTCACCTCTTAAATTAATTTAAGATTTGATTGAGGAAAAACCATCCGCTCTCTAAGTGAAACCCTATTTTGATCAAATTGGATCTCTCCTCGCCCCAAGTATATATTTAGAAGAGATCATTTAAGTGAAGATTTAATGAAATACGGAGCTAATACATGTCATTTTCCTTCTTCGTTCTTCAGTCACAGTTTCGATCAGTTATATAGCTATAATGATACCATCACATGAGAGTTCAATTTTCCTTGATCTCAAAATGGAACTCTTGGATGTTTAGTGAGATTACCTTGTAATTTTGTGGCCGTTTTCTACCCCCACCATTCCTATTTAAAATTAAATCGTATATACCTATATGGATTAACCCAGATTCATGGAGCTTGCGGATATTTTACCCGTGAAATCTACCTAGAATTTCCTTCGGATTGATTTTTCTTTGCCTGAAGCTATCAGAGATTCGATTCTAATAGATATTAATCATCTCTCTGCTCACAATCAGCTAAATCGAAGACCCATTGAGGGATACGTTTTTTATCATTATCTATTACATGAAATCAAGCTTTCGGGCCTATAAGCCTTTCGGCGGGAGTAACACGATAACTGAATAGTTGTGTTGTATTACAACATAGCGCCTCTCTGTCTCAAATGGTAGATGATTCAATACAATTTGTAAGGTATATATGGTGTAGATTCAGTGATGTAGGTTGCTAGCAACAAGGTTTCGATATAGTTTGTTAGAATCGCAACAGAGTCTTTCACTAATAGATATTGAATTTCATGATAAAATGTTTAAATAGTTAGCTGAGAGTATTAAGATGAAAGTAAGGAGCCAAAATGTCCGTCTTACAAAAGCGCGAGATGTTAGAACATAGATGTAACGTAGATCCGGTGATGTAAGAACTGGAGTAGAAAGTGACGATCCGAATGTCCGTCTTACAACAGAGCGAGATGTTAGAACATAGATGTAACGTAGATCCAGTGATGTAAGAACTGGAGTAGTAAGTGACGAGCCGAATGTCCGTCTTACAACAGAGCGAGATGTTAGAACATAGATGTAACGTAGATCCAGTGATGTAAGAACTGGAGTAGTAAGTGACGAGCCGAATGTCCGTCTTACAACAGAGCGAGATGTTAGAACATAGCTGTAATGTAGATCCAGTGATGTAAGAACTGGAGAAGAAGGTGACGACCCAGGAACGGCCACTCCACCGCTGTGATCAGTACCATCAGGACAATGGCGTTCTGCACGCGACAGATCCGTGAGGGAATCCATTTGCTCTCGGCAATAGCGGAAGATCCTGCAATTTGCCGGGATCCTTCCTGTTATTGACCTCTTGGGTTCCGCAATCCTTTCTCTCACACCAACTGTTGGAACGTAGGCGACAGAAATTTGCTGCTAAAAGTGATTCTCAAACAGTTAGAATACGTGTTTCATGAATGAATGTTCAGCCAACTGTGAGTTGTGTGGTCAGTGTGGCAGTGAATGTCCAGCGTACCGAGGTGTGTGGTCGGTGTGGCAGTGAATGCCCAGCGTGCCGAGGTGTGTGGTCGGTGTGGCAGTGAATGCCCAGCGTACCGAGGTGTGTGGTCGGTGTGGCAGTGAATGCCCAGCGTACCGAGGTGTGTGGTCGGTGTGGCAGTGAATGCCCAGCGTACCGAGGTGTGTGGTCGGTGTGGCAGTGAATGCCCAGCGTACCGAGGTGTGTGGTCGGTGTGGCAGTGAATGCCCAGCGTACCGAGGTGTGTGGTCGGTGTGGCAGTGAATGCCCAGCGTACCGAGGTGTGTGGTCGGTGTGGCAGTGAATGCCCAGCGTACCGAGGTGTGTGGTCGGTGTGGCAGTGAATGCCCAGCGTACCGAGGTGTGTGGTCGGTGTGGCAGTGAATGCCCAGCGTACCGAGGTGTGTGGTCGGTGTGGCAGTGAATGCCCAGCGTACCGAGGTGTGTGGTCGGTGTGGCAGTGAATGCCCAGCGTACCGAGGTGTGTGGTCGGTGTGGCAGTGAATGCCCAGCGTACCGAGGTGTGTGGTCGGTGTGGCAGTGAATGCCCAGCGTACCGAGGTGTGTGGTCGGTGTGGCAGTGAATGCCCAGCGTACCGAGGTGTGTGGTCGGTGTGGCAGTGAATGCCCAGCGTACCGAGGTGTGTGGTCGGTGTGGCAGTGAATGCCCAGCGTACCGAGGTGTGTGGTCGGTGTGGCAGTGAATGCCCAGCGTACCGAGGTGTGTGGCCAGTGTGGCAGTGAATGCCCAGCGTACCGAGGTGTGTGGTCGGTGTGGCAGTGAATGCCCAGCGTACCGAGGTGTGTGGCCGGTGTGGCAGTGAATGCCCAGCGTGCCGAGGTGGGTGGTCAGTGTGACATTGAATGACCATCCAATTCAAGTACGTGATTAGTGATGCCCACCCAGCTGTGGTCAGTGTGGCAGTGCGGCGACCGGGAAAACCCCCATTTCCTCCAGTTCCACCCCACCGCTCCCAATGCCACAGGAAAGTACAATCCAATTCACGCCCCACGATTCCCTTGTCTTCTCCACTCATCTAGAAACCCAACATCACACAATTCCAGAAAGTAATCGCATATGCAGAATATCTCCTCCCACTTCCTTTCTCAGAGAAGTCAGCGGTTTGATCTCCAAAATACACTCGCAATACACTCGCAAATATGGTTGAAATTCAAAGACAAGGAAATCAAAACTGTGACACGATGGTCTACATTATTTATTCTTCCTTTTTTCCTGATGTTCCATCAGGAATTAAACTTGTTGGGATGAAGAATTCCAACTATTAGATCCAGATTATTGCTCAACGTTAAATTACAGTCCTTATTCTCTCTCTTCTTCTTGCCTATCTCTACTCGATCGTATAGGAATGACAAAAACCTGTGAATCTTGAGTTTTTCAATGCTCTATGCTGGGGATAAGTAGAGCTTATCGAGGGATGAGCCGAAGATGCCGATGATGTGTAGTCAAAGATTGATATTGTACTTGGTAGGAATATTTATCTGCTTTTCACATGTGTAGACATGTGGTGCACTTACGGTAAAAGCAGTCGCCTAATTATACCCACCATGATTATCATTGCCTTTACCACGTGTACTAGGGATAAGCAAAAAAAGAGGAATATTATACATGGTGAGAAAAACCTTGAAACTGATCTTGAAGGTCAATGTCAATAGATGATTAGAATTAAGCCTGGAAATTAAGGAAATAATGCAATAAAACATCAGGTTTAAGACCGGCTAAATGGACGCTTGGAGATTAATAGAATTTATTAAAGTGGATAGAATTGAAATTTATAATTAAAATAATAAGATGAAATAAGACATTTATACTACTTTGGACACAACATTTGGTAGTATATAATAAAATAATATTAGTGAGAGAGATAATTATGTGTGAATGAAACAAACACAAAATATATATATATATATTTTTAAAACAACCGCTAAAAACCATATAACGCAATATGAACTTTAAAGGAAAGAGATCCTCTTATGATACACATGAATGCCTTCTTCTTGCAACTTTGTGTTGTATTCTAGCCTTAAAGTTGGCCCCTCCACTTCACTAGCTAAAAAAATTTGTGGAAAAATCGACCTATTTCATAACTCTCCTCGTAGGAAGTTATGGAAATAAAATCGCCTCTGTACTGATGAGAGCGATATACCTAAACAATGGTAACAGGTGTTGGCTTTTGTCTGATTTCATCAAAACTGTTTTACAGGGCTGTGTAAGAGAAGAAACACTGAAAAAAGAGAGCCGTATGTAAATGGATATGTAAATGAACGATCACATGTAAATAATTAATCTTTTCTGGGCGGTTATCACCAGGGTGAATCCTGTGTAGGGTATAGGTACCTAATAAAAGGCTTGGTGTTGTTGAATTCATCAAAACTTGTGTTTGTCACATACTTTATCACCGTCATTATGTTTTGTATTGAGATGATAAACAAATGGGGCAATATTTTACTGCATTTCTAAATGGATAGGTGCTTCTAATGGTACATGAATACAATATTCCCGCAGCTTTTAATATACTCGTAATATTAACTATGTTATAAAATAAATGAAGCTTCCAGGGTTAAGTTTCTTGTGCAACCTTTTATTTTCAAGCTTTCAGACTGAATAATTGAAGGACTGACAAGTCCGAAAGCTTGAAAATAAAAAGTTGAACAAGAAACTTAACCCTGGAAGCTTAATTTATTTTATAATATTATAAATCAGGAAAAAAAAAACGTTTATTTCTAATATTAACTATGTATCATAAAATAAATAAAACTTTATTAATTTTGTTAACATCCTATGACGCCATATCCCAAACTCAAGGATATTTGCGTCAATACATTTCTAACATCATATCAAATAAATAAATAAAAAAAACTTGTAATTTGAAACAATATAAATTATTTAATTTTTCAAAAAGAATCTTACGCCTTTAAAATAGTTTCGAATTTTGATACCAGATGGCGCGCTAATGCATCATATTATAAATGTTCTAATAAAAGACTCAAAATGATATTTGCGGAAGAGCGATTGCTCGAAGCATATTATATATTTATAATTGTATGTAATTCTACTGTCCTCAAAGCTTATGTCCATAGTTCTTCTAAAATACCCATTCCAAGAGTCTAGCAACAGTATCACTATAAAAGGAAGTTTCAAAAATGCAATACGTAGAAGGCGGAATAATTGTCATCAAAAATGCAATACAGTTCCAACGGGAGCTCGAAAGATGAAAGCCAGACTTTGATCTCTTATGATCCCCTATTTTTGCAGCGGGTGGAGCTCTAGGTGTGCTTGGTGCTGCCTTGGTTCCCTCGCAGGCGGCGCGCTGTTACCAGATGCAGCGGGCTGTTTGCATGTGTCGTCCAGGTGTTCAATTGTGCCTTAAAATGCTTCCAGACTAGCATGTAGAAGGCGGATTAATTGACACTATCAAAAATGCAATACATTGATCTCTGAATCTTGATCTCTTGATCTTGATCACTGAAATGATCTCTTAAAAATTTTTGAAGCCTGCGGTGCTCTAGCTGTGCTTGGTGCTGCCTTGGTTCCCTCATAAACGGCGCTCTCGCCCTCTTCTCCCCCGGGGTGCCCACGGCCCTGCCGGAGCCTCTCCGGCCCTCTCCTTGGCCCTCCATTGCGGCGGGCGCATGGTGACTCTCAAAGATGTTGTGCCTTAAAATGCTTATCCAAAAGCATGTAGAAGGCGGATTAATTGATAATCAAAAATGCAATATAACAGCGGTATGGTAGATTAAACTGGCGAAACCTCTGGGAGGGTTCACCACTGATGAGCCAGGCCCTCCCATTAATTTTTCCATTTCAGTAAGGGCAGTAGAAATTGTTTAATTTCAAAAAGAATCTTACGCCTTTAAAATAGTTTTGAATTTTGATAAATTTAAATTTAAAAAAAAATTCAATATATTTACAGTCGAACTTGTATAAATCAAAGCCCAAGGGACCAAAAAAAAAATCCAATTATCCAAAAATTCGAATTAAAAACCGAAATTCTATTTATAGGAAATTCTAGGGACTAACATAAACAGTCGAATTAAAGACGTCTTCAAATTATCAAAGTTCTACGGTGTATTATTAAGAGATTTTGATCTCTACCAGAGTTTAGCTATAATGAAAAGTGATATTACAGTAAAAATGATATTTTGGGTTGGGGAAAAATACATCGCAAACACATAATGAATAATAAAGCAGACGCCTGAGATAGGATAATCTCAAATAAAATATATCGAGAACACAAGAATTCTTAAAAATATAAGAATAAATAGGAAAGGAATCTATTAGAAGATAGGCTTAAGAGAGTTTCTAATATACACATATTAAACTATTATGACTAAATACTCAAATTTCACAATTTTACATCAATAATTGATATTCTTCAATCAAAATCACATTAGAACTAAACAAAATTTTCAAATCGATGCATTATAAATACAATCCTGATTTATTAGCTATCCTATTACTATAAATTTGACAATTATATTTTTATAAATATAAGCAATTTTCTTAAAGGTTAACGCATGATAAAACAGACGATTAAAATGGATAGGCAATCTCCCTTTTTCAATAAAAAGATTAATTGATCTTCTTCGCTATGCATTTTAAAGAGTATGCAATTACGGAATTTCTTCGGCAATAAGGATATTCATCTTTCTTGTTTGAAGAGATAGAGGCTGTTGGCATTTTTTTTACAGAATATATTAGTAAAGAAGGGAATCTTCCAAAGAATATCAATCAAGATTTTAAAAAGAAGAATTTTTTTTATATATTATTGCGTCAATTTTGATACGCTCTACATTTATTCAAAATATTCTATGATATTTAATATTTATTTAAAACAGTTTATATTCCATTCGAAATTGTTATAGACGTGTATGATTCTTTCAAAAATTAAACAATATCTACTGCCCTTAATGCAATGGAAAAATTAATGAGAGGGCCTGGTTTATCAGTAATGAGTTTTTCATTGCAGTAAGGGCAGTAGAAATTGTTTATTTTCAAAAAGAATCATACACGTCTATAATAGTTTCGAATTTTGATAACAGATGGCGCGCTAATGCATCATAGGTTATATACCAATGGTATCATTCCTTTTATAGTATCATTCCTTTTGTAATATTGTTATTGTAAAACGACATTTGAGAATTATCCCGCATGTGTTTCTTTTGAACGAAAAATCGAAATTTATTTTAAGGAGAAATAACGATTATTTCTAACCTTAGGGATAAAGTATGAAAGGATGAATTGTGAAGAGTAATTTTCATATTTCATTCCTAAGGTTAGAAATAATCGTTATTTCTCCTTAAAATAAATTTCGATTTTTCGTTCAAAAGAAACACATGCGGGATAATTTTCAAATGTCGTTCTACAATCATAAGCCGCATTATATTGTATTATAAAATATTTTTATTGTATATATCTTGATTGGTTATTGGAGAAAGAAGAAGTAGGCGATGACTTAGATTCACGACCTAAGAGGAAGACAACGAATAAACATAATAACTTTAAAATGTAATTTACTTTTATTTGCTTTAAGTATGGAAACCCACTTGGGAAACGTGTATAACACCAACAAGGAGGAAACCAAGGTCGATGACCCTGCAAAGCTGCAACTTGGTGCAACAATTTTGTAGCGTATAAATCAAGTCTTTGTATATCTGAAGGTGTGAAAGAGTATTTATTGATGACGTCACCACGACCAGTCGACAATTATTAACAAACCAAACTATCTACAGTAGCCTCCTGGCGAGACCTGTCTCTCTTGGAGGATTCGGCCTCATCGACATCGAGACCCAGCTGCGGCTGTCGTGCTTCAAGGGCGTGCAGGCCGCACTGCGTGGAAACCGTAATGCCTACTCTTGGCTGGTCGAGAGCGATGCGTGGCTATATCCACCTCCATCCGGGTCCTGGCTCTCGCCACGGCGTCTCCGGCTTCTTAAGATCTGGGAGGCGGTCGCTGACATCTTCACGCTAGACCACTCTGTGCTTACACCACATCAACTCCTGAACCTCCCCATCATAGGTGGCTGCCGCCTTCTCCGGCCACCCGACCTTCTCGCTCCTACCCGGTGGGTCAATGCCTGCATTAGGGACTTCGCTGGCCCTGCCCCTCCCCTCACTCGGCCTACGCGCTGCGTCCTGGCTGACGCCGCGTCGCTGACCAGCTTCTGCCGTCGTCTTATCGACGAAAATCTACGCGGGACCTACCGAGTAAACACCATCGGCCAGGCCGTAGTGCTGCGCGGGACGACTACGCCGTTCTTGCGAGTCATCACCCGAACTGCCCGTCGCATCTTAGAGCGTCCACGCCTGACTGCCCTGCCCATCATCCAGTTCGCTAGAAGGTGGGAGGAAAATATAAACCTACCCATCAACATCGGCTGGTCGTCGCTCCGGCGCTGCGCCTTCTCCGGGCACAACGCGGACGTGGCAGTGAGGCTAGCTTTGCACGCCCTGCCCCATCCAGCCCATCCAGCATCGGCACATCAGTCTTGCATCGCCTGTGGGTCCGGCGACCTTTCGCTGGTTTACAGGTACTGGTCCTGCCGCTGCATCAGGCCTCTCATCAGGGAGGCATTTACCATCATCGGGCGGCCCCCTGACTTGCAGGGCTGGGTCTTCGGGCATGGCCTAGACGATGACGCCCTGGCCATCCTGGCGTCTGCCAAGACGCGCATCTATAGGCACTTCCTCGGCGCGGAACTGAGGAGTGTACAAGAAGACCCCCTCCTTGTCTGGAGGAGGACCCTCTCAAGGTGGGAAGGCCTTCCTTGCTGAAGATATTTGTATATATATTCCCCTACACTTTATATGCCCATTTACTCTTTTATATTTTCTCCTTTGTAAAATTTGATTGAAAGAATCAATAAAATTGTTTAATTTGTCTACAGCTCTAGAGAATATCGAGCAAGCAAGCTAGGTTACTAAATGATGGTTTATATATATAACAAATGTAAAATTTTAAATCTGTTTCAAATATTTTCGTTGAATAATTAAATTAAATAATAAATTATTTCTTCGCCACACAATATAGAGCAAAAACATCAGAAATCTTAAATGAACAAGAAAACAAGTTTGCTTTAATTTGATTATTTAAATTGATCTTCTTCTTTGACAGTTTAAAGGATGAACCGAATATGGTTAGAGTAGGTATAATTGATGTTTATATTGGTATTTATTTATTCTTTTTCTATTCTCAGTTTGTTCAATATATTTAAAAAGAAACAAATTGCCAAAACCTAATTCTTACAAATTGTATCGATATATGTCAATTAAATTTATAAATATAATTTGATAATATGTTGTTGTTTTGTTGTCGTGTCCAAAGAAGAGCCTCAGATGTCTTCATGCATCTCCATCACAGCAGTCACAATGTCCACTATCTTGGGTGTGTATACTGTATTGTTGTTGTCGTGTCCAAAGAAGAGCCTCAGATGTCTCCATGCATCTCCATCACAGCAGCAGCAAAGTCCACTATCTTGGGTGTGTATATGGTATTGTTGTTGTTATCGTTCCAATGAAGAGCCTCAGATGTCTCCATGCATCTCCATCACAGCAGCAGCAAAGTCCACTATCTTGGGTGTGTATATGGTATTGTTGTTGTTATCGTTCCAATGAAGAGCCTCAGATGTCTCCATGCATCTCCATCACAGTAGCAGCAAAGTCCACTATCTTGGGTGTGTATATGGTATTGTTGTTGTTATCGTTCCAATGAAGAGCCTCAGATGTCTCCATGCATCTCCATCACAGCAGCAGCAAAGTCCACTATCTTGGGTGTGTATATGGTATTGTTGTTGTTATCGTTCCAATGAAGAGCCTCAGATGTCTCCATGCATCTCCATCACAGCAGCAGCAAAGTCCACTATCTTGGGTGTGTATATGGTATTGTTGTTGTTATCGTTCCAATGAAGAGCCTCAGATGTCTCCATGCATCTCCATCACAGCAGCAGCAAAGTCCACTATCTTGGGTGTGTATATGGTATTGTTGTTGTTATCGTTCCAATGAAGAGCCTCAGATGTCTCCATGCATCTCCATCACAGCAGCAGCAATGTCCACTATCTTGGGTGTGTATATGGTATTGTTGTTGTTATCGTTCCAATGAAGAGCCTCAGATGTCTCCATGCATCTCCATCACAGCAGCAGCAATGTCCACTATCAATTCGATATTATAGCTTTAATATAAAACCATATTTGCGGAAGCGCATTTCTCGATGAAATTTCTTGTAATTATATGTATGTACCTCTACAGACCTATAAGCTTATGTACATAGGTTCCCTAAACACCCCTAAGCTGTCTTCCATAGTAGCTGCCTTCCTTAGTAAATACAGGGTATATAAGAAAAAACAATTCAATACAATAGTAGAGCGGTCTGGAGATTAATTTGGTGAAACCGCTGAGAGGGTTCACCACTGATGAGCCAAGCCCTCTCATTCAATAACTTTTATCATTGAAGTAAGGTCTGTTGATAAAATAGTTGATTATATATGTAAAAAGAAACATATTGCCAAAAAACTAATTTTTACAAATTATAACGATAGATGGCAATTGAATTTATAATTATATTTAATACTTTTATAGTTGGAGAGTAACTCAACAGAGAGAAATTGCACCTTTGCCGGTCCCAAGCTCGGATGAAAAAGTAGGACAGGGAGCAGTAACAGGCTTGCTAAAAAAACCTGAGTTCAGCTGGCCCGGCTGATAGTACCCTGTAAGGGCTCCTGATCCAGGGATACAGGATGAACAGCGTTTGTACTCCATGTTAGGAGCAGCTGCACATGGCGTCTGTTCCTCATGTCAGAGGCGACCATTTCTTTTGGAGCTAAGTCGGCCTGCCACTGAGTAGTGTTCCCAGTCTTGATGACAAAGGCAGACGCATTCTACTTCACCCAGTACCCTAATATGATTGAGTGGAGATAAGAAAGAAGAAGAAGTTGGAGACTAGTCTGTTTATGTAAGGCTTGTGACCAAGGCTTTAATAACTATTATTTTATCCTTCTTACTTTATCCTAAATTAAATTTATTGTGTAATAAATTTATAAAGAGGGGGCAATCTCTCGAAATATTTTGAGGAAAATTGATTTTTTTCTTTTACACAGATCCAGGTATATGCCCTTTTTTATATAAACATTTCAGTTTCTTTTTAGCTACACTACAAAAATCATGGAAACTTAATATTCATAGTAAGGTACATACTCTTATTGTTAATAATATGAAACTGCCAAAAAAGTTATTAAGACTAAAAAGAAAGCAGACATATCTCGCAAAATTTTATGTGACCTTCAACTGTATCTTTGGCAGAAAAAAAAAGTTGGGAATTGATGCGCATTACAAATATCAAAAGATAATTTCAAACGACGCCTTTAGGGTAAAACCTCAGAAAACATCATTATTATCATCATCAGCTATCAATTAGGCTTAACGGCGTCTTACTCTCGACACCAATGGTCTCCAAACATGGAGAGCGATTATAAAAATTGGAAGCACCTCAAATGATTTTTATTGAGCTACCTAATAATCAGAGATCATTAAATTGATCAGTGAACTCTAGCGAGAGTTCCATTTTATCGTTGTTTCTATTTCTGGAAAAAAAATTTGAATGGCAACTACATTTGCGGTAAAATTTGTCAAACATCGTTTTACAATCATAAGCCGCATTATATTGTATTATAAATTAACTTTGTATAATATTTACGAACGGAAAAATGTCCAGGGTATCCTAGTGGACATGGCATCTGCCCAGTAAGCGGAACACTGTGGGTTCGATTCCCATTCCTGGACACTTTTATTTTTCCGTTTATCATTACTCTTCACAATTCATCCTTTCATACTTCATCCCTAAGGTTAGAAATAATAGTTATTTCTCCTTAAAATAAATTACGATTTTTCGTTTAAAAAGAAATATCAGCGGTAAAATTTGTCTAACATCGTTCTATTTTATTATAGCCAAATATTGTGTGAAGTGACGATTTCTTTTATATATTTACATATATAATTTATATAAATATTTTTATTAACCTTTTATTAAATAAATGTTTATTTAATTGAGAGTATTACTCCCACAAGGGTAACACTTATTCTACAAAACAGAGTGAAGTTTTAAAATGGGAATAATATTAAAACATATGTACTCTTGTATTCTTGAAATGGAAGTATTTAAGCACGATTGTTTCTTTTTCACACAAATAAAACTTCTACTGTCTTTACTGCGATGAAAAATATTGGAAGGATTTGGGTCATCAGTGGTGAACCCTCCCAGCAGTTTCACCAATTTAATCTACCAGACCGCGCTTCTTAGAGCTCTAATACTGTATTGGATCATTCTGATTATATATGCTACACTAAAGGGTGGAATCACACCCTTTAGTGTAGCATATAAAAGCAGAATGATCCAATACAGTATTAGAGCTCTAAGAAGCGCGGTCTGGTAGATTAAATTGGTGAAACCGCTGGGAGGATTTACTACTGATGACCCAAATCCTCCCAATATTTTTATCGCAGTAAAGACAGTAGAAAAGTTTGTTCTAAATATAAAATAAACAATCGTGCTCTTTAATATTTTCATTGTGTATTTTATTCAAGAGTTATAAAAATAAACTATTTATTTTTTGTGTGTGTTTGTTGTTGTGATAATCCCTATATATATAAAAGTCAGTGTATGTATGTATGTGGGTATCTATGTCGGCTATACACGTCCACAATACGTAACTAATCTGGCTGAAATTTTAACAGTATATAGAGTAGAATTTGGAAAAACTTATAGTGAAAATATCAGGTCTCTATCCCGAATATTCTTCGAGTTATTTGCAAATTGCGTTGCAAATTTGCCTTTTCGCTCGCAAGCAGCGCCTCTAGCGGTGAAGATGGGAGGTTATATCAGCTGATCTAATGTACATGTAAAACGTGTTTTGACAGGACATAGAGAAAAATCTGGAAAATATATTTATCGGAAATTTAGCCAATAAAAAATAAAATTGACAGGTTCTGGGCAAAAATAGTTGATTTTTTAGTCAGAAAATGATGATGACAATATTGCTGTATCATGTTTGATTATCAGATACAAAATTATATCGGGAAAAATTCCAAAAAGCTGAGACCACGGGTGAAGCCAGTTCATTTTTAGTATGCAGGAACAAAATTCTAACAGAAAAACATTCATTCGAGCAGAAGACACAAAGCCAGATCATCTCTTTATAAAAATATCGCTTCTCTGACACAAAGTTTGGAGCGGGACGTTTCACAAGAGTGACATCCACGGCGCCAATTTATAATTGTAACGAATAGTATTTGAATAAAAACATTTAATCGGGTAAAACCTGGGCGTTGCCCGGGTCATTCGGCTAGTATTATATAAATATATGATGTACCGAATATTATTATCGTTATTATCATAATATTCTGTGTGTTCCGGAACATTATTATCAATAATATTGGTTAGTTCACTCGGATAAAACCCGGGCGAAGCCGGGTACACATCCGCTAGTAAATATATAAATATTTTAAAACTTTTTATCATAACAACTGCACTTAGGTAAAAAAAAAACTTACTAAAATTAAGTCTTTTTATATATATATCACTAACTCCGCTTTTGCCGGTCCCAAGCCCGGATGAAAAAGGAGGAGAGGGAGTAGTAACAAGTTCACTAAAAACCTGGGTTCAGCTGGCCCGGCTGATAGTACCCTGTAAGGGCTCCTAATCCAGGGATACAGGATGAGCAGTGTTTGTACTCCATGTTAGGATCGGCAGTACATGGTTTCTGTTCCTCATGTTAAAGGCGGCCATTTCTTTTGGAGCTAAGTCGGCCTGCCACTGAGTAGTGCTCCCAGTCTTAGTGACAAAGGCAGACGCATTCTACTTCACCCAGTCATGATGGTTTCAAGCTTTACAAGCTTGATACCCTAATATGATTGAAAGTGGAGATAAGAAAGAAGAAGAAGATATATATCACTATATAAAGGCAGATATGAAGATCATTCTGAAGTTCATCTAGTGGTTGGAAGTTGATTCCCCATAAGAAGAGTAACAAGAAGTCATTGAAACGTCATGATTGAAATAAACTATTGATTGATGCGACTGTATTTTTTCTCTGTATATAAAGGCAAAATATCTCAAAAGACCAACTTGCATTCTCTCATCTGATATACGGGTTTATTATTTTGCTTGATGAAGATGATCCCTTGAAAGCTAATACACTTCTAAATACAAAAAAAAAGTTGAACTCTATAAAAATTAGTATTAGTTTGTATTACCGAAATCTAGTATTATTTATTTTATTTATTTAACAGTTGCAAAGACACGCCATATCCACAATTAGGATAATTGCGTGTAAATCTGAAATTATATACAAATCAAATCATTGTGAAATTAACATAATTGAACATTGGGAAGCACGCAAATTACACATTCGATGTCAAATTTTGCATATAGTAATTATAAATAGTAGCTTGAAATATGTACAGTCAATACTTTCGCCTTAAAATATACAGCCTTCAGAATCTATTAAACTTGATGTATTGGTCTTTATTGTAAACAACTTGTTTTGTATTAGTCAGGTAAAGTTGGTTTTCTTCCCTTAGATCAGAAGGTGTTCAGGGTTTTGTTTTTCGTTTCCACAAGTGCACGCAGGTGAACCAATTTTACCAATTCTAAACAAATATGTGTTGAAGTCACCATGTCCAGTAAAAAATTGAACGTTATAGAAGTTGGCTTGAACATAGTTAAGAATTCTTGAAGTATCAAAGAATCCATTGAAAACTTGTATTATCGTGATTGAAAAAGAAACTCTATGTCCAGCAAATTGTCTTTTATTTATAAAAATTAGTATAGCTCAGAAAGAGTTAAAGAATAGATAGATATTTAGAAATCTCTAGATACCATTGGGTTGACATCTATAATGAATGGCAGCGAGGACAAGAAAGTTAAACGTTTATGCAAATCCCAAATCAATTTGACTGTGGTATCAGACGCGGAAGCTGAAATACCCTGAAGGAAAAAGGCCTGGCAGTTTTTTTTCTTAATCTTTGGCACGTGTGGCTAACGGCATTCTTATACATAGGAATCTCATTTCTCTACATGGTTTCTTAAATAACTGATTTTTAAAAACTTTTGTACCAAAACTTCTTCATTTAATTATAAAAATTGTTTAATAGAAATCTATATAATTAAATATGAGCATATGTTGTATCAAAATACAAACAATTTCTAAGGAATTATATCAGAATTTTAAAAATATTTCCATTTATTCTGAAAAAAAGATTAAAAAGTCACAAATATTCGTATTCTATTTTTCTTCTGCTTATAATTTTATTTATTAAATTATATCTACCAGAAATGATGAAGAAAAATTTCTATACTATTGTAATATGCATTGTATTTATTTATGTAAATTATTTAATTGTTCTTTGATTTTTCTTTATATAGTTAGGGGCAGTCGGCAACTCTGTACTTTCTTTCTTTTTGTAATTTTGTACAAGTTTGTTTTGTTTATATATTATAGTTAACCTTATTGTAATTAAATATTAAAACACAAAGTTTTGTCACTATCCTTTATTTCTATATAGGAAAAGTTACAAATATATTATATATATAATACCTTTAATTAAAAAGGCATATATTGGATCAAAATATCATTTATTTTACCAATATTTCAGTTGGCTGAACGCCAATCTTTATCAAGGTGTTATAACATTTTAATGTGTGTCAACTTTTTGATCAAAATCAAAAACAAACTTCACATGTTTAAACTAAATAACAAATTATATAAATTTTAAAATTCTCTTAACGGTATTATTCGATACAGAATTAACTTGCTGTTCTGACTCAAAGTTAAATTCAAAATCTGTATTTCTTAATATTTTACTTTTCTCTATTTTCCAAAATGTTTACTATTAATATATATATATAAAGATGGGTATTTAGAATTTAATATCATATATCGACATCTATATATAGTTGAAAATCTTTATTAAATTATAACACAATGAACTACATTTTTATTATCAATTTCTGTTGCGTGCGGGCAGACGAAGGTCGTAAAGATAAGCGGCATCGTTTGGTTTTTAATTGAGGACGTGCGGTCGTCTGCTATCAACAGGAGTAAAAGGTTGAAGGTCATGGCTTCTGTAGATTACTTTATGGGCTTACAAAAAAGATTAACTTTTTTATGGGGAACGTTTCATTTTTTAAAATTTATTTTTATCATAAGATGTCACAAAGCTGCATCTATATTGATAAAGATCTTAGCCCGAAACTAGGACATATAGAGTTTGTCTCTAATTTCGAATTTTAATTTGGTCTGAATCTTCGTATTTAGCGCATACATAAATATATACACTCATAGACAAAATTTGAGAAGTTGTACTTTCTAGTATGTATATCGGGATTCAGACAATAACTCTGAAATATATTTGATACACAGTGAACTATATTGAAGACACACGAGATAACCAAGTGTGAGCAAGATGCTTCTGTCTCCTTAAAACAACAACAACAAAAAAGAACGATAGTCGACAGCAAAGACGTTCAATTTCCTGAAGTTTTGTCCATGAGTGTAAATATATTGTCGGTTTTTCATTATTTAATAAAAAAGTGGAATATAAAATATGTAAAAAATAGATATGAAAGTATAGAAGTCGATTAGGAAATTGAATGATGAAAAAACATAAACTTGAATATGCAACTTTACGTTACTTTTGGCCATCCAGTCAATCAGCCACCTTACTCGATCAAAGTAACCTCACCAGAACAATCAAGGCCAAATGTCAACAGGAATGGGTAGCAAAGCACGATTGAGCTGAGAATTCAGGAAAAGCCTACAAAACAACATCCTTAGAGTATATCAGTTGATTATTTTCAGTCTTAAGTCTCATTATGTACAGACGGTGATAAGTTGCAAGATTTTCCTACTGTATGACAAGCGTAACTCCCAATCTAACCACATCCTTAACTGCATCGACTCTTTCATCAAGGAACTCTGCTCATCTCCTGTTAATACCATCGGATATCTCATGATCCACAGATTTGATACCATTATAAGATAGACACACACAACTGACAATTTAATTGATTATTCTAATCATTTGTTACAGAGGAAATGGTTCACGATTTTACGTGTCATCCTTGCTCAGGGTCAATGCTAATCTTCTCTGTAACGTTCCTATTGTAGTAGTTGTACCACCGAACTGGTATCACAGGGGCCATGCTAATCTTCTCGGTAACGTTCCTATTGTAGTAGTTGTACCGCCGAACTGGTATCACAGGGGCCATGCTAATCTTCTCTGTAACGTTCCTATTTTAGTAGTTGTACCACCGAACTGGTATCGCAGGGGCCATGCTAATCTTCTCTGTAACGTTCCTATTGTAGTAGTTGTACCGCCGAACTGGTATCACAGGGGCCATGCTAATCTTCTCTGTAACGTTCCTATTGTAGTAGTTGTACCGCCGAACTGGTATCACAGGGGCCATGCTAATCTTCTCTGTAACGTTCCTATTGTAGTAGTTGTACCGCCGAACTGGTATCACAGGGGCCATGCTAATATTCTCTGTATCTTTCCTATTGTAGTAGTTGTACCGCCGAACTGGTATCACAGGGGCCATGCTAATCTTCTCTGTAACGTTCCTATTGTAGTAGTTGTACCGCCGAACTGGTATCACAGGGGCCATGCTAATCTTCTCGGTAACGTTCCTATTGTAGTAGTTGTACCGCCGAACTGGTATCACAGGGGCCATGCTAATCTTCTCTGTATCATTCCTATTGTAGTAGTTGTACCGCCGAACTGGTATCACAGGGGCCATGCTAATCTTCTCTGTATCCTTCCTATTGTAGTAGTTGTACCGCCGAACTGGTATCACAGGGGCCATGCTAATCTTCTCGGTAACGTTCCTATTGTAGTAGTTGTACCGCCGAACTGGTATCACAGGGGCCATGCTAATCTTCTCTGTATCATTCCTATTGTAGTAGTTGTACCGCCGAACTGGTATCACAGGGGCCATGCTAATCTTCTCGGTAACGTTCCTATTGTAGTAGTTGTACCGCCGAACTGGTATCACAGGGGCCATGCTAATCTTCTCTGTATCGTTCCTATTGTAGTAGTTGTACCGCCGAACTAGTATCACAGGGGCCATGCTAATATTCTCTGTATCCTTCCTATTGTAGTAGTTGTACCGCCGAACTGGTATCACAGGGGCCATGCTAATCTTCCCTGTATCCTTCCTATTGTAGTAGTTGTACCGCCGAACTGGTATCACAGGGGCCATGCTAATCTTCTCTGTATCCTTCCTATTGTGGTAGTTGTACGCCGAACTGGTATCACAGGGGCCATGCTAATATTCTCTGTATCCTTCCTATTGTAGTAGTTGTACCGCCGAACTGGTATCACAGGGGCCATGCTAATCTTCTCTGTATCCTTCCTATTGTAGTAGTTGTACCGCCGAACTGGTATCACAGGGGCCATGCTAATCTTCCCTGTATCCTTCCTATTGTAGTAGTTGTACCGCCGAACTGGTATCACAGGGACCATGCTAATCTTCTCTGTATCGTTCCTATTGTAGTAGTTGTAACGCCGAACAAGCGTGTACAGAGGGAGAAAATCAAATAAAAATAATATATAATAAGAGGGTAAATAAAGGATAGATAAAATGTAGGGAAATATATATAGTGAACAAATTCAGCAAGGAAGGCTTCCCCACCTTGAGAAAGAGAGTTCTCCACCAGACAAGGTCTTCTTGAACACTCCTCAGTTCCAGGCCGAGGAAGTACTTATAAATGTGTGTCTTGATAGACGTCAGGATATAGAATAGAGAGGAGATAAGAAGAAAAAAAAAAGACATTGCTGATGGCTTATCATCCTTTCGCTGTGTGATGACTTTTCTTAATTAATTAATTAAAAGTCTCTACCGTTTTTTAATTCTAGAAACGACAGTTAATTCTCAGATAATCAGTAAAGTTTATTTGCATGATAAAAATAAAGGATTTATTATTATAAATCTGTTGTGATTGAATCCTACAGATTTCCTTGATTGACTCACTTTCCATATAACTCAAGAATATCCATATTGGGATTTTATGCTAAAGAATATCACTCTTTTGAACTGGTTCAATGATTAATTCGATATAGTAGCATATCAACCTTCAGCAAAAAAGTCAAACTTTTGTGCTAAGCATTCTCCCTTGAAAAAGGACGACAATGAGAGTTGCCGAAAGGTCTAGTAATAAAATTTAATAGCCAATATGCTTCTATTCTCCTAATTTGATTTGCATATGACGTTTAGAGAGACAGACTACAAGATAGACAAGATACCTAGAATTACAGGTAGAGAATACCATAATTGCTGGTTGGAATCTGATTAATTTAAGTTGAAGACTTCCTCAACCTTTTTATAAACTAAGAGAAAGGCATTTTTTGATTGTTCAACTAAATTTTCTGATGGCTTGAACGTTAGTTCCACAATAAGTAGATACATTTCTCTTAATTTATCATCCTGATCTCAGTACAATTTCACTCTTTTGTACTATTTTTTCCACTTTTTATGAAATGTATTGTCCGTTTGACATTTTGGCGATCCACAGTTGCCCTTTAAAAGATGAAAAGCATATTTGGTGAAGTATTGTATTATACTTCACTAATAAACACATGACTTCTAACTTTTTTTCTTATTTTCTATTAAACTCTCTCCCTCTTACACTGTGGGCCTCACCAATGAAGATTGTGTATATATTATATATATATGTATACTTATAAATTATTTTATATATCTTATCTATTTATTCATACATTTTTAATTATATAATCTTATTTATTCATATTTATATATTTATTCTGTATTTAACCATATATAATCTTATATGTACTTTGTAATAAATCAGTTTCAATCTCAATCTCTCTCTTTCACCCTGGACCCGGGGATACCCCCCCACTTGTGTTGCAGTTCTGTTGGCTTACCGTTTACTTGGTTCCTTGTCGCAGTATATTTTGACTGGTGCGACCTCTGGAGTATTTTTTAAATTATTATTTTTTTTTTAAAGGGGAGAGCGCGTTCGCAATCCCCACTGCCAAAGCCCTAGCTATCCCAGTTTGGGAAAGTGGCCAGGGTCAACCCAACCGCAGTGCAATGGCTAAGCCTTTCCAGGGGACACGAGTTTGTTGAGCCTCGTGACACCGACGCCAGGTAAGTAGCCAGGGTAAGTGGCCTCTGGAGTAGGACTGGAAGACCATGTCTCAAATGGCCAATTAGTCGAATTATAACTGAAATCTTTTTGAAAGGAAGACAGTAGTTAACCTAAACGTCAAAAGAATAATAAACTTTTATAAAAAGGTAGAAGTCTTCAACTTGAATTAAAAATCTTTAGTTTTTCTTATTTACCATAGAGCTAAGATTCCATCGTTCAATGTCACATATATGAGGCATAACCTTCCAATACAGTCTTAGAGATTTAAAAAGCATTCTGGTAGAGTAAATTAGCGAAACCACTTTGAAGGGTTCACCACTGATGAGCCAAGCAATTACTAAATATTTAATCTTAATAAGGACAGTAGAAAGTTTATTTTATTTTTTTTTTGAAAAAGAAAAGTTAGTGTTCGATAGTTTTATTTCTTAAATATTAGATGGCGTGTAATATTTCATTTTAATACACTCATAGACAAAACTTAAGGAAGTTTTACCTTTTAGCATGTATATCGGGATTCAGACAATAACTCTGAAAGATACACTCATAGACAAAACTTAAGGAAGTTTTACCTTTTAGCATGTATATCGGGATTCAGACAATAACTCTGAAAGATACACTCATGGACAAAACTTAAGGAAGTTTTACCTTTTAGCATGTATATTGGGATTGAGACAATAACTCTGAAAGATACACTCATGGACAAAACTTAAGGAAGTTTTACCTTTCAGCATGTATATTGGGATTCAGACAATAACTCTGAAAGATACACTCATGGACAAACTTAAGGAAGTTTTACCTTTCAGCATGTATATTGGGATTGAGACAATAACTCTGAAAGATACACTCATGGACAAAACTTAAGGAAGTTTTACCTTTCAGCATGTATATCGGGATTCAGACAATAACTCTGAAAGATACACTCATGGACAAAACCTAATGAAGTTGTACCTTTCAGCATGAATATCGGGATTCAGCCAATAACTCTGAAAGATACACTCATAGACAAAACCTAAGGAAGTTGTACCTTTCAGCATGAATATCGGGATTCAGCCAATAACTCTGAAAGATACACTCATAGACAAAACTTAAGGAAGTTTTACCTTTTAGCATGTATATCGGGATTCAGACAATAACTCTGAAAGATACACTCATAGACAAAACTTAAGGAAGTTGTACCTTTTAGCATGTATATCGGGATCCAGACAATAACTCTGAAAGATACACTCATAGACAAAACTTAAGGAAGTTGTACTTTTAGCATGTATATCGGGATCCAGACAATAACTATGAAATATACACTCATAGACAAAACTTAAGGAAGTTGTACCTTTTAGCATGTATATCAGAATTCAGACAATAACTCTGAAAGATACACTCATAGACAAAACTTAAGGAAGTTGTACCTTTTAGCATGTATATCAGGATTTAGACAATAACTCTGAAAATTATTAGAAGTGACCTCTGAATAGAAAACTCGAAAGCACGCGCAACAGAATCCCGCGTTGATTCTGCATTGAAACAAATGTAAACAACAAAATGACTTTATTTAATTTTAAATCTTATTTTATTGGCGTATTAATAATGTAAAATATTTTCTCCCGTAGAAGGGCTTACTTGCCCGAAAGCTTGAGAGATTTTTAAACAAAAAATATTTTAAAAAGAATCTTTTCCCTGGAGGCTTAATGTTCTTGTTTTAATATTGAGTCAAAGGATGTTTTTTGCTTATTCCTAGTACACGTGATACAGGCCATGATAATCATGGTGTGTAGAAGTAGCGAACATCAATGAATAAATAGCAGAGGTGATAGACCATGCAGTCCATTAGCTTTCATGTATACATTTTTTTTTCGTCCTGGTACAACCCCCATGAAGTTGAACATTAGGTAGTGGGTAGAAGTAGGCGACTGCTTTTACTGTAAGTGCACCTTATGTCTACACATGTGAAAAAGCAGTTCGACTTTGAACTTACAAATATGCCAGAGCCCCGTTTGGTTACTTGTACTCGCTGGTGGGGTTGGACTTTTGCAAGAATCGGGGGCTTTTAGAGCATTTTTTTTAAACATAAAAAAGTTCCCAATGCGGGAATCGAACCCGGGTCGTAGCGGTCGAAAATCAACGGTTTAGACCATCTTTCCACCGACCCCCTGATTCAAAGGATTATTTTATCGAACAGTGATCTCTATTGAAAACTCACGAGATAACCTAGTATGAACAAAATTTGCCTTTGTCCCTGAGTTTACCTGAGTGTACCAGGGTGTGTTTGGATTTGCAATGAAGTACCACCTAGATCGGACAAGCCTGACAATTGATGACATTGTGACACGGCGTCCTGATTGGAGGTCACGCAGTCTATTGATTGTTCTACTCCGGCGACTTCTGACCTCTGACATCGTATGTCATTAGCAACCTTCCTTCGTTAAATCTCTTTCATTTAAGATACAATCCTGATGACAATTTACTTCACAAATATCTTTCATTCACAATTGTTACTTCCATGCCAATAAACATTTTCCTGATTTTTACACCCAAATTTCAGTTCAAAATTTGCTTTATTATATTCTTCTTAATTTTTTAGATCATCCTATTTATGATGAGTACTAAATATTTTCGATTCAGCAATCCCCGATTTAGCGACTATATTTTATTTAAAATTAAACTATTTTTAATGCGATTTTTTCTTTTTAAAATAAAATAACTTTATATTGTCTTTACTTTGATGGTAAAATATTGGGTGGGCCTGGCTCATCAGTGGTAAACCCTTCTAGCGGTTTCGGCAATTTAATCTAGCAGACCGCTTTTTAGAGCTCTAATACTGTATTGGATGATACTATGCTATACTGAAGGGTGGACTCTTAGGAATGGTATTCTATAGAAAACTATGGATATACGATGGCATATTATAATGATAACAGATGGAGCGCTAAATGCATCATATTAATAAAGTTTAACTCTTAATTATTTTTTTTCCAAGAAACATCTTATTCATACGTGTCAAAAATTGTTTATATTTTTTATAAAATGTAAACTTTGTAGCATATATATACAGAATGTATGGAGATTGTTTAATACCTTCTTCAATCCTTCAACACTCCCAGCGGTTCCACTCCGCTAAAGTTAAGACAGGTTTCCATCTGAACTCAAGCGTAAAATGATGACAAGATTTTTCCTCCAAAATTCTAAGTATAATTACATAAGATGTTCCGGAGAAATTTTGACAATTAACAGGCTAAATGTTTGTACTTTTCCCGGTGATTCCTTATTTGGCAAGGTAGAGATTGGCTTCCTCTATTTGAGATTTAGTTACAAGAAACAAACAATACGTATAGTTAGGCTAACAGTATTGTGTTCTATGTTTTATCACTCCCAAAATCCTATCCTACAGCCTTAAAGTGGAGGGAGGGTGTAAACGGGTAGTACAGGACGTCGGGAGTTTAACTCCTGGTAGGGCCACCCTGTGCTACATACCCGGCTAATGTAGGAAGGTATCAATTGGTAGTGTCTGTTCTCCATAGGAGCGGCACACTCCATGTCAGGAGACCAAAAGAAGACAAGTCACACTGAGTGGTACTTCCATGTCTTCAGACCAACAGCACCCCTCTTTCCTTCTCCATGATATCTACATCCAGGACTATAATAGAAAATCTGAAACAATGGAACCTAATGGAGATCGTTTAAACTACTTGAAGAATAAGCAACAACATCAACATCCATATTTGTTATAATTTACTTTTAATATAGTTCTACATATGCATAAATTTCCCCCAACTACCTCGTATTTTAAATTATTTCAACTGTGATATTATAATACTATGCGGCGCTGAGTTTGTGTATACAAAAATGTAATGCCTCGATCAAGGTTGGAGTTCAGCCAATCGAAATATTGGCAATAAAATATTTTATTCAATCCAATATATGCCTTTTTATTATCTAATAGTTCTATATATATTTGATAATTTTCATACTAGAAGAATTCATATATAAGCAGAATGATCAATACAGTATTAGATCTCTAAAGAAGCGGTTTGGAATATTAAATTGGCGAAACCGCTGAGAGGGTTGACCATTGATGAGCACCAAGCTCTCCCAATATATTTTTATCATCACAGTAAGGACAGTAGAAGTTTGATTTATTTGTGAAAAGAAACATTCGCGTCTTAATGTCTTCATTTTCTGTATATGGATGGAGAGCGTTACTGCTTTATATTAATTGACACTTTATAACCATATTATTTAATGTTGTTGACACACATTAAATATCAAATTACAAAACTATTTTAGAGGCGTAATATTCTTTTTAAAATAAAACAATTTCTACTGTCCTTACTGCAATGGAAAAATTAAAGGGAGGGCCTGGCTCATCAGTGGTGAACCCTCCCAGCGGTTTCGCCAGTTTAATCTACCATACCGCTGTTATATTGCATTTTTGGAACTTCCTTATATAGTGATACTGATGGTTGACTCTTCGAATGGGTATTTTAGATGAACTATGGACATAAGCTTTTACAGATGGCGCGCCAGTGCATCGTAACACATTAAATATGTTTTAACACCTTGATAAAGGTTGGCGTTCAGCCAACTGAAATATTGGTAAAATAAATGATTTTTTGATCCAATATATGCCTTTTTAATTAAATAATGAAATTGAAAATAAAAAAGATATATCCTCACCGTGCCCACATGAGCATTTCTAGATGACAGAGCACCATTTAGTAGAACAAAAATAAACTAAACGTTCATTTAACTTGTTTCGTGATATTTGGCCAACCCAATTTCTTGATAAATCAAGAAAAGTCAACCACGAACGCGTTTCGGGCTGTTGGCTCTCGTCAGCGTTGTGCAGACTGTACCTCTACGACAAAAAAAAATTGGTTCCAGAGGCTTCCTGAGAAATCAATAAATGCGTATTTAAAGCTGTCGTGTTCTCTACCTAACAAAATAGCAGTTGACGAACACTATACGGTATAAAATATTTATTTCTATAAAATGGGATCCTTTCACTCTCCTCTTACACTCTATATATATCCATTCATTTTTACATAATTAATTTTCTATCAGAAAATTAATACATATTTACATATATGCTGCACTTTTTTCTCCAAGAATAAAATCTGCATATGGAATCATTACAAAAGCCAAATTTGCGTATGGTAGATTAAACTAGTAAGGTCCACTACTATTGCTCCAGGTACTTCTAAATTGTAAAAGTTCGTGTTTGAATTAACAAAAGTTTATTACGGAATGATTTATGGTATTCTATTAAAGATAGAGGTTCCCTGACCGGCATTCATTGTTCTTGAAGTAAGAGACACTTAGTTCAGTAGAGTTTTGTTTATTTTGACGCGTTAAGACAAAATTCTTTTCTTCTTGTCAGGAAAAACATAAAAATACACTTTATAGAAAGGCGTTTAAAATATGTTTGAAGTATTAGAGCTTTATAACGTGGTCTTTCAAATTTAACAAAAAATTGAAAGGCAATATGAGAACGCTCTAACGCCTTAAACATATATTTATAACGCCTTTCTATAAAATTCTTTTAAATTTTTTTCCTGACGAAGAAAAAAGGATTTTGTCGAAACGTCGAAAAAATAAAAAACTCTACTTGCTGAATTTTGACATTCTGTTATTTCGATAGGATTCTGAGTAGTCTATTGAGAATTTAAACTATTCACAATATCATTGAAATATTTTTAAACATTTTGACCATTTATTGTTATGGTCTAATTAACTTATTTTATCAAGCGATTGAAAATTAATAAAAAAATGATACACACTTCTGTTCTTATGCTATCTGTTTTTTTATTAGATTCTGCATAGCAAATTTTGATACTAAAATCTCTTTAACTGGCCTTTAAACAATGATTATTCCATTAAAGACTGCCATTCTATATACATATAAACAAATTATTTGCATATTAGCATATTTGCATATTAGAGTTTGACCATGTACAATTCTCTTTGTTTCGCTACAGAGCTTAATCGTATATAATCTTCAATGCTTGCCCCTTACCATCCTGTAAGAACAAAGCTAATTGAATGCATTTATTGAGGTGTAGCCTTTTTTTTCTTTCTTTTTTTTTTCAGGAAGTATTGCCTTACAAAGCTCATTAAGATAATTGGACAAGATCTTAAGCGCCTTCATTACTTTCTCTCAGGCACTTTACCTTTCTTTAAGACCGTTAACGCTATCTGTCTGTTGAGGATCAAATTATTCAGCGCTATTTATTCTTATTTGCATATAGGATGGATTTATGCAATTAGTGGAGATAAGAAATTTATTTGGGTAGACTTGGCTCATCGGTGGTGAATCTTCCCAGAGATTTCGCCAATTTAATCCACTAGAACTCTACAACTATTGTTATTGTCCATTCTGCTTATATAGTCCGTGGGGTCAGTGGAAGGGTGGTCTAAACCGTTAGTTTTCGACCGCTATGACCCGGGTTCGATTCCCGCATTGGGCACTTTTTTCTGATAAAAAAAATGCTCCAATGGCCACCGATTCTTGCAAAAGTCCAACTCCACCAGCAAGTGCAAGTAACCAAAAGGGGCTGTGGCACATTTATAAGTTCAAAAGTCGAACTGATTTTCACATGTGTAGACATGTGGTGTACTTATAGTACAAGCAGTCACTAACTTCTACCCACCATGATTATCATGGCCTATATCACGTGTACTAGGAATAATAATAAAAAAAAACTTATATAGCCCGCATTGGAAGGTTTGTTCATGGTGTGGTGTTTATATCGAAACTATATAAAGATGTTTCTGTGTAATTGCAGAGATTTTTCACAAATAAATTTGCTTCAAGCGCAAAGCTCTTCTACTCCAAACACAACAAATACAAAGGCCTATTTAGGCAACATAAGTAAACGGAGCATATAGCGACACCTGTAGGTTGAGAATGGAACTAATCAACTATATATTTAATAAGACAATGATGATATCCATATTCTCTATTGAAGAAAAAACGCAAGACAGGAAGAAGAGTTTTTTTTTTATATAAGAAAATGACCGTACAAGCATTCTGGTAAGATGTCATTCTAAAGCGTACAAAAGTCTTTCCAGTTGGTCTCAAGGACCACGTCATCACCATCTCCTCAGCGGCGAAGCAGGCGATCAACGTATTCTTCTTAGATCACGAAATACGTGGTGTCGCTGGAGACCCGCTGGTGATTCTCCACCAAACTCTGCAGCGCTGGCAGAAGCGCCATATTCATTGTACATAGTATATATAATGCATATTATCTTTTTTTAAATAGTACAGACTGTGCACTTTGAATGCATTGACAAGATGTCAATAAAATTATTTTAATTGTCTAAAGCGTACAAAATGGTCGCAGAAGCAAAGAGTTTATTCTAATGTATTTTCCTTTAAAATAGCTTATATATTTGTTGTCTGGTCCTCTTTAAATAGGAAGAATTATGATCGAAGTATATCCATGCAGTTTCTGCAATTATAGAAACTTCTTTCCATAGTTTCGTTAAACACCATCATAAAACTTTAAATGCGGACACACACACTATATATAAACAGAATAAATACATATATATAAGTCGGTGGACGAGTAGGTAACACCCTCGATTCCCGACAGTCATGAACCGGGATTGAATCCCGTGTTAAAATTTTGTTTAATGTGTGAATAACCTTCACATTCATTGTTGTAAATATCATAAACTAGGTTGTTCTTTTTGGGCGGTACCTAATAAAGTGATTTTGGAACTGAAGAATAAATACCTACGATAGTTGTAGTGATATAGGGGATTCATTTTGAAGATCATTTATTAGTTGGAGGTTTATTTGGAAGAATGTATGACTAAATCAACTAATTATTTATTTAACCATTCCCTGAGGAGAGTGACAGTCATTGAAACATCAGGAGTTAACTAAATAGTTGGTTGATATGGCTGTGGTTTTTGACAAAATTTACTTTGTACGGGTTGCCACAAAATGCAATAAACTAGGGCCTACAGTACGAGTAACTTAAACACAGAAAAAGGTACACTAAAGAGTACAACACCAACAACAAAAAGGGGGTAAATAAAAAAACACGAATTGTTAAATAAAATAAAAACAGTACTTATATTTTATTTGCAGCATTGATAAGGAGCGGACCGGGGTTACACAGGGAATGCGAAGAGATCACCAGACACGGATAAAAATACGAAGAGAACACTATAAGCGTCTCTACACAAAACTTTATCCCACACTCTTAGTATATTTTCAAATAAAATATTTTTCTATATTTCTAATAGGATACAAACTATTTTCAATGTACATTCTGGAGGTATAACAAAACAGACCCTCCAACTAAACAGAAGGGAATCGACACAGTTGGCCAGATGGAAATCTGGTCCTCTGCGCCTTCTAGTCTATAAAGAGGGAGCCAAAAGCTTCCCCATGTGCACTAGATGCAAAACCGAAAAGGCCACCCCCCCCCAACATATACTAAATTGTATTGGAAAGGACAAGGGATCCCTGTACAGAGAACCAAGAAGAGTTCTTGAACTTATTTATGAGCACGACCTCCAAGATCTTGTCTAATTTAGACTAAAAGGATAAATAAAAAAATTATTCAGAAAAACATCTTCAAACTATAAATAGATATCTGTTTATTATATAGGAAAGTTGCATATTTCTTATCTACATACGTTCACTGAGGAGGAACTTTGGAGTCTAACAGGAAATGTCTCTAAACGAGGGGAGAGAGAGAAAAAAAGTGAGATGGTTTCTTTTCCCTTCTTTGTATCAGGTGACAATGCCGCTGATGGATTCTTTCCATTTTGGCCTCACATCTAGGTCAGCCGCAGATAGCTTGGGTTCTGGGGGAGGTGTGCTGTTTGCTAACTGGGATTCTGACAACTTGTTTATGCATCAGTGTATTTGGCCTTAATCTGGGTCAGCGGTAGTTAGCCTGATGAATTAGTTACGTGGGATGTTGGATCCATGCAGCTGTATGTGTTTGGTTTTACATTTGGGTCATCCACTGGTATCTTTGGGGAACTGTTGAATTTATTATCTTAGCTATATTGAATGTGATCTTCTAACATCACGCATATGTAAGCCTAGTTTCACATCTGGATCGTCTACAATTAGATTGGGGATTGATAGCAACGAGGAAAAAAGACCTAACAAAGTAACTGAACTGTGTAGAAATATTTTTTTCTTCAAAAGATGCAACCATTTACTCAATAGTCAACTTCTTCACTGTGTTCTATGCACGAAAAACGATGTATATAATCTCAACTTTTGTACATAGATATTCTTTCCTTTTCTTATTTTTATATTTTCTGAGCGAGGATTTACTTTTTCTTCCCCTGCTTCTCATTTCTTTTTAGATTCATTTCTAACAGGAGAATCGTCTGTATAAGACGGAATGTCTTAATAAAGCCTTGTGTGATTGGGGATTGATGATTTCTCAGCAATAGATATTTAGACTGTTATAGAAAAATATATTTTCCCTCCTGGACGAGGGCCATTAGCTCGAAACCAAGGTCTCCAGGTTAACACTTTTCTCAGTTTGCCAAAGCTGATGTTGTGGCTTTATCATTGACCCGAGGCCGCTAGTTTGCGGCGACAGTCAATAGATGACGTCTAGTTTTGAAGTTTATTTTGATGGAAGAGGCGACCTTTATTTTTTAGATCATTATCCCCTCTGCAAAATTTCCATCTATATTTTGGCCATAGATTTGGCCTAACCACTTTGGCAGCTAAATACCTCTTTGACAAATTGTGAAGATTACATTGGATCCCTTGTGGATCTCATGGATTAAAGTCCGCCCTAGGCTGACGAGGGCCATCAGCTTAAAACCATGGTCTCTAGAGGGACGCTTCTCGATTTTCAAAAGCTGATGTTGTGGCTTTGTCACCGACCCGAAGCAGATAATTTGCGGCGACAGTCAATAGATGGCGCCTAGTTTGTCATTTATTTTGACGAAAAAGGCGATCTTTATTTTTTAGATCAATATCCTTCCGCCAAAAATTTCCATCTATATTTCGGCCATAGATTTAACCTAACCACTTTGTCAGCTAACCACCTCTTTGACAGATTGTGAAGCTTACATTCGATCCCTTGTGGATCTTATGGAATAAAGTCCGACCTAGACTGACGAGGGCCATTAGCCCGAAACCATGGTCTCTTGGTGTACGCTTCTCAGTTTTCAAAGTTGATGTTGTGGCTTTGTCACCGAGGCCGCTGGTTTGCGTCGACAGTCAATAGATGAAGTCTAGTTTTGACGTTTATTTTGATGGGAGAGGCATCCTTTATTTTTATAGATCAAGATCCTCCCGGCAAAAATGTCCATCTATATATAAAAATATATATAACATTCTTTTTTCACTTATATCGGTGTATTTTGTCTTCGGCATACTTCTAGAGGCACTTTTAAAACAATATTTTATACAATTGAAGTGCATTTAATAAATCAATACATTTTGAGTATATATAATGTAAAAATGTAGTACGTTTATATATATGAACCTGTTACAAAATGTACGTATATGTAAAACGCCGCGCGTGCGTATATGTAAAATGAGTGCTTATGTAAGAAGCACGTATAAGATGTAAAATGTACGTATATGCAAAAATGTGTGCTTATGTAAAATTTTCCAATATAAAAATGTGCGTATATGTAAAAACGTGCGTATATGTAAACTTGGACACTTTATTTTTCCATTCATCATTACTCTTCACAATTCATCCTTTCATACTTCATCCCTAAGGATAGGAATAGTCGTTATTTCTCCTTAATATAATTAAAATTGAGATTTTTCGTTCTGTAAAAAGAAACATTTGCGTTAAAACTTGTTAAACGTCGTTCTTAAATATATGCATGTGTTATTTAGAAATTATTTTTTCTAAAAAATAATAATAATAAAAAAACAGAATGTCCAAAGCAAGCTTCACTGCATATTTGATCTCTTAAATAGAAAGTTTATTTTTAAAATTTAATAAATTATTCTTTCAGCATATCTCTACTTTTAAAGTTTAACACTAAACCAGCACATATATTGAAATATGATTTTTTTATTTTAAATGGAATAGGGTAGAAATGATTCTGAAAGTTTGTACACAAAATACAAATTGAAACACCAACACACGAATGTTTCTTTCAGATATAAAACAAATTTCTACTGTCCTTACTGCGATGAAAAAATATATTGGGAGGGCTTTGCTCATCAGTGGTGAACCCTCCCAGCGGTTTCGCCAATTTAATATACCAGAACGCTTCTTTAGAGCTATTATACTGCATTGGATCATTCTGCTTATATATGCTACACTGAAGGGTGGAATCTTAGAAATAGTATTTAAGCAAACTATGGACATAAGCTTTTCGGACAGTAGAATTACATTTAAATATTTGCATCGAGCAATGCTCTTCCGTAAACAATAAGGACAAGTTAGGCCTAAATTAATAAAACAAAACATAGCAGTAGAAGTTTGATTTATTTATGAACAGAAACCTTCGCGTTTTTTTGTGTTTTCATTTGTATTATATAGATGGTGCGTTATTGCTATGTTTTAACACAAGTTAAAAGTTGGTTCAATTCACTAAATATAATTATTAGTATTTAAATATATTTATTTACTAATACTACAATTTTGCTATATTTCTAACATCTAGGGAAGCTTGTTGAATAACACCAGGAAAGAAAATCCAGAAAGAATTAAATGGTGTACACATTAATAGGAAATTAAATGATAGGATGGTTCTGGAATGTAGGAAAAAAAAGGAAAACGTGACTGGAAAAACTGTACCGATGCACACACTGGATGGAAAGCAAAACTTATTTCTTAAAATCTAAAGAGAAGATATAAAGATGAAAAGTACATTTATGAACAAAACTTAAGGAAGTAGGAAAGTCTTTGATATCGCCTGTTTTTTTTTTTTTAGAAGACGGAGAAAATTTTTCTTGAAAATAAGGATACTTCGGCCAGTAAATCTTTTTATTATCTCGACGTTTCGACAAAAATCTTTTGTCCTCGTCAGGAGCAAATAAAAATTAAAACATTTAGCAAGGCCTTAGAATGATTTTTAACGCCTTACTAAATGTTTTAATTTTTGTTTGCTCCTGACGAGGACAAAAGATTTTTGTTGAAACGTCGAGGTAATAAAAAGATTTACTGGCCGAAGTATCTTTATTTTCAAGAAATATGAATGCCGGCCAGGCAGCCTCTACGTATCTTTAAGATAAATTTTTGTTCACACTTGGTTATCTCGTGTGTCTTCAATAAAGGTCACTGTAATATCATTCAGAGTTATTGTCTCAATCCCAATATATACATGCTAAAAGGAACAACTTCCTTAAGTTTTGTCCATAAGAGTATGTCACTACTGGAGAACATAATCTCCTCAAAATCAGAAATCCGAAAATAAGATAATTTTTATAGAATATGCTAAGAAAATCTATTCAAAGTCTTGTTTATTTTATATGAACATCCATTTCAATATAAATCTTCTTTTTCTTGGAAGAGGGCATAGAAAATATCCTTGCCAAACTCAAAGTGTATTTATAAAGGTAAAACATTCATTTGAATGATTTTAATCTAGCAAATTTTAGGCATTCGGTTTTTCAATTATATGCACTCATGGACAAAACTTGAGGAAGTTGTACCTTTAGCATGTATATCGGGATTCAGCCAATAACTCTGAAAGATACACTCATGGACAAAACTTGAGGAAGTTGTACCTTTAGCATGTATATCGGGATTCAGCCAATAACTCTGAAAGATACACTCATGTACAAAACTTGAGGAAGTTGTACCTTTAGCATGTATATCGGGATTCAGACAATAACTCTGAAAGATACACTCATAGACAAAACTTAAGGAAGTTGTACCTTTAGCATGTATATCGGAATTCAGACAATAACTCTGAAAGATACAATCATGGACAACCCCTAAAGAAGTTGTACCTTTAGCATGTATATCGGGATTGAGACAATAACTCCGAAAGATATTACAGTGACCTTTATCGAAGACATACAAGATAACAAAGTGTGAACAAAATTCCTTTGCCTCCTTAAAAAATAATTGACGACCGGCATCATCAAAGACCCTCCATTTCCTTAAGTTTTGTCTATGAGTTTATATCACCAAAACTACCTCTTCAGACCTTACTGCAATGATAGAAAATATGATATGAGAGAGCTTGACTCATCAGTGGTGAACTTTCTAAGCTATCGTTTTCTATCATTGATGTAGGGTCTGTAAGAGGTAGGTTTTGATGATATATATGATAAGAAACCTAAATTCTCAAAATTTGAAAATTTCATTGATAGATAGAATTCTAAAATAAAATTTGAATATATTTTTATCACCTGATAGTCGAATGAATCGATTAATTCAGGTTCTGTTCAAGTGAACGTTTTCCCAAACACAATATGCTGTTTATCACACACGTTTATTAGTATTAATTAGTATTAGGCGCCGCCTCTTGGGATTCACCAAAATAGGGTGCTATAGAGAGGGGGTGCTATAGACAGGTCACTTTTAATGTAAATCGCAACATACTACGTATTTAAAATCGGGCGCTATAGAGATTGAGATTGAATCAACTTTTATTACATCGTTCATAAAATATTATGGTGACAGATGAAAACTAAAGAAAATAATAATAATAACAAGAATAAATATACATAATGAAATCTATACAGGTTTCATTGGTTTAGATCAAGGGCTACAAGACATCCTGAATTAGGATAGGCCCTTGGTTATAAATGAGTCTTTGTTCCCAACATGTTCAATTGCTATGTTGAGGAAATCTCGCAGAATTATCTTGTTTTCTGTCGAGAGTATCTCGGAGAGTACCTCCCTCACATGGCGGTATAGGACCACTACTTCAAACCTACAAACCTCCTCATAGAGGGGATATAGAGAGGAAGGCGTTATTTAGAGGGGGCGCTATAGACAGCTTTAACTGTATATCTATTATTACAAGTAATACTAATAGGTTACAAACACTTCACTGAGTTTATATCCTTCTTTCAAACAAATAGAGAAAGATGTTCTAACACAAAGATGATTTCCATGAAAAGAAACATTAAACTATATCAATCTATTTGATTGATGGCATTTTAAAATTTGTTTTTATCTAATTATTACTACAGTAGTTCTCTGAAGAATAACGCCTAGTTTTATTTATTTATTTCAACACACAAAATGCGATATCTCGGTTAGGGATAATTCCGTCGATTTACATTTATTTTTCAAACAGAAACAGTTATAAACATATTATACAATAAAAAGTAATTAAAAATAAAAAAGAGAAACAATAATATATATTAGGAAACTGAACCTTTCAGGTTTGAAAGATAATCATAAATATATTTACAAAAATAGTTAAATCTATGATAATTCTCTCTGCTATTTACAAATTGATATAGATCTACAACAATATTTACTGTCTGTTGTCTAGCGCCAAAAAAGAGTGGACATTCCAGCAGTAGGTGTCTCGAGTCCTGGTATTCGTTGCCACAGTGACAGCTAGAGTCCTCAACCGCTCCAATTTTTAGAAAAGTCAAAGTGTTCTTAAGAGAGATGTGTCCTCTTACTTGAGATTTGCTAATTAGTAAAAATGATGATTTTGGAGACGAAAACTGATTTTGTAAAGAGGTGTCCTCTAGTATCCTCTCATGGAAGTTATACTTTGTTATTATTAGTAGTAGTAATGATTGAGAGCATTCATTATTTAATTATTATGATAATCATGAGGACTCCATCAAAGTTTAACTAGTTTAGATATAAGGGAATAGAGCGCCATCTGTAGATGATAAGTGAAACTATTTAGTGCGATTTATTGTTCTTTTTACACATTAAAATAATTCCGACTTCCCTGTAATTTGTATATATTCATACTGTGCTCAAAGTTTCTCTGTATATTTGTTTAAATACTTATACCAAGAATTCCCTCAAAGTTTGTCGGACATATAAGCAATACAGACCAATACAATATTAGAGCGTTATGGTAGATAAAACTGGAGAAACAGCTGGGAGGGTTTACCATTGATGAGCCGGGCCCTCTCTGTATTTTCCTTCGTAATAAGAAAAGAAGGAAGTTGGTTTGAAAAAGAGAAATTTCGTGCTAAGTGGTTTCAATTACCATATCACTATAAACCATGGCAGTTTTATCGGTAAAATAGTTGTTGAAACGTATGAAGAACAAATAAAACACATAAATATATACAGTTATTCTTTTATTTATATAAATAAATAAGTTTATAGCAGTCATCTAACAGTTTTAGATATAAGTTATACTTCTAGGTACTCCGGTTGAAGGGCATGTTAGCCTGAAATCTAGAGAAATGAAGATGGTGCAAGAAACTTAACCCTGGATTGCTTTTTTTGATATTATTAAGTTTTATTTCATTTATAAAATATCAAAATTATCCTTAATTGACGATTATTGAATACATCTTATTTACATATGAACATTATTTACAACTCTTTACAAGTTTCTATGAAAGTTAACTAATAAGTAAAAAGCGAAATGCTTCAAACTTGTCAAAATATCGAAATTTGTTTGACATCTCCTTTATTTCCTTTATTTCAACTTAGAGCGCTATGTCCCCCTAGGAACACTTGCACTTTAAACATAAACAAAAATTTTGAAAGAAAAGAAAGAAAGATATTTAAATATGTACAGAATTAGTATGCAAGTTAGATGAAAAGATAAAAAATATATATATCAACACAATTGATATATGTACAAAGGGTTGGTATGCAAATTTAGTTAAATGAAATCAAATTGTAAAGTATTGTGTGTATTTTCGAGAAAACCAATTTACAGATAAAAAAAAAAACTTTTAAGGAATATTTTTGAATGAAAATTTGCTAGATATTAGAGAATTATTCAATTAAAACAATATTTGACATCAATCACAGCATTTGATGACTCGAGTTGTTTGGAAGATAAAGAAATGCGATATTCAAAACCTCATCAGTTTGAATGACCAATATTTTCGGAAATTACACATGAAGGTATTTAACCAAATTCAAGGAACCAAATTCATAAATTTATGAATAAGAGAGGAAATAATACAGAAAATTTAAAATAATTTCTGTAAATATATATATTGAGACGTTACAAAAAAACAATTTTCAATTGTACATAAATTCCTTTAAGGTGTTACTTTAATTTTTCATATGTTTATTTTCAATTTCTTTTTCTCATTCATTAAAAGTCAATGATGTACATGCAAAATTAGTAAAAACTCAATAAAAACGATATGTAAAAATGGACATAAAAACAAATGGCCTGTAAAAGAAAGCGGCAATAAAATGAGTTTAGGTAAAATGTCTATTCCATTAACAAACATTTCACTTTTAAAATAATGAACTTTAAAATTAAAGTTTTACAAAACAGAAAATTAGCGTTTTAAAAATAAAACGTGGCAATATATTTAATATAAAGTAATAACGTGCCATATATATATATATAAGGAATGAAAGTATTTAAATGTTTCTTTTACACATAAATCAAACTCTTCTAGTATCCTTACTGCGATGAGAATATATATTGGGAGGGCTTGGCTCTTCAGTTGAAACCCTCCTAGCGGTTTCGCCTTTGGATCTCTGTTTTGTTGAGGCAAGCCTACCTATAATTTAGACGGAATCGCCTAAATGCTCATATGGTGCAGAAGAAGAAAATCCTGTACATATTCTAACTGACTGTCGACTTGTAGAGGACTTGAGAGTCAAAAATCAAATAAATATAAATAGTTTAAATCAAATAGTTAATAATAGATATATGTATATAAATTTTAATAGATTTTGTAGAATGTTTTTTAGTAATAGATAGCCTGGGCTGTAATAACTGGTATATAGTTATATGCTGTAAATAGCTCTAAATTTCTGTTCTTATCTGTGATGTTCACTAATATTCATTATAGGGTAATTAAATCGTTAACTAATTGACAAATACGTTAATAATTTCTATTTATAATAACTGAAATCATATTAATAATTATTAATTATAATTACTGTAAATAAGCTCCCAAACTTGTGTATGCATGCAAATATCCAAGACAGATATCGCGTGCTTTGTAAATGATAATAATAAAAAAATGCCTATAATTTGGACATGTTTCTTTTTGAAAAAATTTGCATAGAAGTGTAAAATTGTATTGGAATCAGGTGGATAAATTAAGAAAAAGGCATCTCCTGATCTTTTAGTCAGCAAATTTAAGTTGCACGATCAAGAGATGCCTTTTTATTAAGGATTATTTTTGCTTTTATTTAATTGTGTAGTTTTGTAATAAACAATTGTATACTAATGGACAAAAACTTAAGAAAGTAGAAAGTCTTTGGAAACACCGGTTGACTGTTTCTTTCAAGGAGACAGAGGCAATTTTGTTCACACTTGGTTATCTCGTGTGTCTTCAATAAAGGTCACTGAGTATCAAATATCTTTTCAGAGTTATTGTCTGAATCTTGATATACATGCAGAAAGGTTCAACTTCCTTAAGTTTTGTCCATGAGTGTATCTTTCAGAGTTATTGTCTGAATCCCGATATACATGCAGAAAAGTTCAACTTCCTTAAGTTTTGTTCATGAGTGTATCTTTCAGAGTTATTGTTTGAATCCCGATATACATGCTGGAAGGTTCAACTTCCTTAAGTTTTGTCTATGAGTGTATCTTTCAGAGTTATTGTTTGAATCCCGATATACATGCTGGAAGGTTCAACTTCCTTAAGTTTTGTCTATGAGGTACATCAAAGCAATTAATCCTTGCGGGGATATCGTATTTTTCAGAGAGTAAAACAATAAAGAATTGAGAAAAAATCATTACAAGTTTATAAATAAACGAGAATTGTAAAAAAGCGAAAGGTTCCAAGTTGTTTGAAATCTAAAACATTCAAAACAGAGAATAGCAATTGCATTCTATATTTGCTACCGATTAATAACTCAGTTTAACATAGAAACAATTCAAGAGAGTTGGACCTTTACAAGTAACAAGAACAGCATAAATAGAAAAAACGAAACCCACCAAGAATACATTCAATTCCAGAAATCCAGATCTAGAAAATCCAACCAAAATTCCACTCCAACAGCAATGCAGAAGCGCGAGAAAGACATTTTAAAAACAGATATGCGTACAGTTTCTTGAATTATCGGGTTTTGTGATAAACCTTTTCGTTTAAATCCAAGATAAACATTATTATTCCTGCGGAGAAACTGTACAAACTGCTTTTCACCTCATATACGACTGTCCGAACTTTGCAAAAGCAAGAAATTGATTGTTCCCTGATATAAATGATTTAACTTTCTTACATTAGCCGCTTTGTCTATATAAATTTTATGAACTCTGTCGATTAATACATGTAAATTTATAAATATTTAATTTTAAGTTCTAATTTGATTGTTGTTTTGTTTGTTTCCCCTGTAATAGACGCAAATATTTCAATATCGCGCCTGGTTGATTAATAAAAGGAAAAATATACACATTATTATTTTATGTGTACTTAGATTTAAAGTAAGATATTGGACACAAACCGGTAGCTCGGCCCCTCACCACTACCCAACCCACCTGTCTAGGGGACGGAGCATGGCCAAGTGAGAGCTTCCAACGATGACCGGTAGGCGGCGTTGAGGAATTCCTGCAAGTCTATATAAAGAACGTCAACATCATTCGCTATCTCTTAATTGATTTGGAACCTTCGGGAGCATTTAGTACTTCGCCCTGATTAGTATTCTGGGCATCTCTCTTTCCTTCCGTAGAAAGTATTACACCTTCTTTGGTCGTTTATAATTAATTTGTTTAAATGTTTACCTAGGATTATTCTTCTTCTTCTTTCTTATCTCCATTCAATCACACTATGGTATCAAGCTTGTAAAGCTTGAGACTTTTGATGGTGTCTGCCAGGGAAGAGTAGAGCTCATCAATGAATGAGTCAATACAGTCAATAATATGTAAACACAAAGCAATAACGCGCCATCTATACATATAAAATGAAAGGATTTAAAAGTACGAGTGTTTCTTTTAAACATAATACAAACTTCTACTATCCTTACTGCGATGAAAAAATATATTGGGAGGGCTTGGCTCATCAGTGGTGAACCCTCTGTCTTGGGGTTGCAGGTTGAGAATTGCACCTAGGATTATAGTACACAGAAGTAAAATTTTTAACGCCTTGCCAAATGCTTTAATTTTTATTTGCTACTAACGAAGACAAAAGATTTTGGTCGAAACCTCGAGATAATAAAATATTTACTGGCCGAAGTTTCTTTAATTTTTAATAACTCTGAATGCCGACAAGACAACCTCTATCTTCATGAAAAGTGAAATTGTAATAGGATCTAGTGGTTAAATTTAGAAAAATACTTCTCCTGATAGTATACAATTGAAATTTGATGATGACTTGCGCCATCTTTCGGTGTAAATAGCAACTAATCGTTGATTTTATAATCGAATATTGGTCAAAAATATCTAGCCATGTTGATTCAAGAAAAACCAACCACCTAACTCTTTCAAGCTGCTGGTCCTCGTCAGCGTGGTGCAAGGCTGTACCTCAACGACCAGAAAAATAGCTGTTTTTTCTAGAGGCTTCCTAAAAAATCAAAAATTGAAATTATGAAATAATTAAAAAGAAGCGAATAGTTTATATTTATTCTGGCAGATAGCGCAAACTGTTAGCAAATTTCTGTTACACGATTAGGTGATGCTATTTTCTCTTAGTATATATATTTTTAAGACATATAACAGGCAAACTATATATAGATTCTTAGATTGACTTATGTCACTAATATAAGATTATTATGGTATAGTTTCATATCAGTTAGTGATAGAAGTCGATTAAAAAACACATTTATTTGCTTGAAAGCTCGCTGCATATTCAGCATAATATTATTTATATATATATTATATCGATGGAAATTTTGCCGGGAGAATATTGATCTAAAGAGACAAAAGTCCGCCCTAGACTGACGAGGGCCATTAGCCCGAAACCATGATCTCTAGGTGGACGCTTTTCAGTTTGCCAAAGCTGGTGTTGTGGCTTTGTCACCGACCCGAGGCCGCTAGTTGCGGCGACGGTTAATAGATGGCGTTTAGTTTTGACGTCTATTTTGACGGGAGAGGCGACCTTTGTCTCTTTAGATATATTGTATCGTAACAAAAGACAAGATAATTTTGGCCAATATTCTATTATAAAACAACGATTATTTGGTGTTTTCTCCGACAGATGGTGCAAGGCATCATTAAAATTTCTCAATTGTATATGATCAGAAGAGATATTTTTCTTAATTTAACCACCAGATCCTAGTTCAATTTTATTTCTCATGTAGAGGCTGCTTGGCCGGCATTCATAGTTATTAAAGTTAAAGATACTTCGGCCTGTGAATTATATATTTATGATAATAATATTGCCACGTGGAAAATTAGGGAAGACAAAAACTTCAGGAGGAGACAACAATTTATTTCAGGCAAGAACAAACTATGAGTGATAAACAAAAGATAAGCCACGAGGAAAATTTACAGAGTAGCAAAATATAAACATAAAAATGACCACTCTGTTAATAAAAATTAATGAATACTTTGTTACATAGCTTCTTCCCTATGGGAGCTGTGACCCACAGCTAGCAATTACTGTAGTTACTGACATGGATCTGACGTGCTTCTGCAAAGGATTCCATCGAAGTCTTGGGACTTTGTCCCTAGTACCTTTGCGTCCTTTTTCTTGAGGCGTGAAGAGCGGCTTTGTCGTCGTATCGTCTATAGGGACATCGTCATATTCGAGGGAAGTCTTGGCTTTAGCACGGCGGTGGAATCCTGGAGTCAGTCTCCGAAAATGTAGATCACAGCATCCATGGCTTCAAGGTCTTCTTGGCGGTCTTCAGTTTGTTTCCCCCAACTTACCAAGGATCTCCACCAAAATGCCACGTGGAAAATTAGTGAAGACCAACTTCGGGATGAGATAACAATTTATTACAGGCAAGAATAAACTAAGAATGATAAACAAAAGAGGGAAGTTTACAGAGTAGCAAAATATAAACATAAAAAATTATACTCTGTTAAATAAAAATTAATAAATACTTTGTTACAATATATTTTATCATTGCACTAAGGGCAGTAGAAAATTGATTCATTTTTAAAAGAATCGTACGTGTCAAAAATAGTTCAAAATTTTCATAACAGATGGCGCACTAATGCATATAAATAATAATAAATCATAATAGAGATAATCCTTAAGATGCATTAACGCGCCATCTGTTATCAAAATTCGAAACTATTATAGACGCGTATGATTCTTTTTTAAAAATAAACAATTTCTACTGCCCTTACTGCAATGTAAAAATTAATGGGAGGGCCTGGCTCATCAGTGATGAACCCTACCAGCGGTTTCGCCAGTTTAATCTACCATACCGCTGTTATATTACATTTTTGGATCTTTCTCTTATAGTGATACTGTTGGTAGACTCTTGGAATGGGTATTTTAGATGAACTATGGACATAAGATTTGAGGACAGTAGAATTACATACAATTATAAATATATAAGAGATATTCCTTGTTATGATTTTAACTACAATCTCTTCTCTCCAACAATTCTGTCATTTCAAAATGAATGCTTCATGAGGACATCCTTATAAGGACAACAAATTTATCCACACTACATAGCACAAATGTTAGAAATAATATTAACATATATACATAAACAAAAATTAAAGAAGTGGGAAGTCTTTGATGTCACCAGTCGTTTATTATTATATATATATATTTTTTTTTAAGAAGACAGAGACAATTTTTTTTATACTTGGTTATCTCGTGTATCTTCAATAAAGGTCACTGTAATATCTTTCAGAGTTATTGTCTGAATCCCGATATACATGGTAAAAGGTACAATTTCCTTTGTCCATGAGTGTAGATATCGGTATAGGATATGATGACTTCCTGAGCAGTGTTTGAAGAGATACTAGGGATTAATTTTAATGAGATTGAAACTACTTTATTTCAAAGTCCATATAAGATTATATAAGGTTAAATACAGAATAAATATAAATGTGAATAAATAGAATATAAATAATTGATAAAATATATACATAAATATACAAGGTCTTCATTGGTGGCGCCCACCACGAGAAAGACTCCGCCACCGATGGACTGCGAGAGTTCTTTCCCACAGAGTGGGCAGGTCGACGTGTTAGCTGGCATTACCCAACTCAAGACCAAGATGGTACTTGTAGATGGTAACCTTCGCCACACTTGTTAGTTTCACTGCCTCGGGATGGAGGCCGACGCCGAACAGCCAGGCCTGCAAATCCAGGGTCATTTCGCAGGAGGCGAACACCTCCCGGAGCAGGGGTCGCACGGCTCGGCAACTCCAATATCTGTGTGGTTAATTTTAATGAGAGATAATGATAATTAAAAGATTGAAAGTGTGTATCTAATTAGAGATATATTCGTTATATAGATATGCTATATTTCTAATTGAAATAATAGAGAATTATGATTAATTATCTCTTTTAAAATATTCCCATTAAAAAAGAGGTTTGTTATTGGTCTAATTTGCAATAGGATTTTGACTTATCTCGAAATAGGAAAAACACATGCAAGATTTTACCTAGACACCAGTCTTATACAGATTCTCCTCTCTCATTGCCGGCTTACAACCATATCCTCACAATGATCAATCACCATCATGTTGTGGAGGAGAAAACGATGAATCCAAGTTACTTTTCCTTCTTACTGCTTTGTAAAAGTTATATAGGGACAGAGCAACTATTCGACTTGATGTGACGCTGGTTAAAATACTTTGTACTGAGGTAAGTTGGCTGTCGTTTACTTTTGAAAAGAACATCTCTCTTTCTTCACTAATTACTAGCCGAATGACCCGGGCAACGCCCGTGTTTTACCCGATTGAATGTTTTGATTCAAATACTATTTGTTACAATTATAAATTGGCGCCTTAAAAAAATGCATATACTAGTTAATAACTATAGCCTATGTGCTTTATCTGTCTATGTACTGTTGGCTTCCGTAGGCGTCTCTTACTCGGAAAAATAAAGAGAGGATTCCATTTAGTTATTAACTAATATATGCATTTATTTAAGGAGCGACCCGCTCCAACACAATAGTTACAAAAACGAAAATGCGAGTGGGGAAGGCATGATGGGGGGGGCAAAGGTGGCGTGATCGTAGCCAACCAATAGGAGGGCGCCATTCCAAAAAAAAAAAGCAAACGGTGACAGAGTTGATTGATTAAGAGATGAGGAATGACGCTCGTAACTGTATATAGAATACTGACATACAAATATGTAACGAGATATTTAAATTTCTATTTTTATTTGTAAAAAAGGCATATTGTATCCTCCTTACTGAATATTTTAGTATTGTTTTCCTGAAAAAAAAAATGATTGTGCAATATAGCGTTTTACTGGAAATGGAAGGCCGCTAAGTGAATAGCTTCCAGTCAAAAATGAACAAAATATGAAGTATACACGCAAACTATTTTTATTTTAATATAGATCCCTTAACATGGAGTCGTCAAGGAGTTTGCAAAGATAAAAAAGAGTAAAAAACTGAAAGCTATCTATTCAATGATAATAATGATGATGTGATATACACTCATGGACAAAACTTAAAGAAGTAGAAAGTCTTTGATGTTGTCGATCGTCTGTCTTTTAGAAGGAGACAGAGTCAATTTTGTTCACACTTGGTTATCTCGTGTTTTCAATAAAGGTCACTGTAATATCTTTCATAGTTATTGTCTAAATCTCGATATATATGCTAAAAGACACAACTTCCTCAAGTTTTATTCATGAGTACATACAGGAAAACCTAATTAAGATAATTGTTTGCATACTTTGTCCATGCGAACAAATTACATCAATTTCTAATATATTTCCGACGTTCTATGTCTATCGCCCATTTCTTTAAAGAAAATAAGAGCTGAGTGCTTGTTGTACATTGGTTGTTTCAAAAGTAATGCCTTTTTGGCCATAACTCGTAAAGTACTAACTATTTTAAATTCAAATTTTGTACACATATAAATCAAATATTTGCGAATAGAATATGGTATTATTCGAAATATTTTTAGCGGGGTCTATACATTTCCTCCAGCATTGAAACCCACGCTGTAAATCCGCTTTGGAAATATGCTGGAGGTTGTTTTCTCAAACACGTCTTTATGGCCTGTTTTACTTCCTGTAAGTCTTCAAATATTTGTCTCTTGAGGCTTTTATTTTCATTGTGGAGAATAAAAAGAAGTTACAAGGTACCAAATATGGGCTGTATGGGGGTTGTGAAACCAGTGACCAGCCCATTTGTCCAATAGCCTTTGAAGTCTAGAAGAAGGTGTGCGGCTGTACATTGTCATGGCGTAACTTGACTGAGGAATCTCTGTTTTTTTTTTCGAGTAGCTTCCCACTATTTACAGTGCTACCTTATTCTATAAAATCTCTTTTAAAATAAATTTTAAAAAATAGAATATATTTATTTTACTTAGAAAGCGTAAATTGAGATCATTAAAGAAGCCACAATACCAGCTATAGCAAATTATATACAGATATATATGCATATATAATTCTCTGTCCGAATTTGCAAAAACTGGTGTTTGTGGCCTATTCAATCATCTGTAAATATTTACCTTTACTCAAATGTTGCGATGAATTTAATAAATGTATTTGTTTATTTTTGCGAACAATAATAAAAGTAAAGTTATAGAAAAGTAGGTAACACCCCAGGTTCAACCTAACACCATTTTCAACACTTCTTTCTTATTGTTATTTGAGTTGATGTATTCCCCATTTTAAATTTTCTTCGAGGATTTTGTACATTGGAGATAATATAAAAATATTACAAATCCCTGATCGAAAATCTATACAATTGGAATGGTATATGAACACTCATGGACAAAGCTTAAGGTAAGTTACACCTTTTAGAATGTATATCAGGATTCAGACAATAACTCTGAAAGATATTTATACACATTGACCTTTATTGAAGACATACCTGATAACCAAGTGTGAACCTAAAAATTTCCTCCGTCTCCTTGAAAAAAAAAAAAAGACGTCCGGCGACAGAAAAAATTTCCACTTTCTTAAGTTTTGTTCATGAGTTTATATCAATAACAACAAAAACGCGACATTTGCGACATCCCGTCTAAAAATATATATAGAAGAATAGCTATAGTATATGATTGTAATATTTTATTTGATATTATACTAAATTGTTGGTTCAAAAATCAAAATATCAATTATTAATTAATTAATCTGTGATATTCTGAAGCCGTTTCTTGCTCGACTGACACCAATGGCGTGACGTCCATCGCGTGGCTGCCATATCAAGGTCGTCGGCTGACAATTAAATCCCCGCAATCAGATCATAAAACCCGGTAGATTGGACATTCAGTCGAGAGATAAGAATTTAGTAGTTTTTTTTTTAGTCTTTGCTTGAAATCGCCTTTGCTGAAGTCGACTTAGTAATAAGAATAATTAATGCATTTTTTGATTAAAATTCCAATTTTTTCTCGATTTTTAAAATTCTTTCATTGCATATTTTAACAAAATACAATCATGGACAAAACTTATGGAAGTGGAAAGTTTTTCTTTTTAAGAGACAGAGGCAATTTTGTTCACAATTGTTATCACGTGTGTCCTCAATAAAGGTCACTGTGTATCAATTATCTTTCAGAGTTATTGTCTGAATCCCGATATACATGCTAAAAGGTACAACTTTTTTAAGTTTTGTCCATGAGAGTATATTTCAGAGTTATTGTCTGAATCCCGATATACATGCTAAAAGATTCAACTTCTTTAAGTTTTGTTCATGAGTGTATACACCGAAATTTCCAGATATATCCAAATTTAATTTTCCTTTCACACATTTCTATCGATGTAATGAAAATATCATCATACTGTGAAATATAATTTATCTGCGTGGATTCAACTTTTCAATATAATTTGACAAAGTCTTTAAAAATTTTGTATCAGAATATTTTAAAATAAAAAAAATAAAAATACAAAAATTATAAGAGCATATTTAAAAGTAAAACCTAACAACAACCCAAAACAAAGTCCCATTATTCAAGATTTTATCTTTGGTCAAAAAAAATTATTACACTCATAGATAAAACTTAAGGAAGTTTCACATTTTGTTGTCACCGGTTGTCTATTTTTTTTTAAAAAAGAAAGAGGCAATTTTGTTCACACTTGGTTATCTCTTGTGTCTTCAAGGTTACTGTAATATCTTTCAGAGTTATTGTCTGAATCCCGATATACATGGTAAATGGTACAACTTCCTTAAGTTTTGTCCATGAGTGTATAAGGAAGTTTTCTATTCCTGGTGGGGATTTCACCAAGGCAGTGTTTCTTCATACGATTCCCTCTTTGGAACAATCTCAGAACATGTAAAAGGATATAATAAAGATGAGGCTGCCTGGCCGGCATTCATAGTTCTTCAAATTAAAGATACTTCGGTCAGTAAATCTTTTTATTATCTCGACGTTTCGACAAAAATCTTTTATCCTCGTTAGGAGCGAACAAAAATTAAAACATTTGGCAAAGTGTTAAAAATTACGTTAAAAGCGTTAAAAAAGATTTACTGGGCGAACTATCTTTAATATAATAGGATATTACTGTACAGATATTCCTTGACTACCATGAGTGGATGTTCTCGGAACAGCAACGTCTTTCTTTGTCATTTCTGGTCTGTCTTTGTTGCCTGTCTTCTTCTTCTTTCTTATCTCCACTCAATAATATTAGGGTATCAAGCTTGTGAAGCATTTGACAACCATCATGACTGGGTGAAGTAGAATGCGTCTGCCTCTGTCATTAAGACTGGGAGCACTACTCAATGGCAGGCCGACTTAGCTCCAAAAGAAATGGCCGCCTCTGACATGAGGAACAGACGCCATGTGCAGCCGCTCCTAACATGGAGTACAAACGCTGCTCATCCTGTATCCCTGGATTATGAGCCCTTACATGGTACTATCAGCTGGGTCAGCTGAGCCCAGGTTTTTTAGTGAGCTTATTACTGCTCTTCTCCTTTATCATCCAGGCTTGGGACCAGCAAAGGCGGAGTTCTTTGTTCTTCTAATATAGTTATCTGCCTTTCACATGTGTAGACATGTGGTGCACTTACAGTAAAAGCAGTCGCCAACTTCTACTCACCATGATTATCATGGCTTGTACCACGTATACTAGGGATAATAATAATATAGGTGTACCACTTACCACACATCATTCTCGATTAGACCATTTCTTCCAAGGTTTTTAGAAATTTTACACAGTAACCATTATAAGATCTAATATGTAAATAAATCCCATAAATATTGGTATAAAATGTAAATTTGAATGACTATCATATAAATACGTATTGCTTTTATATGTAAATTTGAATACTTTTCAATCTCTCTAATACTAGAAATAATTTGTATTTTGAAACTATGTATATAAATTAGTTTGAAAATTCACACGTAAATGTAGCGTGTTTTTATATAATAAATAAAAATATTTTTGAAATCTGTGAATCTAACTAATTCTTTATTTATATTTAATTATTTTTCAAATTCTATAAAAATATATTGTACTCATTCTGGGTTTTATTCAATCCTGTGATATACTTTCTTATATCTCTAGTTAAAAATATTTCTCCCTGCAAGAGTTCCTGGTTCCAAAATCACTCAAAAAGAGCAACCTAGCTTAGGATATTTACAACAATGAATAATATATGTGAAGGTTATTCACATATTAAAACAAGGTGTCCAATGAGGGAATCAATCCCTGTTCATGGCTGTCGGGAATCGAAGGTTTTAATCACTCCGTACCTCTGTAAGAGTTTTCTTCTCCAAATGCAAAAAAAAAATCTATAAGGGAACAATGTTCTTATTAATAGAAAGTCAATAAATGAAGATCATTATTCTCATCAGTTATTTTTTAAAGAATTTTCATCATATCTCTTACTTATTGGTATATTTAAAAATCAACAATAAGTTCATATTTATTCGGATAGATGGCGCAAGCCATCAACAACATTTAGTTACAAGATTAGGATATGCCTTTCTCTCAATTATAACAGATTTTAACGTGCAATGTGAGATAATTACGATTGATAAGAAAGGTCAACGGATAGACGTTCAACGCTCGTCCCACGATGATCACCATTATGGATCCTAGGATGAACGCAGAATCCCATAGATGCTTCGTGTTGTAGCTTGGTTCCTGACAATGTTAGCCTGGAATTCCGTGTAGCTCTCTAACCTTTTGTTTTAGATGTTGACGATATTTTGGCAGAGTTTAATTCGGACTGTATGTTTTCACCTCGACCTGCGGATTGACTACTGAGAGATTATCCTTATCTAATTGCGATGCAGCAACAAGAGAATCACCACACAGCCTCACTGATCTTAGCTGACTGACTTTATTGAATCTTTCACTCATTTTATATACATTTATATTTACATAATTAAAAGAAAGAAAGAAAAATCTGCATGATTATAAATCAATGCAGCCTAGCAAGTTATTTACATAACTAGGCGCAAACACTTCGTATACGTGAATATAGACACCCCGATGTATGTGAAGATTTCAGCCAGAAACGCCAGGAAATTCAAGAAATGCTTGGTGTATAGGCGGGATTCCTTCGAGAGATTATGGTAGGTGTAATCCGCTTTCAGAGAATGCTATAAAAGAAACTGATATACCCTCTGAACAACGCATCTTTCCAACACATTCGTATATAGAAAAACAATCTGTAATTTGCATATATTAATTCTTCTTCAATTATATCTGTCCTCTTTAACACCTTGAATGATGGATTATTGTGTTGATTGATGATTGCGGAATTTGATTACTGGCTGTCATTATTGACTATTCAATAAATTACCATACATTTGTTTTAATCAATCCATACATTCTTTTTGTGTTTTAACTAGAGAGATTCTCAACTAGAGTATAGTTAAGAGATAGTTAAAAATGACAATATTTGCATAAATCTCTTCCGTCTGTCGGGAAACAGTTATGTTTCCATCTAAATTTTCCATCTATGTTTTGCCAATAGATTTGGCCCAGCCACATTGCCAGCAAAACACCTCTTTGGTAGATTGTGAGGATTCCATTATATCCCGTGTGGATCTCATGAAATAAAGTCCGCCCTAGACTGACGAGGGCCATTAGCCCGAAACCATGGTCTCTAGGTGGACGCATATCAGTTTGCCAAAGTTCGTGTTGTGGCTTTGTCACCGACCCGATGCCGCTAGTTGCGGCGACGGTCAATGGATGGCGTCAGATTCTGACGTTTATTTTGACGGGAGAGGTGACCATTGCTTCCATGGATGTTGTTTTGTGTTATTGAAATCTGAGTTATGTAAATTATTTCTATGTTTAATCATTATACATATATAACTCCGCCTTTGACGTCCCAAGCCCGGATGATAAAGGAGGAGGGGGAGCAGTAACAAGCTTGCTAAAAAACCTGGGCTCAGCTGGCCCGGCTGATAGTACCCTGTAAGGACTCCTAATCCAGGGATGAGCAGCGTTAGTACTCCATGTTAGGAGCAGCTGCACATGGCGTCTGTTCCTCATGTAAGAGGCGGCCATTTCTTTTGGAGCTAAGTCGGTCTGCCACTGAGTAGTGTTCCCAGTCTTAATGACAAAAGCAGACGCATTCTACTTCACCCAGTCATGATGGTTGTAAAACAGACACCATCAAGGGTCACATTTTGATACCCTAATATGATTGAGTGGAGATAAAAAAGAAGAAGCAGATCAATATATCGTCCCTACAACTGCAAACTATCGAATGTGAAAAATTCAATTTTGAAGGAGAGAGAAATGAAGAGACCATGTGGCCTACCCTCAGTAGAGGAAGGCATTCAAGGAGGGAGAAATGAAGAGACCATGTCATGGTCTCTTCATTTCTCCCTCCTTCAATGCCTTCCTCTACTGAGGGTAGGCCACATGGTCTCTTCATTTCTCTCTCCTTCAAAATTGAATTTTTCACATTCGATAGTTTGCAGTTGTAGGGACGATATATGTAAATATGTCTTACTATAAATATTATACTTAACTCAAAATAAAGTGTGTGTAAGCCAGTTAGTGTTGTCCTTGTTGTTAGATGGACCTCAGTCAGAAGTAGAAAGACGCCATTAGAGAAAGGTCCCGGGACCAGAAGAAGTTTAAGACGACTAGGCGAAGCAGAATCCTGGGTGTAGACACACTTTATGCAAACACCATCCTTAAAGTTTATGCTCATAGAATCGTTAAATACATTCACCAATGACTATATGCGCTATAGATTGTTTAAATTTCCAATAACAGATGGCACTATAATTCATCCTGTTTGCATTATTCTTATAAAGCAGAATAACAAAAAAATAGAAAGAAGGTGTTGATATTAAAAAACAAAATTGACATATCCTGACCACTCATAAGATCATTTTAGATGGCAAAGCGCCACCTAGTGAAACAAAAGTCAACTAAACATTGATTTAGCTTGTTCCAACCCATCGATTTAGCTTGTTCTATAATATTTGGCAAACCCAATTTCTTGATATTCAATAAGAATGTAGGATTCATTCCTTCAGCTCTCCGTATAAAAGACCACGTCCAGAATCATCTTTCAACAAATTTCATCCATAGAACTCACTTTAAACTTCTTGAAGCACGTTAATAAGGCTCCCATATTCCATAATAAGAATTAGAAACTATTATAGACGCGTATTATTCTTTTTAAAATTTAACTATTTTCCCAACTGCCCTTACTGCAATCATAAATTAATGGGAGGGCCTGGCTTATCAGTGGTTTTCATTACAGTAATGGCAGTAGAGAGAGAGAGAGAGAGAGAGAGAGAGAGAGAGAGAGAAGAAAATTGTTAAATTTCAAAAATAATCATGCGCATCTATAATAGTTTCGAATTATCATAACAGATGGCGCGCTAATGTAACATTCTATTACAGTTACGAGCGTTATCAATTCTTCAGTTTTTATCTCTGTCACCGTTTGCTTTTTTTTGGAATGGCGCTCTCCTATTGGTTGGCTACGATCACGCCACCTTTGCCCCCCCCCCCCCACTCGCTTTTTCGTTTTTGTAACTATTGTGTTGGAGCGGGTCGCTCCTTAAATAAATGAATATATTAGTTAATATCCAAATGGAATCCTCTCTTTCTTTTTCCCAGTAAGAGACGCCTACGGAAGCCAACAGTACATAGACAGATAAAGCACATAGGCTATAGTTATTAACTAATATATGCATTTATTTAAGGCGCCAATTTATAATTGTAACAAATAGTATTTGAATCAAAACATTCAATCGGGTAAAACACGGGCGTTGCCCGGGTCATTCGGCTAGTATTCCATAATCCTCAATTTACTCAAGATTTCGACCCTTAGATCCCATCTACAGAAGAATTGCTTACTAAGTAGAAGGACTCCAAGATCCAAAAGCATAAGTTAAAGATTCGTACAAGAAGCTTATATCACTGAATGCTTTATTTCCCAAACTGTTTTATATGTTCCGTTTGACGGCTTTTCAAATACATATTGGGATCTGTTATGATTTTAGAAAGTACATCAAACATTAACAAACAAAAAACTTTAATTAATTTTTAATTAAAAAGGCATATATTGGATCAAAATATCATTTATTTTACCAATATTTCAGTTGGCTGAACGCCAACCTTTATCAAGGTGTTATAACATTTTAAATACAAAACTTATTTCAGCGATAAACAAACTAAGCCTAACTCTAACTCCTTTCTTTGTTCTCCAGGGGTGCTGAATCCTTTCTGCGCGCCAGCTTGATCATTGAAATATATTAAAAAGACATTTAATGATTGTGCTATATACATATATAAAACAAATTTTATAAATTTATAATTTTAATAAACATACATTATTATAATAGATCTTTAAATGTTCATACATATAAAAAAAATATTAATATTATTTCCAAGTGCTTAAACAGGATCGGTTTTGTGTAGTTTCTTCACTCGAGCTTGAAGTTTGACAGAGGCCCCGGATATCAAGACGTTCGGAACTTCCCCAGTGAAACATTTCTATGTAGAATTGAAGTATTTTTATTACAATAAAACACATTTTTAGGTTTAATTGTTCTCTAAATTTTCCATTGCACGTACGACTGACATAATATTCTATTTAAAATCATATACTAAACATATGGAAGTGGAAAGTCTTTTTTTTTTGTCGCCGGTTGTCTATTTTTTTTTAAGGAGACAGAGGCAATTTAGTTTATACTTGGTTATCTCGTGTATCTTCAATAAAGTTAACTATGTATTAAATATATTTCAGAGTTATTTTCTAAATCCCGATATATATGCTAAAAGGTAGAACTTCCTTAAGATTTGTCCATGAGTGTATATACAACGTGTGATCAATAATTTCCAGGAATGAGACAGGATCACGTAAAATATTCAAAATAATTAAATAATTTTATAAGGACCTTATAGATAAAACATTTATCAACACATAGAAAAAAAATTGATCACACAGACGCACGCGCTCACGTTTTTTCGAATTTATAAGCTCGAGTATATCAGAACATTTTCTAACTTCAGTATGGATTGTATTGAAAAACAGCGAGTCTGCATAGAGTTTTGCTTTAAATTAGGGAAAACAGTTTCCGAATATATTTCAAATTTTGAAGCAGGCTTTTAAAGAAGATGCCCTATCACAATAGAGGACATTTGAATGGTTTGCACGATTTAAAGCTGGTCGAACAAGCGTCAAGGATGATCTACACACTGGCAGACCTTTATCGATAAGAACCCCCGAAAATGCACTTAAAATCAAATAACCGATCAAAGAAAACCCTAGAATAATTATCAGAGAGCTATCAGAAGACTTGGATATCTCTTTTTGAACATGCCAAACCATCATAAAGAATGATCTGCATCTTAAACGATCCCCGGCTAAATTTGTCCCACATCTCTTAACGACTGAGCAGAAAGAGCATCGCAAAGAATCGTGCAAAAACATGGTCGTAATGTTTAATTCTGATCCCCATTGGCTCAAAAATGTTATCACGTGAGATGAAACATGGGTGTACGGATATGATCTTGAGACTAAGAGGCAATCAAGCCAGTGGCTAGAGCCTGGAGAACCAAGATTCAAGAAAACAAGGATGATCAAATCGAAGCTTAAGTGTCTTCTTATCACTTTCTTTGATATAAAGGGATTGGTACATTATGAATTCGTGCCCGAGGGTCAGACCATTAATCAAAATTACTATCTTGATGTATTGCGACGTTCAAGGGAGGCTGTGCTTTAGAAACGACCCGAAAAATGGCATCAGAAAAATTGGCTCTTGCATCATGACAACGCACGGCCACATACGGCCGTCACTGTACAACTCTATTTGGCTAAACGCGGTATTGGTTTACTACCCCAGCCACCCTATTCTCCTGACCTTGCTCCCAACGACTTTTTCCTGTACCCTAAAATTAAAAAAGTCTTAAAAGGGCGTCGATTTGATTCAATACTTGAAATAAAGGAGAATACGAAGAATATTTTGAAAAGCCTGAAAGATGAGGATTTTCAGAGGTGTTTTGATATCTGGAAAAAAAGATGGAACAAGTGTATAGATAGTGACGGTGATTATTACGAGAAATTTTAAATAAAACTTTATTATACTTTTGTATTTCTTTAAATATTTAGCATTCATGGAAATTATTGATTACACTATGTATACGAGCCAATGGGGTGGTGGTGTCTTGTCCATGGAGGTGATCAGATTGGTACATGCACCCTGATCACAACCCCGGTTAACGCCTTGTCCGTATGTATGTCCTCTTCTGGATTGATGTCTGCCATATAGAGGGCTGCAAAGATGGCCGGGCAACTGTATATATGGTCCGGAGTGAGTTGGGTGTTGTAACAGTTATTGCAGTTCCTGTAATATCTAGTCATGTCTGGGTTTATCTATATTCCTTTAAAATGTCCTGTTCTGATTCTTGAAATTGTTGTCGTTAATTCTTTGTTAATGTTGAGGTTGCATATGGGTTGGAGTATTTTGGGTTTTGTTTTGAGTTTTCTACGATCCAATATTTCAATAATATGAAGTTTGTTTTTAGAAATTACATCGATATGACTTTTTTTTTTCTTATTTGACACTTATTGACTTTTTAAGTCTCTACTGAAAAGATAAAAGCAATAAATTGTTAGAAATGCCATCTCATCAGTTAAAAAGTCAAATATAATAGTGAAACGGCTTGGAAATTTTGATTAAAACTGCTATGAGCGATCACTACTGAAGAGCCAAGTTTTTTTCCAACTATTTTCTTCTTTCTATAGATTCTCTTTAGAACCTATTTTCCATTACACTAACCAATGAAAGTTATGTGCGAGTATGGAATATAAAATAAAGAAAGTCTATAAAAATAGTTAACAACATAATTATAGGTCATTTAAATAATATGAAAATAAGGAAATAGACAAAAATCAAGGTAACATTTTAATATTCAAATCACGCTTGCTATAAAACGCTCCACTCACATTACCATCGGATGGTTTGCCAACAACTACGCTATTAATATATATAGGAAATGAAAATATTAAAACATGAAGGTTTCTATTACACATAAAACAAACTTCTATTATCCTTTCTGGGATGAAAAAATATTGAGAGGGCTTGGATCATCAGTAGTCAACCCTCCCAGCGAGTTTACTGATTTGATCTACCAGACCGCTTTGTAGAGTTCTAATACTGTATTGGATCATTCTGATTATATATATTACACTGAAGAATCACAGAAATGAGCCAAGTCCTCCCAATATATTTTTCATCGCAGTAAGGACAGTAGAAGTTTGTTTTATATGTAAAAGTAATATTCGTGTCTTAATGTTTTTATTCCCTAAATACGCTATTATTAAACTTTTATATTCACACACAGAGAGATTTTATAATTAAATTGTTTAATTAATTTTAAAACTATTATTGCACCTAGTTATTTTGTGATTAACTTTTGTATATGCGAGTGTAGAAAAGAGAAATAAAAGAGTCGATATATTTTCAACTTAATAAAACTGATGATAAAGGGAAAAAATATCTCTGTACCAGGTCTATTAGTATGAAACGCGAAAATTTTCAGTGAATTCAAAAGTTCACCAATTCCATACAACAAAATATTTTTTATTCAAAGTAATTGCCCTGATTAGCTATACACTCGGACCACCTTTCAGGCAATTTTCGAATTCCTTGTCTGAAAAATTCTATTCCTTTTGAGTCGAACCAGTCAACAAGCCATTTTCGGAGTATGTCTGAGTTCCAAAATTCCTTGTTTTTTAGGGCGTGTCCTAAAGATGTGAAAAGGTGGTAGTCCGACGGCGCTAAGTCTGGTGAGTACGGCGGGTGGGGTAAGAGTTCCCAGCCCAAGTCTTTTATGGTGTTTTTGACCACTGTAGCGTTGTGGGCTGGAGCGTTGTCATGCTGCAGTATCAGCTTGTTGTGCTTTTCACGCAATTCCGGTCTTTTTTCATTCAATGCCTCTCTCAAACTGTGCATTTGATGTTCGTAGCGACTAGTATTGACCGCTTCGCCAGGTTTCAGGAGCTTGAAATATATTACGCCGGTCTGGTCCCACCATACGCAAAGCATTGCCCTTTTTCCTAAGCGATTGGGCCTAGGCTTCCGTTTTGGAAATTGGCCGAGCAGGCCCCACGACTTTTGGCGCATAGAATTGCTGAAGTGGATCGATTTCTCATCTGAAGTTACGATTCGGTGCAAAAATGACTTATTTTCATGCCTGGCGAGCAGCCCTTCGCAGGTTACCAGACGCCGTTCTTGCTGCCTTTCGCTCAACTCGTGGGGGACCTTTCTGGAAAGCTTTTGGGTCATTCTGAGGCTGTTTAAACGTAGGGAAACAGAACCTTGAGACACCTGGAGCTGTTTCGCGAGTTTCTCCTGCGTTTGGGTACTGTCGTCATCCAACAAAGCTTGCAGTTCAGCGTCCTCGAAATTTTGGTGAGGTTTTCCACGTGGTTCATTATCAAGTTCGAAATCGCCACTTTGGAATTTTTTAAACCACCTGTAACACTGTGATTTGCTCAGAGAGTGGTCGCCGTGAACTTCCTCGAGCATTCGGTGGGCTTCAGTGGCACTTTTCTTCCAGTTGAAGGCGAACAACAAAACTTCCCGCAAATGGGCACTTTTTGGCTCGGAAATCACCACTTTCCACGGGTTCCAGAAATTTTCCACGATTTGAATTTGTCAAAAACTCCACACATGCTGATGCCACGTGAGTCAAAAAACAAAATGCCTTCAACAACGCCACCATCGGCTCAAATAAAGTTGCACAGCGCCCTCTGGCAGCCATTTTCGCGTTTCATACTAATAGACCTGGTATACCAGAAACAGTTTTAAAAATTCCCACATTGTATTGCAATGGTTATTGGTATACAGGTTTGAACAGATACACACGGCAATAACACTCCTTCTCTATTCAAGAAATGGATCCTGGATCTTTCCAGTTGGTCTCGAGGACCACACCATCACCATCTCCTCAGCTGCGAAGTACGCGATCTATGTTTTCTTCGTAGATCACGAAATACGTGGTGTCGCTGGAGACCTGCTGGTAAGTCTTCACCAAACTCTGCAACGCTGGCAGAGGCGCCATATTCATTGTACATAGTGTATATAATGCATCTTTTTAAATAGTGCAGACTGTGTACTTTGCATGTATTGACAAGATGTCAATAAAATTATTTAAATTGTCAATTGTCTATTCAAGACATGAAACTATTAAAACCCTTCTTTACAGGAAATAGTTCAAAAGTGAAATGTATTGGAGTCAAGTTGATTAATTAAGATAAAGACATTTCCTAATTGTGAAATCTTGATTAATAAAGAAAGGGTAATCTGACAATTCTAGAATATTAAAAATCAAAGACTAGTTGATATTTATTCCGACAGATGGCATAAGCCATCAGTAACTTTCAGTTCAATGAATGAAAGGAAGATAAAATTGCAACGAGTTTCTTTATTCTGAATGTTGGCAAGCTTTCAGGCGTTAGCCTATCTTCAGGCCGATTTCGCAAAAAATATATATACAAATAACACAAATTATAAACTATATATAAGGTGTAGAACTAATCCTACCGCGCGGAAGTAAATTAAACAAATTGTAATAAAATATATTGTATATAACGATACATGCAAATATGCCGAAAACTTTAAATTAAAAACAAATTCTAAAACTATGAAATTTGAGATACTTTCAGTTGTACGATCAAAAAATGCCTTTCTCTTAATACAGTAGAACCTCCCTGTAAAGGACAAAACCTAGTTTCATAGACAAAGTATCCTTTAGGGAGAGGTGTTCTCTTACCAGAGAGTTGCTAAATAATGAAAATGGTAATATTGCAGATGAAAACTGTCCTTTGTAGAGAGGTGTTCTCTAGAAAAAGTGTCCTCTCATGGAGGCTCTACTGTATTAAAAATAATAATAAAAGTAAAATAATCCGAAGGAAGTTTCACAGGATATGTATTCTGAGGATCCCTTTAGATCATTTATTGACTTACCCATATTGGAGGGATTGAAGAATTGTTATTCTAAGTTTTTACACTATTTATAGCCATCTTAAAATAAGATATAAAATGGAAGATTGTGGAAGGAGTAGACATTGCCTTGGTGTTCCCCTTGACTAAATAGTAAAAATGGTAATTTTGCAAATAAAAACTGTACTTTGTAGAGAGGTGTTCTCTAGCGTGAGTGTCCTCTCATGGAGGTTCTACTGAGTGAGTTTTTGGCTTTTGTTTGAATTTGCCAAAGCTGGTGCTGAGGTTTATATTGACATATATGGGAATCTGTGAGTTCTACTCAATGAAGATCAAAAAAGATACATTGTGTGCTTTACTGCATTCAATAAATGTGCCTATTAAAAATAAAGAAGGCATTTCCTGACCACGAGCACATGTGCTTTTTAGATGGCAGAGCGCCATCTAGTGGAGCAAAAATAAACTAAACGTTTATTTAGCTTGCTCCGTGATATTTTAATATTCCTATGTATTTTTTAAAAAATGAAAAGTTTCTTTTTGCACATAGTAACATCTGTAGTAAATTCTGTGTCACATAATTAAAGTCCTTAGTAAATTGCACGAATAACATGTTTAACTTTCTTGGTTAATATCTGTGAATATTTTCAAATTTTCAAATTAAGTAAATATTTCAAGATTACTGCGCTTTACGCGTTGGATTTAAAGTATTAAATTGTTTTAAAGAAAATTCGCATTAGGAAGAATCAAAGTTGTACTAACCTGGTGGGTTGTTTACAATTACTTTTCCCAAAATGAAAAAAATAGTACAAATGTGATATTGTACTGGGATAAGGTGCATAAATTATGAAAAAGGCATTTCCTTATCGTGCAACTGAAAGAGGCTGATGGCCTGCGCCTTGATTCTTGATTAATCAAGAATGGGTATTTGGCCAAATCTGGAATAATTAAAAATCAACGAGAATAGTTGATATTTATTCCGATAGATGGCGCAGGACTTCAGCAACTTTCAGTTGCACGATAAAGAGATGTCTTTTTCATAATACTTTTCCCAAGTACACAGAGTACATGCCATGATAATCATGGTGAGTAGAGATTAAACTCCAGATCCAAAGCCGTTGTTGCAATATTGAAAATCCGAGTTATACCAAAGCTGGGGTTTTGAATCTTGAAACCGCTTGAATTAGTTCAGTTTCGCATAGCTTATACCCATGCCTTTTACCTTGATGTGCAGAATCATTGGAAGACTTGGATGCCTTTTAAAAATAAATTTGAGTAAATTATTTTCTTGCTGCTGTAGATTGTCTATAAGTGGTGAATTCTTATCAGGTGAACATATTTTTATTTATTTTAAAACTTTTTTTATTGACTCTCTGTCGCAGCATTAAAAATTGATGTTTGTGAAGTAAGGGATGTTAACGGCGTTTGTATATTTTCAAATAACGGAAGACCTATGAAGTGCAGCGATGTACCGGTGAACTGCCGCGAGGAACCTGTGGAACGCCGTGAAACACCGCAGGAACCTTTGAAATACTTCGAGGAACCTGTAACGCAAATAGAGGGACAGGAGTAGCCGCAAAATACAACGAAGAACCTATGAAGCTAATAGAGGGGCAGGAGTAGCTGTGAAACACCGCGAGAGACAGGAGTAGCTGCGAAACACAGCGAGGGACCTGTGAAGCTAATATAGGGACAGGAGTAGCTGCGAAACACCGTGAGGGACCTGTGAAGCTAATATAAGGACAGGAGTAGCTGCGAAACACCGCGAGGGATCTGTGAAGCTAATATAGGGACAGGAGTAGCTGCGAAACACCGTGAGGGACCTGTGAAATGCAGAGAGGAACCTGTGGAGCAAATAGAGGGACAGGAGTAGCTGCGAAACACCGCGAGGGACCTGTGAAGCTAATATAGGGACAGGAGTAGCTGATAAACACCGCGAGGAAATGTGAAGCTAATATAGGGACAGGAGTAGCTGCGAAACACCGTGAGGGACCTGTGAAATGCAGCGAGGAACCTGTGAAGCAAATAGAGGGACAGGAGTATCCGAAAACACCGCGGAACCTGTGAAACATATTGAGGAACAGGAGTAGTTGTGAGCAATGACGAGGGGTCTGTAAAGTACCGCGAGGAACCTGGAAGCACGGCGGGGACCTGCGACACACCACAAGGGACCTGTGAAGCAGCAGCCCTGGGTTCCCGCCGCTAATTGATCCACATGCGCTCGACGTATTAATTACGTGCGGCCGTCACGGCAGACGCTCTCGTTTTTTCCTGGGAAACTCTTGAAAAACTGGGCGATTGTTCCGGGTAATGAGTCGCCGCTACTGGGGAGGCTGCCACATCCCGCTGTGGAGATGTACGCGCCGTCTTGGACAGAAGAGGAATTTGGCTTAGTCAAATGACCAAGTACTTCTTGGAGATGGTGTCTGACCCTCTGTTACATCCCGCTGTGGAGATGTACGGGTCCTTCTTGGAGATGGTGTCTGACCCTCTGTTACATCCCGCTGTGGAGATGTACGGGTTCTTCTTGGAGATGGTGTCTGATCCTCTGTTACATCCCGCTGTGGAGATGTACGGGTCCTTCTTGGATATGGTGTCTGACCCTCTGTTACATCCCGCTGTGGAGATGTACGGGTCCTTCTTGGAGATGGTGTCTGACCCTCTGTTACATCCCGCTGTGGAGATGTACGGGTCCTTCTTGGAGATGATGTCTGACCCTCTGTTACATCCCGCTGTTGAGATGTACGGGTCCTTCTTGGAGATGGTGTCTGACCATCTGTTACATCCCGCCGTGGAGATGTACGGGTTCTTCTTGAAGATGGTGTCTGACCCTCTGTTACATCCCGCTGTGGAGATGTACGGGTTCTTCTTGGAGATGGTGTCTGACCCTCTGTTACATCCCGCTGTGGAGATGTACGGGTCCTTCTTGGAGATGGTGTCTGACCCTCTGTTACATCCCGCTGTGGAGATGTACGGGTTCTTCTTGGAGATGGTGTCTGACCCTCTGTTACATCCCGCTGTGAAGATGTACGGGTCCTTCTTGGAGATGGTGTCTGACCCTCTGTTACATCCCGCTGTGGAGATGTACGGGTTCTTCTTGGAGATGGTGTATGACCCTCTGTTACATCCCGCTGTGAAGATGTACGGGTCCTTCTTGGAGATGGTGTCTGACCCTCTGTTACATCCCGCTGTGGAGATGTACGGGTCCTTCTTGGAGATAGTGTCTGACACTCTGTTACATCCCGCTGTGGAGATGTACGGGTCCTTCTTGGAGATGGTGTCTGACCCTCTGTTACATCCCGCTGTGGAGATGTACGGGTCCTTCTTGGAGATGGTGTCTGACCCTCTGTTACATCCCGCTGTGGAGATGTACGGGTCCTTCTTGAAGATGGTGTCTGACCCTCTGTTACATCCCGCTGTGGAGATGTACGGGTCCTTCTTGGAGATGGTGTCTGACCCTCTGTTACATCCCGCTGTGGAGATGTACGGGTCCTTCTTGGAGATGGTGTCTGACCCTCTGTTACATCCCGCTGTGGAGATGTACGGGTCCTTCTTGGAGATGGTGTCTGACCCTCTGTTACATCCCGCTGTGGAGATGTACGGGTTCTTCTTGGAGATGGTGTCTGACCCTCTGTTACATCCCGCTGTGAAGATGTACGGGTCCTTCTTGGAGATGGTGTCTGACCCTCTGTTATATCCCGCTGTGGAGATGTACGGGTTCTTCTTGGAGATGGTGTATGACCCTCTGTTACATCCCGCTGTGAAGATGTACGGGTCCTTCTTGGAGATGGTGTCTGACCCTCTGTTACATCCCGCTGTGGAGATGTACGGGTCCTTCTTGGAGATATTGTCTGACCCTCTGTTACATCCCGCTGTGGAGATGTACGGGTCCTTCTTGGAGATGGTGTCTGACCCTCTGTTACATCCCGCTGTGGAGATGTACGGGTCCTTCTTGGAGATGGTGTCTGACCCTCTGTTACATCCCGCTGTGGAGATGTACGGGTCCTTCTTGGAGATGGTGTCTGACCCTCTGTTACATCCCGCTGTGGAGATGTACGGGTCCTTCTTGGAGATGGTGTCTGACCCTCTGTTACATCCCGCTGTGGAGATGTACGGGTCCTTCTTGGGGATGGTGTCTGACCCTCTGTTACATCCCGCTGTGGAGATGTACGGGTCCTTCTTGGGGATGGTGTCTGACCCTCTCTTACATCAGAAAGAACATGTGAGAGAGAAAGAGACAGAGGAAAAATGGTTTCTGGCAAGACCTACCATATTGAAAATACACATTCTTCAATATTTTTAAAAACGAAAAATAAATATAATTTCAGAAGCATTAATAGTAATATCATACTGAGTGCCTCAATTCCAAATCTTATAAAAACAAGAAAATCAAAAATCAGTAACGGCTGAATACCATTTGAATATATTTACTTTCACGGTACTGTTTCTACGATGTTATTTCGAGTTTCTCATCATGATAATCTTATTTACACAATAGAGCAAAGAGAGTAAAAGATAAATGTACATTAAATATGCATATTGTAGAGGAAGAGTCTATATAAGTGGATGGCACTACCGTATAACTATATAATGGGAGGATCCAAGAAATTTGAGAGAAAGGTCATTACCTATTACAATCATTCTTTCTATTGTCAATTGTCTACGGCTGTATGCGACCACTGATGTATTCCTGCAAGTGTTTTGATGGAAACGTCCTTTTCCTTCCATTTGAAGAAGCAAAATACATGTAAATTTGGAATAGAATTAGGTATAAATTGATGGACCAATTATATCTAAATTGATTCGTTCTGTCATTAGTGAAGAGGAATATCTGTTTGGATCTCTGAAGAGTACTAGATATTCATGTGAACGTGGTCGAAATATGCCTTTTTTATTTTAATACTAACACCTGACCTTTTTTTTATTATTTTAGAATGTTTTCACATGCTTCACAAAATAAACAGATTAATTAATTAAATAATATTTATAAAAAGCTCAAACACCTCGAGTTATTGAATTCACTTTGTTGGCTGTTTTTTCTGATGTGGTGTTAGTCCAAGAGTATTCGTTTCAACTCGTTAAAAATAAGAATACATTTTGTGATCTAAGAAGTAGGGGTGTTATTTCGACAAAAAAATAATCGGTCATCAGGTTGCGAAGTGGTAAAAGTTTCTGACTAATTGGTTCTTTTGTGGTTCCATAAGAAAGTTTCCTTTGTGGGAGCTCAGCGGATATGGGCCAGATCTTATCTCCATTGAGGATGGATGACTCAACACACCTAGGATTGATTAAGTCCTTCGTTCGATCCATAGGCAACATGCATGGATCCCATTATTCTATGTATTCACTCTCATGCCATGGAAATAGATCCTTTGTTAGGTATAAAGATTATAGGGATACCTTTCATTGTCGCGATTGGTTTTATCAACTGAGTTTTCAATTATCCTCAAATAGAAGATCGTATCTGACCTATCTATTTTATGGTAGATGGAGGGTTGTGACTGCTTTTACTTTGAATGCATACATTCTCTAGTATGTTAAAAAATAATAAAAAAATGTCAGGTCTTTGTATTAAAATAAAAAAAGGCTTATCCTGACCACGAGCACATGAGCTTTTTAGATGGTAGAGCGCCATCTAGTGGATCAAAAATCAACTAAACGTTGATTTATCCTGTTACCTGATATTTGGCCATCTCCTTTTATTGATTAATCAATGATTATCTAGTATATTGTAAGCATTTTTCAATCAATTCATTCCATTATTAAGATCTTTAGTCTTAGTTTCTCCTGCGAGATTCAGAAAATGCGTAGGAAGAAAGAAGGAGAAAGATATTAGAATATACTATTACGGTGATGAAAGAAAGATTTGACAAACGCCGTGGTAGTAAGCAGGGTCAGTTCGGCCACATGTGTTTAACCTCATGAAGAGCTGAGGGGGACGGATGGATCAGTTAACAAGGAAGAAGACCAGCTGACGGCCAGAAGAAATGAAGTCATCCTCCCTGTTGTTGACTGTTCGATGATGTATAATACTTGCTTTGTTCTCCATAAAGGTAAATAAAGAGCAGTCGAACAGAGAAATCTTTGACCAATCCTCCTGCTCATTTGACCATCTGTGACAAAGCAGCGGCGCAACAATTTTCATTTTTATGGGAAATGTGAAAAAATATATAAAAGGTCAGGTGTTGATATTAAAAACAAAAATAGCATATACTGACCACTCACATGAGCATTTTTAGATGGCTGAGCGCTATCTAATGGAAAAATAAACTAAGAATAGTTGATATTTATTCCGATAGATGGCGCAAGCCATTAGCAACTTTCAGTTGCACGATAAGAAGATGCCCTTTTCTTAATTTATGCCCCTTATCCCAGTACAATATTATATTTGTACTATTTTTTCACATTGTGTAGCGTTCTCACGCAATTCTGGCCTTAACTACCCGTTTCATGATTTTCAGGATGCCTTAATGACCAATTTTTTGGTCGTTGAGGTACAGCTTGCACCACGCTGATGAGGGCCAACAGCCCGAAACGCGTCCGTGGTTAGCTTTTCTTGATTAATCAAGAATGGGTATTTGGCCAATTCTGGAATATTTAAAATCAACGAGAATAGTTGATATTTATTCCTATAGATGGCGCAAGCCATTAACAACTTTCAGTTGCACGATAAGAAGATGCCCTTTTCTTAGTTTATTTAACTTGTTCCTTGATATTTGACCACACCAATTTCTTGATAAATCAAGAAAGAAAACGTACGCGTTTTGGGCTGTTGGCCCTCGTCAGCGTGATTCAGACTGTACCTCGACGACCAAAAATTTGGTCCTAGAGGCTTCCTGAGAAATCGAGAAATGGGTATTTAAGGCCATATTTGCGTAAATACGGGAGATATGTAATAGTAAATATGGGAGATATGTATATATAGGGCTATAATTATTTTAATATAATATTATTTACATAGATTATAGGTATTCGTCTGCTTTCCTTATATATAGTTATTCCCGTAATTTTGGTACAAATTTTAATAACAACCAACGCCTTTTATAATGACATTTCGTCTTACAATGAATCTCTCGTGTGGAGACCAAAAACAAGCGAATAAAAAAAGCAAACAATGGTAGAATTATCAACAATTGAACAGGAAATAATCTACACTCATGGACAAAACTTAAGGAAGTTTAACCCTTATTTCATATTTTCATGTCACTGTTGTCTGTTTTTTTTTAAGGAGACAGTAGCAATTTTGTTTACACTTGGTTATCTTGCGTGTCTTCAATAAAGGTCACTGTGTATCAAATATCTTAGTTATTGTTTGAATCACGATATACATGCTAAAAGGTACAACTTCCTTAAGTTTTATCTCTATGAGTGTATATATGCAGTAATTCAAACTATGTTTATCGCGTATGTTTCTTTAAAGAAAATCGAATGACCTTATTGCAATGATAAAAATAAAAACTAGAGGGCAATATAAAATTGGTTTTATATCAAAAGATAAACATAAGCGTTAAAATAGTGTAAATTTTCGATAACAGATGGCGCGCTAATCCGCCTATATATTTATATACAGTGCGGAAGTAATTGTTAGGTAATTAGTATGTGTTACCGATACTTCGTTTGGCGTTCTTCCAATGTCAGTATGTTATGCAATCAATTTAATCCTTTAATACTAGGGTTGTCCTATTAATATCTGGATTGATAATTGAATGTTGATTTTTTATTAGATACTGCTACCATTAAAAATGCAACAACAGGAAAAAGATGCAAAAAATGATATTAATTGGATAAATATAGTATACTTAGGAAACTAACAAGTGATTTTACTTTCAAGAAAATTAGAGGTATGGATCCTGAGAAATCGTTACCCAGAAGAACCACTTCTGACAACAATGACAGGACTTATACGTCTGGGTATTGGGTCAAACAGAGATTAGATAACATGTACAGGTAGAGATTCCCATGTAGCTTCAACATGATGTCACAGTTCATCGACAGTAGTGACTGATGTGTAGTGACGAGTCTGTAGCTCAGCAACCATTGACAGGACGTTTTCTATTGGTGACAGATCAGGAGAACGTACTGGCCAGGGTAGTAGCTGAACGTTTTCTGTATGTAGGAAATGTTTGTACAATACTGACAACATGCGGTCATGTATTATCCAGATGATACGTAGCGTTTCCCAGGGCCCCTCGAATAATGAGAACTACCATAGGCCTTAACACATCAGAAATGTGAAAAGAACTGCTCAAAGTACCGAGATGTGAACAAGAGGTGACCAAGACGTGTATCCAATGGCACATCATACAATCACTTCAAGTGATGGGCTGAAGCTCGGTGGACGGATGCTCTAAACCGTTGGTTTTCGACTGCTACCACCCGGGATCGAATCCCGCATTGGGTACTTTTCTAATTTAAAAAAATCCTGTAATGAACCCTGATTCTTGCAAAAGTTTATTGTAGCCCTTAGACTTTTTGTTTGTGTTAATTGGCAATATATTCAGTATATATAGGAATAGTTATAATAAAGCCTACTTAGAACTAAACTAATGGACAAAACTTGAGGAAGTGGAAAGTCTTTTATGACCATTTATCTTTGAAAAAATCAATGACACAACTTTTAAAACCGTTTCTGTAACTGGTGAAGGTTATGTTAAACTTTTGAGAGAAAAGGTTATTTCCATACTGCTATAAAGATCAGCACTAAGTGAAATAACATTAATGAAATATGGAGAACCTCCTCATATCTCCCGCCGTGCTAAACAATTGCTGAAGGATACGTTCGGTGAAGATCGTGTGATAAGTCGCCACTTTATACACCAGTGGCCTCCAAGATCACCAGACTTGACGCCTTGCGATTCTTGGCTATGGGGCTACACTAAGTCGCGTGTTTATCTCTGCCGGCCTACCATATTGGCCATGTTGAGGCTTCTATCAGACGGCACGTTTCATCAATTTCAATAGATATGTTGTTTAATGCTCTCCAATCTGTCATCTACCGTCTGCAGGCGGTGTTTGAGAATAAAGGACGCCATATTGAGCAAGGATTGTGAACTATAACAAGATAGAAAACAGTTACTTCATGTGTTATATTAACTACCACGTATTATATTTTGGCAAAGAAATATAATTGTATAACTAATTTTATTATTTAATTAATCAATAAAACAGAAGAATATATCTCTGTATTCAAGAAATCATCATATAGGTTTTATAGCGTTGTTGTTCAATAATTCTCTAGATGTAAATAATTTGTTAGTGGATTTGTAGTTGCCTAGTTGTGATGACGTCATAAAAATAATATTTTGCTTTATAATTATGTAATATGTCCAGTTATCCATTACTACGCTACAGTCTGCCAATAATTTGCGGTTCTCTATTTTGGGTGATGGCAATAAAAAATTCTGTCCTTACATCTTAACTTTTTTTTGTGGACAACAGTAATCAAGATGGAAATCTTGCCGGGAGGAAATTGATCCAAAGAGACAAAGGTCGCCTCTCCCGTCAAAATAGACGTCTAAAACCAGACGCCATCTATTGACCGTCGCCGCAACTAGCGGCCTCGGGTCGGTGACAAAGCCACAACACCAGCTTTGGCAAACTGAAAAGCGTCCACCTAGAGACCATGGTTTCGGGCTAATGGCCAGTGAAAAAAAAAGTACACATGTGATATTGTACTGGGATAAAGTTAATAAATTAAAAAGATAAAAAAAAATACATCTTCTTATCGGACAACTGAAAGTTGCTGATTAAGTGTTTAATATTTATAATGCAGACAACAGATTCGACGCCTTCACGCGCGCGAACAGCATCTTTTGTTTCTTCGAGCGCAAGACATCTGAGGCTCTTCATTGGACACGACAATAAAAACAACAGATAATTAACATGGACCCAGAACAGAAGCTTTACACACCCAAGATAGAGAACATTGTGACTGCTGTGATAGGGATGCATGGAAACATCTGAGGCTCTTGATTGTGGACACGACAACAACAACAGATAATTAACATGGACCCAGAACAGAAGCTTTACACACCCAAGCTAGAAGACATTGCGACTGCTGTGATAGAGATGCATGGAGACATCTGAGGCTCTTCATTGTACACGACGACAACAACAACAGAAAATTGACATAGACACAGAACAGCAGCTTTACACACCCAAGATAGAGAAGATTGCGACTGCTGTGATAGAGATGTATGGAGACATCTGAGGCTCTTCATTGAACACGACAAAAACAACAGTAAATTGACATAGACCCAGAACGGAAGCTTTACACACCCAAGATAGAGGACGTTGCGACTGCTGTGATAGAGATGTATGGAGACATCTGAGGCTCTTCATTGGACACGACAAAAACAACAGAAAATTGACATAGACCCAGAACGGAAGCTTTACACACCCAAGATAGAGAACATAGCGACTGCTGTGATAGAGATGCATGGAGACATCTGAGGTTCTTCATTGTACACGACAACAACAACAGAAAATTGACATAGACCCAGAACGGAAGCTTTACACACCCAAGATAGAGAACATAGCGACTGCTGTGATAAGACATTTCCACGCGTGGAGACATCTGAGGCTTTTCATTGAACACGACAACAATGACAACAAATAAATATTTTCCTAAATAATAATTCTATAATTTAAATAATTTCCATAGGTAAAAAGTTCAAGAACAACGGAGAACAAACGTGATTTATGGCTATAATGGAAAAAAAAAATTCTTTGTTTTCCTCTAGGACTTTTTGCTATAAACAAAATCATAGTAATTATAATAGAGTAGAATGGACAACACCTAGTTGCAGAGTCACAGTGTGTCCTTTAGGGAGGATTGTCCTCATACTGAAGAGTTACTATATAGTAAAAAAATGGTAATTTTGGTGATGAAAACTACTCATTATAGAAAGTTATCCTCTTATGAAGAAGGTTCTACTGTAATAACAAAAGGTTTTTTGTTCCACGATTTATACATCCTTGTTTTTTGTAGGAGTGAATGGTCATCATATTTAAATGTGATTTATTTATACGGAAATGTACCTCCTGTATACATTATTGCTTGGCAATTTTCCCGGTCACCGGTTCAGGGTCCTTCTCTTGTTGATTTCCGAGTTTTACCATGGCCCAGCTGTCTATTTACATAATCTAGGTCTCTCTCAAGTACACAATAAGCCACATCGTTCTCCCATAGTTAGCTTTACGCTTCTCTTTTGAATCGATTTAATAATAACTTTATTTTTCAAAGAGGTTACAAGTTTTTCTCTAAAAGGTGTTACGAATGGTATATTTATAAATATTCTGTCTCTCCCAAGTACTCAACAACCGTGTTCTCCCATAGTTGGCTTTACGTCTCTCTTTTGAATCGATATAATAATAACTTTATTTATCAAAAAGGTTACAGGCTTTTCTCTAAAAAGTATAACGAATGGTCTATTTAGATATTATCTCTCAAGTACTCAATAAGCGACCTCGTTCGCCCATAGTTAGCTTTCTCTAAACTTTCTCTAGTTTCAATACATATAATAATAACATTATTTATCAAAAATGTTACAGGTTTTTCTCTAAAAAGTATAACGAATGGTCTATTTACATATTTTCTCTTAAGTACTCAATAAGCGACCTCGTTTTCCCATAGTTAACTTTCTCTTAGCTTCTCTCTAGTTTCAATCGAAATAATAATTACATTATTTATCAAAAAGGTTAAAGTTTTTTCTCTAAAAAGTAGAACGAATGGTCTATTTACATATTTTCTCTTAAGTACTCAATCAACAATCTTGTTCTCCCATAGTTGGCTTTACGCTTCTCTTTTTCTCTTTTCACAATCTATATTGAAATATATTCTAACCAGAAGACTTGAAAATACTGTATATTCAATGTAAATAACAAACATAGTTACCACGATTCCACACTAAAATACAACGAACGTCTATTTACACAAACACTATATATATACTCACAATTATCATCATTAATTCTATGCACAAACAATTAAATAAAACAATTCTTAAATTAATTAGCTAATATATTACATATATAATATAATAATAACTTTATTCTTCCAAAAGGTAAAAAGTATAACGAATGGTATATTACATATTCTATGTCTTAAGTATTCAATAAACAACCTTGTTTCCTCATAGTTGGCTTTACGCCTCTCTTTTGAATACATAAAATAATAACTTTATTTATTAAAAAGGTTACAAGTTTTTTCTCTAAAAAGTTTAACGAATGGAATATTTACATATTCTATGTCTCAGTACACAATAAACAACCTCATTATCCCATAGTTGGCTTTACGCCTCTCTTGTATCCATATAATAATAATTTTATTTTTCAAAAAGGTTAAAGTTTTTCTGTAAAAAGTGTTACGAATGGTCTATTTACATATTCTAAGTCTAAAGTACTCAATCAACAACCTTGTTCTCCCATAGTTGGCATTTTGCCTCTCTTTTTAATATATATCATAATAATAACTTCATTTATCAAAAAAGTTAAAATCTTTTCTTTAAAAAATATAACGAATGATTTATTTATATATTATATGTCTCAATTACTCACTAATAGACATCGTTCTTCCATAGTTAGCTTTACGCCTCTCTTTTCAATTGATAATAAATAATAATTTTATTTTTCAAAAAGGTTACACGTTTTTTCTCTAAAAAGTCTATTTACATATTCTATGTCTCAAGTACTCAATCAACAACCTTCTAAAAATAATATAACGAATGGTTGACTTTACGCCTATCTTTTTTTCAATCCATATAATAATAATCTTTTATTTTTCAAAATGTTACAAGATTTTCTCTAATAATCAATTAATAAAAATACATTTTAAAATAGCGCCTATTCAAATGCACTAAAAGGAAAAAATAAAATATTTCATCTTCTGTCATTGAGCAATTAGATATATCTGAGTGAAAATAAAAGCGGCGGGGGATGATCATCATGAATTTCGAACCTAATGTGATTTAATATGTAGCAACTGATTTTTATAAGTGTTTGCTATATGTTTACCTCTTCTCTAAATATGATCTTCCCCCGCTGCTTTTATTTTCACTCAGATACACCTAATTGCTCAATGACAGAAGATACAATATTTTTCCTTTTCAGTGCATTTGAATAAAAGCCTTTTTTAAAAATGTATTTTTATTTATTAATTATTTAGTTATTTTCAATCATGAAATTACAAAACTTAGAATCAAAAGAATACTAGGAATTAGGCCTTAAATAGACGGAAGCCTGCTCGCGGCGGATTGATCAATTCTTTGTAAGGGGCGTAACATAAGACTTAAAAAGAAATATAGAAATTTATTCATTCCTTGCCACTCAGACCACTCAGAAGTCTGAAGTTTGGTAAACCTGCATTGTTCATTAGACTGAGTGAGTGTTAAAAGTTTCCTACTTCTTTGTTATCTGGAAGTATATATTCAAATTAATTTACAAAATTTGAAGGTCAATTTGGAAATTTGTCCATTTCCGGCCACCCTGAAAACCCAGAAGTCTGGATATTTGTCAACTTGAATTGTCAACAGGTTCTGAAAAGTGTACTAAATTTAAATTTCCTACGTGATTTAAAAGTATATTAAAATTGATTGCAAGATTTGTGAACAGACAGACAGACGGACAGACAGGGAAGCAAGTTAAAAGCTTTTAAATAATGTAACGGATGGTTAATTTACATATTCTTATTTGCAACAATGAAATAATAGCAGTAAAAGAAAACAAAGATATTTACATTTGTTATCTTGACTCCTGGTCAATGCTGTAACCCTCACAGATATTTATTTATTACCAGTTGCAAACAAGACACGCTATATCCGATCTGGATAATTGCGTGTGAAACTATTTACAATAATTCATATTTTAGTGTAGAGTAGGTAACAGAATTATCAAAAAGAAAATAAAAACTTAAGAAAAAGAGCATTGAATAAACATATACATGTTATATAAAATAAAATATTGTATTTTCTGTTTGATTTTTGATAATTAGTTATATAGAATTAATACTTGATGCTGATTATTTTGAGAATAGAGATATTTGTTGAGCCGTCGTGGCAATGATTAAATAAAATCAGTTATCAAAATAGATTTAATTGATCTTATGGAATATATAAAAAACATGGTTTGATAAAAGTAATGCCTGGCTTAAGGTGAGTAGAATAAGGAAAACAAAAGATTATTTACATAATGTACAAAAGTTTTGAGCCGGCCATTGGGATAAAACAACAACGAGTTTTTATAGGGGAAGAGTAACCTCTGGCGGTCGATTTAGCAGAGTATTTGAATCTATGAAAAAATAATTTAAAATAAAATGATATTTTTATATAAAATACATTAAACAAATAAGCAACAACATAAGCAGATAGAAGAAATCTCAAGGTAGTTATTTACAGTATGTTAAGCAATGATGTAAGTTGATTTAATGAAGTTATCTGTAATAATTAGTATCGTGGAGAGAGAAAGTCGGTAGAGAAACATGGTCCCCATGATGTCCTGCAGTTCTCCAGCAGTCTTTCTATGGTCTCTCCTAGTGTTTCCTCAGTCCACTGGCCTCGATTCATTCTTATTCTGTCAGGTATATAATAATAATGATATATGTAGAAAAAGAGAAAGGAAATTCTTCCTCTATTTATGCATTAGAACAGAATGGAATATATTTATGGCTCCAGTAAAAAAAAACTTTACTGCTGGTAATAAAGAATGAGCCAATGAGAAATGATGAAATATGTAATTAACATTACCTCACCGTATCTTTAATGATACTTAATGGTCGAGTTGGTGGCTTTCTCTCCTGTGTCACATGCAAACAACATTTGAAGGATTAACCTACTGTATTGAAGAATTGAAATGGGGGGTCGGTGGAAGGCTGGTTAAACCGTTTGGTTTACGACCACTACGACCCGGGTTCGATCCCCGCATTGGACACTTTTTTTCTGTTTAAAAAAAATGCTCCAATGGCCCCCCGATTCTTGCAAAAGTCTAACCCCACCAGCGAGTGCAAGTAACCAAACGGGGCTCTGGCACATTTGTAAGTGCAAAGTCGAACTGCTTTCACATGTGTAGACATGTGGTGCGCTTACAGTAAAAAGCAGTCGCTAACTACCCACCATGATTATCATGGCCTGTACCACGTGTACTAGGGATAAGCAAAAAAAAAAAAAGAATTGAAATAAACACCTTATAAATACTGAATTTAAAATGTTTATGCTATGATTGAACTGGTATAGCCGTTAGGATTCTCTACTGATGAGCCAGGGCTTCTCAATATTTTGTCAATAAAGACAGTAAAAGTGGTTTCATTTGAAAATATCATACTCAAAATACTTACCTTTTAATATATAGTTAAACCTGTTTATAGCGCTCCCTCTAAATAGCGCCTCCCTCTCTATAGCACCCAATTTTAAATACGCAGTACAATGCGATTTACATAAAAAGTGACCTGTCTATAGCACCCCCTCTCTATAGCACCCTATTTTGGTGAGTCCCAAGAGAGGGGGCGTTATAGACAGGTTTAACTGTATATATTTGATAAATCGACCCACTCTATACGTTTTTTTTTTAAATCTTCATTATTCGGCAAAGCTAAACAGATAGGATCAGGTGAAAGGATAAATTGTGAAGAGTAATGATAAACGGAAAAAATAAAGTGTCCAGGGATGGGAATCGAACCTAACAGTATTCCACTTACCGGGCAGATGCCAGGTCTACTAGGCTACACTGGACTAGGTACAGGGGTGGATAAATTATTAATAAAAAAGGGATTTCCTAATCGTGAAGCAAAAAGTTGCTGATGGCTTGCGTCATCTATCGGAATAAATATCAACTATTCGTTGATTTTTTTCATTATTCCAGAAGTGTCCAAATACCTTTTTTATACCAAAGATTAGTTGATATTTATCTCAACAGATGGAGCAAGCCATCAGGAACTTTTAGTTGCATAATCAAGAGATTCCTTTTTTCTTAATTCTAAAATTGGGTTTCCTTTAAAAGGATGACAGCGGGTCAACCGAACTGTTAGAAATAAAGAATGTTGTACCTGTACCTGATATCTAATCAAATTTATAATTCCAATCCGAACACTAATGTTATTTTCAATAAATTTTCAACACTAGTGATTCATTATTTGGATTCAGCATCATTATGATGTTAACATTCCACTGAGAAGCAAAAAAAACTTATTTCCATAGTTTACATAAATACCATCTCTAAGTTTCCACCCTTCAGTGTAGCATATATAATTAGAATGATCCAATACAGTATTAGAACTCTGAGAGAAGTGGTCTGGTAGATTTTTTTTTGCTTATCCCTAGTACACATGGTACAGGCCATGATAATCATGGTGGGTAGTTAGCAACTGCTTTTACTGTAAGCGCACCACATGTCTACACATGTGAAAAGCAGTTCGACTTTGCACTTACAAATGTGCCAGAGCCCGGTTTGGTTATTTGCACTCGCTGGTGGGGGTTGGACTTTTGCAAGAATCGGGGGCCATTGGAGCATTTTTTTTTAAACAGGAAAAAGTATCCAATGCGGGAATCGAACCCGGGTCATAGTGATCGAAAACCAAGGGTTTAACCACCCTTCCACCGACCCCCCAGGTCTAGTAAATTAAATTGGCGAAACCTCTGGGAGGGTTCACCACTGATAAGCTAAGCCCTTCCAATATATTTATTTCATCGCAGTAAGAGCAGTTGAAGTTTGTTTTATATGTAAAAGAAACATTATGTATTTAATGTTTATTTTCTATTTGTACGAGGTGTGTTCAAAAAGTATCGCGACTTTTGTGTTTTTTCAAAAATTATTTATTTATTCATGAATACCTATTTTGTCCTCTTCAAAGTAATTCCCATGAGATATTATACACTTGTGCCAACGGTTTTTCCAATCTTCGAAGCACTTCAAAAAATCATTTAAAAAAAAATCTTTTTCAGCTCCTCCTTCGATGCCGTCTTTATCTCGTCAAGCGTAGCGTAACGTCGTCCTTTCATGGGCCTCTTCAGTTAAGGGAACAAGAAAAAGTCACAGGGGGCCAAATCTGGGGAATACGGTGGCTGCGGCATCATTAGTGTGTTGTTTTTGGCCAAAAAGTCGCGCACAAGCAACGATGTGTGAGCAGGGGCGTTATCGTGGTGCAAAAGCCAATTTTTGTTCTTCCACAAATCCGGGCGTTTCTGGCGGATTGCTTCGCGCAAATTGCGCATAACTTGCAGGTAATATTCCTTATTGACCGTTCTACCCTGTGGCAAGAACTCATGATGCACCACGCCCCTGCAATCGAAGAAAACTGTCAGCAAAACTTTCACATTCGACCGAACTTGGCGCGCTTTTTTCGGTCTTGGTTCGTGCGGCAGCTTCCATTGAGATGATTGAGCTTTGGTTTCCACGTCATACCCATAAACCCACGCTTCGTCACCAGTTATGACCCTCTGGAGCAAATTTGGGTCGTCGCGGACAGAGTCCAACATCTCATTAGCAATGTTCATGCGATGCTGTTTTTGGTCGCAATTGAGTATTTTTTGTACGAATTTCACGGCGACCCGTCTCATGCCCAAATCATTGATAAAAATCGAATGGCACGAGCCAATCTATATGTTTAGGTCCTCAGCAACTTCTCTAACGGTGATTCGACGATTGGCCAATATCATTTTCTCCACTTCATTAATTTTTTCGTCTGTTGTTGAAGTGCTCGGGCGTCCGGCACGCTCTTCGTCGTTCACATCTTCTCGGCCTTCTGAGAACATTTTGTACCACCGATAAACGTTGCTTCGGTCCAAAGTAGCTTCTCCGTATGCCACAGTCAACATTCGGAATGCATCCGCGCACTTAAATCCGTTTTTCACACAAAATTTGATACAGGTTCTTTGATCCATTTTTTTTTAATAGGTAAAAATCGAAGACGATCCAAAACACCTGCAAGAAAAGCAGCTGTCAACAATTAAGTGAACATTCAAAATGGCCGAGCTTGTCGGCATAAGTGAGAGACATGAGTACCAACATAAAACCACAAAAAGATCGAAATTCGAATATACGTAACCCGCGAAAATTCAAAAGTCGCGATACCTTTTGAACACACCTCGTAAATGGCGTGTTATAGCCTTATATTCCATTGAGGGTTGGTAGATACTGACAATTTTCAAATTCCGCATAAAACTGTCAAAAAAGTTGCTTTAATTGTCTCCATATTTGTCGAAATTTCAACCTGACCAAAGAATGAAAGTAATCAAAAGAAACTTTAGCCATAACAACCTTCAGCCATAAAGTCGAACTGCTTTCGATGTGGGCGGATAAGTTGAGCCGCTAACAGTATTCCCCAGTTCGACAAACTTCTAATCATCATGATTATCATAACTCTGCCTTTTCCATTCCCAAGCCCGGATGAAATAGGAGGAGGGAGGAGCAGTAACAAGCTCACTAAAAAACCTGGGTTCAGCTGGCCCGGTTGATAGTACCCTGTAAGGGCTCCTAATCCAGAGATACAGGATGAGCAGTGTTTGTACTCCATGTTAGGAGCGGCTGCACATGGTGTCTGTTCCTCATGTCAGAGGGGGCCATTTTATATTGGAGACAAAACAGACACATTCTATTTCACCCAATTATTATGAATGTCGACTCTACAAGCTTGATACCCTAATATGATTGATTGGAGATATATAAGAAGAAAAAAGATGATTATCATAACTTGTATCATGTGTACTTGGAATGTGAAGTACTATCACAACCAATCTATCTGAGTGAATGTAAAGTTGACTTACATTCGGTCAAAACCGAACGTTTCTATTGTAAACCTCTGATATCATTGAGAACATGTACTAAAATGAAAGCTCAAATTTTGATGCAAAACTGAGTGTTACTTAAAAATATCGAATGCATATAGATGCATATATATCTTTAGCTATCTGTATAAAAAACTTTCTAAAACTTTAGGTAAACCTTTATCTAAAGATTGAGAGAAAGCTCCTGAATATATTGCCACGTGGTAAATTAGGAAGGTCAAACTCCAGGATGGCAAAGTAATTTATTTAAGGCAAGGACCAACTATAAATGATAAAAAAGATAAGCAATGAGGGAAGTTTACAGATTGCAAAATATAAACATAAGAAGGATACTCTGTTAATAAAATAATAAATACTTTGCTATATATGTGAAGAAATAAGAAAAAATATAAAAAAGTCGGGTGTTGATATTAAAAACACGAAAAGGTACATTCTGGCTAAGTTTCTCATTGCGTATCTAGCAGAATCTTTTTTGTCCTTTTAAAAAAGTAATTCACAATTACTCTCATAGGGTATTATGAAATCGAACCCGGTTCTTTGTTGATGGGACCAAATCCCGACACCATGGTACATAGTGTGATCAATAATTTCCAGGAATGCTAAATATTTAAAGAAATACAAAAGTATAATAAAGTTCTATTCAAAATTTCTCAAAATAATGACAGTCACTATCTATACACTTGTTCCATCCTTTTTTCCAGATATCAAAACACCTCTGAAAATCCTCATCTTTCAGGCTTTTCAAAATATTATTCGAATTCTCCTTTATTTCAGGTATTGAGTCAAATCGACGTCCTTTTAAGATTCTTTTAATGTTAGGGTAAAGGAAAAAGTCGTTAGGAGCAAGGTCAGGAGAATAGGGTGGCTGGGGTAGTAAAGAAATTCCGTGTTTAGCCAAATAGAGTTGTACAGTGACGGCTGTATGTGGCCGTGCGTTGTCATGATGCAAGAGCCAATTTTTCTAATGCCATTTTTCGGGTTAAACGTCGCAATACATCAAGATAGTAATGTTGATTAATGGTCTGACACTCGGGCACGAATTCATAGTGTACCAATCCCTTTACATCAAATAAAGTGATAAGAAGACATTTAAGCTTCGATTTGAACATCCTTGCTTTCTCTTGCTTATTCGATCAGCTTTTAATCGTGCAAACCATTCGAATGTCCTCGATTGTGATAGGGCATATTCTTTAAAAACCTGCTTCAAGATTTGAAATGATTCGGAAGCTGTTTTCCCTAATGTAAAGAAAAACCCTATGCAGACTCGCTGTTTTTCAATACAGTCCATACTGAAATTCGAAAATGTGTTCTGATATACTCGAGTTTATAAATTCGATAAAACGTGAGCGCGTACGTCTATGTGATCAATTTTTATTTCTACGTGTTGATAAATGTTTTACAAGGGCGTCGGGAACAAGTATCAGCGCCTAGTCCTTGAATCTTTGGTCTCGCACTGCACGCCCAGTTTCAACCGAAAAATCGACCTCCCACCCGAATACTCCGTGTTTTACCTCGCCAATCCCCCCAGCTGAACTATTTAACTACTGTATTTGGCTATCTTTCATGTCCATAGTTTTAAAATATTGCCAAGTTGTAACCTGAAGAAGGGCATTCTTGCCTGAAAGCTTGTTTTTTACCATTAAAAGAAAATCACCACGTTTTTATCGCCTTCATTTCAAATGTTTTATCTATAAGGTCCTTATAAAATATTTTCATTATTTTGAATATTTTACGTGATCCAGTCTCATTCCTGGAAATTATTGATCACACGTTGTATATAGGTTAGCCTTTTGTCTGAATTTGCCAAAACTGGTATTGTGGATCATCCTTTATCATCACTAGAAAAAGTTTTTTTTTACAAGGGTGATGAACAGTGCCATCGTTCTGACGCCCAATTAAAGGAAGATTGCCTCTTATGGTACTTGGATATCTATATACAAAAGACGTATATATCGTACTATGTTAAACGACATTTGAAATACTATCCCGCATGTGTTTCTTTTCAGCGAAAATTCAAAATTTATTTCAAGGAGAAATAACGATTATTTCTAACCTTTTGGATGAGATATGAAAGGATGAATTGTGGAGAGTAATGATAAACGGAAAAATAAAAATTTATTATTACTCTCCACAATTCATCCTTTCATACCTCATCCAAAAGGTTAGAAATAATCGTTATTTCTCCTTGAAATAAATTTTGAATTTTCGCTGAAAGGAAACATATGCGGGATAGTATTTCAAATGTCGTTTTACAATTACAAGCCGCATTATATCAAATTATATTGTACTATGCAAATAGAATCATACTTATATGCATATACGATGTAAATATAGTTATATCTCTCTAGAAAATAGCCATCCAAATTTCTCGCTGTATTTACTTTGTGTATGGAGTTCAATAAAGAATAGATACACACTCTATGCTCTTTAAATGCGATAGAACTTTCATAAAAATGCTGGGATAAGGTAGGATTCAATTGAAAAGGTCCATTCCATTGAATTCTTTCTTATTTATACTTAGTATTATATTATCTTAAAGATAGAGGCTGCCTGGCCGGCATTTATAGTTCTTAAAAATAAATATACTTCGGCCAGTAAATCTTTTTATTATCTCGACGTTTCGACAAAAATCTTTTGTCCTCATCAGGAGCAAACAAAATTTAAAACATAGGCAAAGCGTTGGAAATTGTTCTAATCCTTGCAAACCTGATCATAGTCTTCTTTAGTTGCCTTGCCATCTTGAATACCTCGGGACCAAAATTGGTCTTGATCATCGTAAAGATAGAGGTTCCCTGGCCGGCAGAATTGTTAGAACAATTTCCAACGCTTTGCCTATGTTTTAATTTTTGTTTGCTCCTGACGAGAACAAAATATTTTTGTCGAAACGTCGAGATAATAAAAATATTTACTCTGGCCGAAGTATCTTTATTTTCAAGAAATGTTTATTATATTGTAACGTTTTATTTTTGCTTTAACTTTTAAGAAATGTTTTATTTCAAATCTTTATCTAATTTGTTTGTTTGTTTTAAATAAAGAGGCAAATTTACCATGTTGTTGTTCTTCTGTTTATTATTTGTTCTTTTTTTCCAATGATGATAAGAGTTATTGATCACACATTAAAAATCAATGAAAAACCAATTACAAAATTAATTACAAAATTCAGAAACGTGTCATATCCCTCGGCTTGAAGGATTTATTTTCGCAAAATAAATGGTTTCAATTGTGACACATGAACTTTAACCAAGGAGGAATCATCTTTCAATAATTCACACGTAACACTAGATATTATTCTTGTTATTTGAAAAGGACCCTCATACTTTGGGGATGTTTTGACCATACTTGGATCATTACTAGCTATTTTAAGAAGGACCAGATCACCAACTTTGAATGACGACTGCGGATGTTTTGCATCGTGTCGTGCTTTCCACTTTTCTCTATGCTTTGCGCTATTTTCTATTGCTTTCTTCCTTGCATTTTCTATGGTGAAATGTGGTGATTCAGAAAATTCTGGTATTGAACAATCACCAAAAAGTAGGAAATTTGGAGAAAACCCAGTGACATCATGGGGTGTGCTATTATAATCTTTCACAATTTTGGCAAGTAATGATGACCATTTTAGTCTTGGATTCTCTTGAAGGTTTGTTCTTAATTTGGTGAGTATAGTGTCATTCATCTTTTCACACAGTCCATTACTCTGCGGATGATATGGCATCGAATAGGTGTGTTGAACTTGATGCTCATTCAAAAACTTGTTAAATTCTTTTGATGTAAAATTCTTTCCGTTGTCGGTTAAAATACATTTGATTTGGGGAACAGTTTTGTTGATTTTGTCTAAAATTGAATTACTGCTTGAGAAGTGTTGGTGACAGTAGGGAAAGCCCAAACAAATCTTGTTAGGTGGTCAATTATTACTTGAATGTATTTGTGCTTGGTTTCATTTGCTGCAGAGCCTAGCACAATAGTATCCATTGATATTAATTCCAGTGGTTTCAGATCAGAGTTTGGTGCAACATATTCTCCAATAAATGGTTTATGACTGCATTTAGTTATTTGACATATTTTACATGAGCGAACATAGTCTTTGATGCATCTGATAGCATTCGGCCACCAATAAAATGGTGTTATCAATCTTACTGTCTTGTTAATTGAGGGGTGAGAATGATTATCGTGGTATTCTTTGAGAATTTCTTCTTGGAATGATTCTGGAACAACTGTTTTTAGAACTCCATTATGTTTCACCATAATAAGATCTCGATGAATATGAGAGTTCTTTACAAAACTGAGATCCGCTTTTTGTTGGTGTAGTCGAAGAGTGGGGATTGATATATGAAATGACACTGGTGATCTTGACAATGCATCAACATGCGTTTGCTTTGATCCTGATCTGTGAACTATTTTCATTGACTTGGTTGATAATTCAATTATCCATCGGAGATATTTTGCCTTTGGTTTCTTTACGTTGAAGAGCCATTCCAAAGCCGAATGATCTGTAATGACTTCAAATGTATTGTTCTCAAGATAAACTTCAAAGTATTCAACTGATTGAACCACAGCAAAGCATTCCAACTCAAACGCAGAATAGTTCTGTTGATGTGGTAGAAGTTTCCCTGAATAATAGGAAATTACATGTTCTTGATTATCATTTCCAATTTGAGCTAAAATAGCACCAATTCCCAGTTTAGATGCATCTGTATAAAGCTTACATGGTAATGAAGGATCATATGTAGAAAGAACTGGATCTGTGGATAAATGAGACTTTAGTTCCTGAAATGATTTGTTAACTTCAGTAGTCCATTTGAATAACTTATTTTTTCTTGTGAGGCTTGTTAAAGGATCTGCAATTTCACTAAATTTAGGAATAAATTTCCTGTAGTAACCTGCTAAACCCAAAAACTGCCTTACTTGCTTCACTGTTTTAGGTTGAGGGAACTCATTTATTGCCTTTGTTTTTTCAGGGTCAGGTTTAATCTTGTTATGTCCTATGATATGACCTAAATATCTTATTTCTTGTTTTGCAAAGGAGCATTTCTTCAACTTGAGTTTGATATTGTTTTCTTTAAGCTTGTCAAATATTTTCTTCATGAGTTCAATATGATCTTTAAAAGTACTGCTGTAAATTAGAATATCATCTTGATAATTACAAACACCGTTCCAAAGAAGATTTCCAATAATATGCTGAATTATTCGCTGAAAAGTACTTGGAGCATTTTTCAAGCCAAATGGCATAACCAAAAATTCATAATGCCCGTCATTTGTAATGAAAGCAGTTTTCTCAACAGAGTCTGGATGTATTTCAACATGCCAATAGCCCCATGCTATGTCAAGTGTTGTGAAGTATTTCGCATTATGTAAGCGATCAAACATATCTTGGATGTATGGAAGAGGCTGCTTGTCATCAATTGTAATTGCATTCAGTTTTCGGTAATCTATGCACATCCTTTGTGAACCATCCTTTTTAGAGACCAACACTACGGGGAAGGCCCAAGGTGACTGAGATTCTCTTATTAGTCCCTTTTTACTCAATTCTTCAACTTGTCTTTTTATTTCATCATATTCGGCAAGTGGTCTTCTATATGGTCTACAACTGATGGGTGGATGTTCAATTGTATGGATCTTGTGTTGAATAGCAATCCTTCCGATGTCAGTTTCATGCTGGCTGAACAATGCTTGATTTTCTTTAAGTAATTGATTAAGCTCTTTTTGCTGAACAGATGGAAGATGCGTTTCAGGAGATATATAAAAACATTCATTTCCTTTAACATACACCGCTTTGTCTTTTGTGTCAATTATTAATCCAATTTTTCCTGCTACATCAAGTCCAATAAGCAATGGATAGCTAAAGTTTTTCACTACATGAAGCTTACACTTGACAAGTTTAGAATGGATTTTCAAAAATACTTCTACTGATCCTAAAGTATATGCAAAACTATCTACTTGTTTAATTTTGATTCTATCGTTTACATTCAATTTTAACTTATGTTGTTTTAAAAGCGAACAGCTCATTAATGAAATAGTTGACCCGGTATCAATAAAAGATGAAACTGGAATATTATTAAGTAAAACTTCAACATTAACAAATCTATAAGGAAAATTGGTATTTGCTATGCAAAGTGAATCAGCTATGGTTTGTTTAACATCTGTGGTGATATTAGTTGCTTGGTGTTTAAGCTTGTCTTTATAATTAGGATCATAATCTTTGCAATCACTTATCCAATGTTTAAAATACAATCCTTTTTTCTTACAAATAGGACACCAATATGGGCAATTTTTTGAGATTGTAGGTGTAGTTATATTAAAAACCTTGGTTTTACTTCTCTGTTGTTGCCTTATTTGATTATTGTTTTGTTCAATCTCCATGGCAATCTGCATCCAATGTGATGGATCTTTAGGCTGGGCTGTTACGAGATAATTTTTCCAATCTAATGGCAATCCATCCGTTAACATTTTTAGCTTCTCGACATTATTGAGGCTTGTTTGATTTGATAATCTAATTTTATCTCTAAAATAATCTTCCACGGTTTCTTCTTTTTTAAATCTTCTTTTTGATGCTGCAACTATAGGGCTTTCAACTTTATAACCAAAGCGCTGAATTAATTTGAGTTTAACAGTATCCCATTTTTTAATGGATGCGTTGCTCAATATTTCATCAGCAAACCATTCTAAAGCATCTTTTGATAAATAATAAATTAGATTATTGATTCTATCGACTTCATCTAGTTTATTAGTTTCCAATTCATATAGTTTAAGCCATGATTCAGGCCGAATTGAACCTTTATCACCGCTAAATTTCTCTAATTTGTTTACATTCGCTGCCATTGTACTTACTTTTTCTTTCGTCGAAGCCTTTTTTGATTTATATTTTTAATCCTTTCGTAGCTGCTCCAAATATTTTATGTAACGTTTTATTTTTGCTTTAACTTTTAAGAAATGTTTTATTTTAAATCTTTATCTAATTTGTTTGTTTGTTTTAAATAAAGAGGCAAATTTACCATGTTGTTGTTCTTCTGTTTATTATTTGTTCTTTTTTTCCAATGATGATAAGAGTTATTGATCACACATTAAAAATCAATGAAAAACCAATTACAAAATTAATTACAAAATTCAGAAACGTGTCAATATTATATAAAGGCTTTTGGCGTTATTTAAAGAAGCATGTATGGGACTGATTGATCTAGTAAAAAAGTATGGTTAGATGCGAGTGTATGTGACAATATCAGTAGGACACTCCATTCAAACCGTCACACCGGAATGCCGCAGCTTCAAGGCCAGCAGATTTAACTGCCAGTTCACCATGTTTTCTTTCCGAGGTAGGTCCCGGCTACTCGCTCCCCGATCTCATGTCACTATCTATGGAGAATTTTGACTAAAATTGATATATCGTCACTTTCTATCTTAATACCATTGCTTTAATGTTTTAATATAATTAATATTATTTGTCTATAGTTATAAACATAGTAAATATTCGATAAACTTTAAGATATTCATATGTTGTGTCCATGCTGCTCAGTGTAGAATAGATTTTTAAAAAATTAGCGCATTTATTTTATATTAAAAATGAAGAAAACTGAGAGCATAGAAATTATTAGAAGGCTCATCAGTAGTAAACCCTCTCAGCGGTATCTCTAATCTCTTGAACGCTCTACTACTGTAATGTATTTGGAAGACATGTTAGGGGTATTTATAGGGATTCTATGGACATAAGATTTTTTTCAATAAATTTGCATAGTTATATATTTAATTATTTGCTATGAAAAGCATTGAGCAAGGAACTTACACAAATTTTATATAATAAAATTATTATAAGCAACAAATTGAATATAAAAGCTTTCTATTGAATAATAAAAGAAATTTCGGCTTACATAAATTTCCTCCGGAGTACAAGAAATGAACGAAATTAAACAGTATCAACAAGTATTAACAGATAATCAGCTCTTTATAGTATTATCTTCTTTCTTATCTTTACTCAATCATATCAAGCCTGTAGAGCTTGAGATTATGTCTGCAGGGATTGAGTAGAGCTCATCAAAGGAGATTTTACATCCATAAACATTGGGTGAAGTAGAATGCGTCTACATTTGTCATTAAGAATGGGAGTACTACTCAGTGGCAGGCCGATTTAGCTCCAATAATGGATACCTTTAATATGAGGAACAGATGCCATGTACAGTCACTCCTAACATGGAGTACAAACATCCTGTATACCTGGATTAGGAGACCTTACAGGGTACCGGGCCGGGTTTTTATGCGAGCTTGTTACTGCTCCACCTCCTGATTATCCATCTGGGCTTGGGACTGGCAAAGGAAGCGTCATATAAGAGTTATATGGAAAGTCTTACAAGTTGAATAATAACCTGAGGGCTTATGTGTATTATCAGATTATCAGAATAATAACAGAATCGTAAGAAGTTTCTTATAGTAACTCTTAACTATACGATTTTATTATTCTTTTGATATTATATACAGTCTTAGTGGAGCGGAATAGCAAACACTGAGTGTGTCTTTTGTACCTTATCTAACAATTCTTCAAATAAAAGACACTTCGGCCAGTAAATCTTTTTATTGTCTCGACGTTTCGACAAAAATCTTTTGTCCTCGTCAGTAGCGAACAAAAATTAAAACATTTGGCAAAGCGTTAAAAATTATTCTAAGGCTACATGGGCGTTCTCACGCGGTATTTCGAATTTTGTACAACATCTAAAGACGAGTCAAAAACACAAATATTTAACTCACAAAAGACTATGATTTACTGACCGAAGTGTCTATTGTTGAAGAACTATGAATTCCGGCCAGGCAGCTTCCATCTTTATGATTATCTAACAATATTCTAATTCTTTCTGCTGAACTTTAGAGCTTGTAGTATACAATGTTTTTAATGTGAATGACTCAGAGAGAAGCTTATATATATTTTTTACTTGTTTCGGTGATAGACATATATGTCAGGAAATATTCATAATACGATGGAATATATTCTAGCTTTAAATCAATCTCCGCAAAAATCACATCTTAAATAACAGTCTTTCTTACAATATATACTCATGGACAAAAGTTAAGAAAATTGTACCTTTTAGCATGTATATTCGGGATTTAGACAATAACTCTGAAAGATACACTCATGGACAACACTTAAGGAAGTTGTACCTTTTAACATGTATATCGGGATTTAGACAATAACTCTGAAAGATACACTCAAGGACAAAACTTAAGGAAGTTGTACCTTTTAGCATGTATATCGGGATTCAGAGAATACCTTTGAAAGATACACTCATGGGCAAAACTTAAGGAAGTTGTACCTTTCAGCATGTATATCGGGATTCAGAAAATAACTCTGAAAGATACACTCATGGACAAAACTTAAGGAAGTTGTACCTTTCAGCATGTATATCGGGATTCAGAGAATACCTTTGAAAGATACACTCATGGGCAAAACTTAAGGAAGTTGTACCTTTCAGCATGTATATCGGGATTCAGACAATAACTCTGAAAGATACACTCATGGACAAAACTTAAGGAAGTTGTACCTTCCAGCATGTATATCGGGATTCAGACAATAACTCTGAAAGATACACTCATGGACAAAACTTAAGGAAGTTGTACCTTTTAGCATGTATATCGGGATTTAGACAATAACACTGAAAGCTACACTCATGGACAACACTTAAGGAAGTTGTACCTTTTAGCATATCGGTATTCAGACAATAACTCTGAAATATATTTGATACACAGTGACCTTTATTGTGTGAAGACACACGAGATAACCAAGTGTGAACAAAATTGCCTATGTATCCTTTAAAAAAAAAAAGCAGACGACTGGCGAGACATCAAAATAGGAAACTTCCTCAAGTAGTGTCCATTATTGTATATTATCTGGAGGGAAATAATCAGAGTAGCTTTTTATCTATCGAATATATTTGTCGTGATAATAATAAATTATATTTTGACCTCACAGGTGATACTATACCTATTTTCATACCAAGGATAAACCAAAAATAGTTTTATCGAAAACACATGCGAAATATTTTAGAATTAAGATAAAAATTTCATACCAGTGATTATATTTTTCCGATTGATTTCAGTTTTACAACATTGTTATATTACATATTTGCATACATATTACATATTTACACATATATTCATTATATGCATTAGCACGCCATCTGTTATGATAATTCGAAACTATTATAGTTTATAACTATTTATAACTATTATAAAACTATTTTAATTTTTTAAAAAGAATCATACGCGTCTATAATAGTTACAAATTTACATATATTAGATATTTAAATACATACCTATTTTGAATTTCATTTACTTTGATGAATCAATTGTTTACACCTAAAATTTGGTGTTTTACGATGCATCAAAATACATTTTAGGAACGCATCTGATGTACATATTTATCAGCAAAATATACTTTTCTGAATGATTCCATAAAACAAAATGTTCACATATTTTCAAAATACTTGAAAAAATTTCTCAAGTCAAGAAATGATTGGTATACATATTTGAGATGATCCTATTCTATTGTAAAGATAACATAATTTCTATGCTATTTAGGTGAATCTGTTTGAAAACGGTTGTTGAACGCTAGGTATAAATTGTACATGCACTTTATAAGTAAAAAAAGGCATCTCCTGATTATGCAACTAAAAGTTGAAGGCTTGCGCCATCTTTCAGAATAAATATCAACTAAGCGCTGATTTTTTTATTATTCCAGAATTGACCAAATACCGTTTTTTAATTAATAAATTGTGTTAAATGTCTTTTAAAAATTAATTAAAAAGAGTCGGTGGACGAGTGGGTAACACCCTAGATTCCCGACAGTCATGAACCGGGATTGAATCCCACTTAAATATTTTGTTTAATATGTGAATAACCTTCATATATTATTCATTGTTACAAATATCATAAACTAGGTTGTTCTTGTTGAGCGGTACCTAATAAAGTAATTTTGTAACAAGAACAAGATAATTACAAATTTAACACAATACGTATGCATACGTGAACATTTGTTTTTTAACATTTTGTATTTATCCACTTGACATTGTTAAACCAGTATAAGAACGTCGTTGCTCGAAAAAGCTTGCTTTTACAAATAAAAAAAAAGATACCTAATATTAATTATCAAATAATGTTTAATACGTTATTCCAGTTGGTCTACAAATGTAGTACATGGGAATACCCTTGATCTAGATGTTTCCATATCTAACTAGAACACGAACTTATATATATATATATATATATCTTATAATAATGAAAAAAAGATATTTGATTTTCTGATTGAATATTTTGGATCATGTTGAGGATTATGGTATGGAGTTATTTGCTGGCTCTTTTTTAGGACTAAATGGTATTGGTGATGCAGTCGTGGCTATAATCTTCTTGAAAGTAAAATAATAAAAATAGTCTTGATCAGATATTGCTTTAATTGAGATTATGGGATATATAAAAAAAACTAGTTTGATAAAAGTACTGCCTGACTTAAGGCGTAAGAATAAAAAAGGAAAAGCTTATTTACATAATGTACAAAAGTTTTGGGTCGACCAACGGGGAAGAACAACAATCAGTTTATATAGTAGAAGCGTGACCTGTGGCGGTCGATTAAAACAGAGTATTTATATCAATGAAATTATAACTTTAAATAAAACAACATTTTAACATATAACATTATTAAATAAAATATTTCAATATAACATTTCAAATAATATATTAATATAACATATATATATAAATGTTATTTTATTATATATATATATATGAAATCATAATTTCTAGAATAAACTACTCTCTTAAGTGGACGCTAGATGTCGCAGCTTTCACTATATAAACCCATTGTTGTTGTTTCCCGTTGGCTGGCTCAAATATTTCTGAAGATATGTAATTATGTAATGTTTTTGTTTTCTTTATTCTTATTCTGTTCACACGACTGCAAGCAATATAATAATGTTATACTTGTGCATTCTCAATGATCGATAATTCTCTATATCAAATTCATTAAACAAATAATCTATTTCAATCTCAAAAATATTCAATATAACATATTTACCACTTTTTTACCACTATCCATGCCTGTAGAAGGACGTCTGGTCCGAAAGCTTGCGCATTAAAATTTATAAAAAAAGCTCCTCTTATCGTTTTATTTTTATTTGTATAAACCAGTTATTAAGAGTTGCTAATCGTTTAATATATATATATATATATATATATATTGTAATATACAAACAAACAACAACAACAATAGCCTTTATTGGGCACACGTGCCATACAGGATTCTCTCTGTAGGATAAAATAAATAAATAACAAATTAGCATCGTAGTTATATACAAGTATTGGGTATTGACCTCGACCAATTATCGAGTTGGATCCGGTGTCTGTGCTAAATATTTTGATTGAGCTGATTTCCAGTATTTATAAAAAGCGAATGCAAAGGGTCTGGATTTTACGACTTTTGCCATTAAAACATAAGGCGAGTTGCTATTATAGCCGGTCTCTTGACGAAGAATTTCTCTTTCTCTTCTTCCATTGCCGTACAGTAGAACATGTAGTGTGGAAAATCGAGACTAAATTCACCGTTGCATAAGGTTATATGTTGTAATATATTCTAATATATACCTATATATCATATGTAATATAGTATAATAACCAAAACTGTAAAAACAACTTAAATCGACAGTTCGGCTATCATGTAATGCATGACAAAATAAAATTCGATTGAGTGACAGCAAGAGCCAGGACAGGAAAAGGTCCGAAAAACAAACAGATCAGTCCACTTTGAGACACGATGATTGATTCGGTGTCGGCTACACTTACTCTCTCGCCATCTCTATGATGACATCTAACATTCCGTTTCCTTTTGTGTAATCCCAATCACTCCTGAACCCACTCTAATCATTGTGGCCACCACGACTGTAAACAACATGTCACACTACAGTCATCCTATAGGATAACAAAATACATTACTACATATATATATATGTCATTTTTTAAATACCTAACTTATATACACTCCAAATGTTAAGCGCACGAGAAACCTAAAATGTAAAATAAAAAAATATTTGTATTAAATATATATATATTACAAAATTGGGTATAGAACTTTTAAATAATATGTAAAAAAGAAAAATAGACCAAATAGCATGCAAGATAGAAATTTTATATTGTCAGGAGGACAGAGTTTCCTGGTATTCCCTCTTATCTGGACCGACCGGTCGGGGTAAACAGTGGCGTCACGTGGAAGGAGGAAATATCTCAGTTCTCCCCTCTTGCTCTAACGGCTGGGTCGATTTGGCTCATGTAAATAGTAACTCTTCTTTTATTTTAAAATCTATCATATAGCTCATTAAATAAATATTTAAAGTAATTCGAAGGCCTAGTTAATTATTTTTCCTCGCGACAATTGTGGTGGAGACGCCGGGTAACGAGACAGTCACCAGACGAAGTCGTCGCCTTCAAGGATTGCAACCAGAGCTATCTACAGTGCTTTCTTTTCCTGCTCGGAAGAAAATGGAGAGAGAAGAAAACCGACCATTCTGCCATCGGTGGAGAGACCCTACTGTCTTCTCGGGAGAACGTGGGGAAGATTCGCAGCGTTGGCTGAGCGACTTCCAGCGTGTGGCACGTTACAACAAGTGGGATGACTCCATGTGTCTGGCCAACGTCATCTTCTACCTCACTGGCACAGCGAAGTGCTGGTTCGAAAACTTCGAGGAAATCTTGAATTCGTGGGAGGAATTTAAGAAAAAGTTTTGTGAAATATTTGGGAACAAGGAAGACACGGCTAGAAAAGCCGAGAACATTCTTCGAACTAGAGCGCAGACGAGTGGGGAAAACGTCGAGAGCTACATACAAGAAGTCCTCCTTCTTTGTAAACAGAGCAACCCCAGAATGTCGGAAGGAGAAAAGGTGAGCCACCTGATTAAAGGCGTAGCGGAGGAAGTGTATCAGGCACTTATTGGAAAGGACATCGGCACGGTGGACCAATTTGTTGCGTTCTGCCGCCGATTCGAGGCATTCAAGAGGATGCGGGTTGCACCGCCCAGGTTCAGCCGACTGCCCAATGTGACCACCATCTCGACCGCTGAACCTGAGAACCTAGAAGCCCTGATTAGAAGAATAGTAAGAGAGGAGGTTCAGAAGTTTATGGCTCCTCCTTCTACGTTTGCCGCCCAGGATATCGACACTCCACCCCCCGACCTACGGGATGCCATCCGTAGTGAAATCCAGCAAACATTGGCTCCTATCTCTGCCCCTCGTCAGCCCGAGAGCTTCCGCCCTCGGCGACAATACCTCCCCCAGAACGATCAAGTTTACCGACGAAGAACCGAAGGACCACCAAATAATCAAAGGACTCAGTGGCGTACTGAAGATGACAGACCGATCTGCTTCCACTGTGGGCGCCCTGGCCACGTTGCACGTTATTGCAGAGACAGACGCCAAGCTTTTGCGGATGCCAGACTTGGAAGAGAAACAGTCGATTTCGGAAGACCAAGAACGGAAAATTACACCATGGGCGAATCAGGAAGCGAACTATCCCAAGGTAGATTTAGAAACCCGTCGCCATATCCCCACCGCGGAAGATTCCAAGCCCCCAGAAGAACCTCACAATCCCCTGCTCGCCGTCCCAGCCGCTCACCCAGTCGCCGCAGTGAGGAAAACTAGATGGCGCGCCCTCTGGAGGTGTGGCCGCCACAGACGAAAATCCTCCCTGCCGTATAGCCGCTACAATGGAAAAGAACTGGATATCTGTCAACATACAAGGACGAAATGTACAAGCTCTTGTGGACTCCGGCGCTGATTACTCAGTAATTTCTGAAGCTTTCAGACGTTCTATAAAGGCCCCAGTTTTTAAAGAAAATGGACCACTTCTAAGAGCCGCGGACAAGAAGCCTATCGTGACCCTTGGTAAGTGCTCTTTAGAAGTTCAAATCAAAGGACTCGATATTATTTTTGATTTTGTAGTAGCCGCTGAATGTAGCCACGATGTTATACTGGGCTGGGATTTCTTCAAAGCCACAGATGCCATTATAGATTGTGGGGAAAACAAATTGTATTTGAGCGAAGCTGAAAAATCCTACGAATGGAAAGACCTGAAACTTTGTGCTGCTATGGACTGTGTCATACCGCCGAAATCTTTTGGCAAGATTGTTGTCACCAACCAGGATGTATTTGGCAGCAGAGATGTAGTCGTTACAGGTTCCAAACGCCTGCAGTTGGAAAAAGGACTTTTTATTCCCTCTTCCCTCGTTAGGTTCTTACATGGCAGAGCGGTGTTGTGGGTGACTAACAGTACTCACCAGTCTCAAGTGATACCTTCGGACATGAAGATAGGAACAATGCAAGATCTAGAAGTAGGGAGCATATCTAATCTTGACGCTTGTTCTGAAATAGCTGGAAAAGACGAAGTAACTTCCCCAGATGTGAGAGAATGTTTAATTTCAATGATTTCTATTGATTTGGAGGAAACAAAGAAAAGCAGATTACTCACGTGCCTAAATGAGTTTTCTGATATATTCGACTTTGAGAAAAAGAGCTTCCCTGTCTCTGGCGAAATAAAACATAAAATCGATACGAGTGATTATCCGCCTGTCAGACAGCGTCCTTATAGAGTGTCTCCCGCCGAAAGACGTGTCATTCAGAGTGAAGTAGAGAAAATGATGGAGACTAAAATCATCCGGCCATCATCAAGTCCATGGGCCTCTCCCGTTATATTAGTGAGGAAGAAGGACGGCTCGTTGAGATTCTGTGTCGACTATCGTCGTCTAAATAAAATTACAAAGAAAGATGTTTACCCTCTCCCTCGTATCGATGACGCGCTGGACACCTTCTCTGGATCCAGGTACTTCTCCACTATGGATATGAGATCGGGTTACTGGCAAATCGAAGTAGACGATAAGGACCGGGAGAAAACGGCATTTATCACTCCAGATGGGCTTTATGAATTTAATGTAATGCCATTTGGTCTATGTAATGCACCAGCAACTTTCGAGCGAATGATAGACAACGTCCTACGGGGATTGAAATGGGACATGTGTTTATGCTACTTAGACGACATTGTAGTCTATGGATCGACCTTTAAAGAACATTTAACACGTTTATACAAAGTTTTGAGATGCATTCAGCAGGCCGGACTGTGCCTGAATTATAAAAAGTGTCATTTCGCCTCGAGACAAATAACTATCCTCGGGCACGTCGTTAATGAATTTGGAACGCAGCCAGACCCAGAAAAAGTGAAAGCCATTGTCCACTTTCCAAAACCCCGTAATATCAGTGAGACCAGAAGTTTTCTTGGGTTAAGTTCATACTATAGACGCTTCATCAAAAGTTATGCTAACAAGTCTCGACCCTTGAATAGCCTTTTAAAGAAAGATGAAAAATTCATTTGGGGCGAAGAACAAGATGAATCTTTCCGGATTCTCAAACAGGAATTGGGATCTTCGCCTGTGTTAGGACATTTCATAGAAGGTGCGGAAACTCATGTCCATACTGATGCAAGCGGCTATGGTTTAGGGGCAGTTCTTGTTCAAATCCAGAATGACGCGGAGAGACCTATAGCCTATGCCTCACGAACACTAACCAAAGCGGAAAAGAATTATTCCACTACAGAAAAAGAATGCCTCGCAGTTGTTTGGGCCCTTGGTAAATTCCGCCCGTACCTATATGGCAGACCCTTTACTGTGGTTACCGACCATCACTCGCTATGTTGGCTGGTAGGCTTGAAAGATCCATCCGGCCGCTTAGCCCGTTGGGCCCTCAAACTACAAGAATACGACATAAACATCGTTTACAAAAGCGGACGCAAGCATAAAGACGCTGACTGTTTGTCAAGAAGCCCCTTGGCTGACACCGCAGAGATAGAAGGGCACATTACTTCCATCCAAGACATTGCAGAAGAACAAAGTAAAGACCCTCATTTGGTTGGGATCCGTGAAAAACTTGCAAATGAAAATTTAAAAGGGTATCAGATGATTGGAGGCGTTCTCTATAAGAAAAATTACGACCCTGAGGGCAAACCATGGCTGCTAGTAGTCCCAAAACAAATGAGGCACGAAATTCTTAAAGATGTCCACGACACTCCAATGGCCGGTCATTTGGGATTTGCCAAGACCTATGACCGCGTTAGAAAGAGATTCTATTGGCCTGGACTTTATAGGACAGTTTCCCAATACATTGCTCATTGTAAAGAATGCCAGCGAAGGAAGGGCGTGCCTCAGAAACCTCCTGGACTACTAGTCCCAATACCTCCAACGACCTCGCCTTTTCAAAAGATAGGAATTGATTATCTGGGAAGATTTCCCATATCTCACACGGGAAATAGATGGATAATAGTCGCGACTGATTATCTCACCAGATTTGCGATAACAAAGGCCGCGGCAACAGCGGAAGCTACTGAATTAGCAACCTTCCTTATTGAAGACGTCATACTCAAGCACGGCGCTCCTCGGGAAATCATCACGGACAGAGGAAGAAATTTCATGTCTCAGACCATACGAGAAATAAATAATCTAAACGGAACAATTCACAGATTCACCACGGCATACCACCCTCAAACGAATGGTTTGACAGAAAGACTTAACAAGACCCTGACTGACATGATCTCGATGTATGTTGACGTTGATCAGAAAAATTGGGACAACATCCTACCATATGTGACCTTCGCCTACAATACCGCTCGACAAGAGACAACAGGATACAGCCCGTTCTTCCTCGTCCACGGCCGAGAAGTTGAAACACCGCTGGATTCTATACTGCCGTACCAGCCGGCAGGAACTGCAGAAGATTATGTGGGCCATCTTGTGACCAACGCTGAGGACGCACGAATGTTAGCCCGTCTTAACATCCTGCAGGCTCAGAGCAAAGACAAAGAACGCTACGACAAGAAGCATCAGGAGGTGACGTACAAGGAAGGTGATTTGGTGTGGGTGTTCACCCCAGTCCGTACCGTTGGCTTATCGGAGAAGTTATTGAAGAGATATTTCGGACCCTATCGAGTGATCAGAAAAATATCGAGTGTAAATTATCAAGTAGAAGGCGTGACGAATACTAGGAGAAGACGAAAAACCCAAGATATCGTCCATGTAGTGAGAATGAAGCCCTACCACGACCCTGAAGTCCAAGAACAGATTGCCCAGGGTCACGTGACCGACTAGTAAACAGCGGGACGCTGTTTCTCTTGTGGAGGGAGTGATGTCAGGAGGACAGAGTTTCCTGGTATTCCCTCTTATCTGGACCGACCGGTCGGGGTAAACAGTGGCGTCACGTGGAAGGAGGAAATATCTCAGTTCTCCCCTCTTGCTCTAACGGCTGGGTCGATTTGGCTCATGTAAATAGTAACTCTTCTTTTATTTTAAAATCTATCATATAGCTCATTAAATAAATATTTAAAGTAATTCGAAGGCCTAGTTAATTATTTTTCCTCGCGACAATATGCAAATCAGTCACTTTATAAAAAGCGTGCCTTTCATTTGACGCTACTAGGTTTCATAATATTGCTTTAGAATTTGAAGGAAATTAATTATTTATTGAAATATTTATTGCACTTTTTGGCCGCCTAATTAACTTTTGGAGAGGGATGCAAAAAAATTGTTTGCGGTAAAATTTGTCAAACGTCATTCTACTAATTTCTATATTTCCTTTCAATTTTTTCGTGATCAATTTCAATATATTTCGATACCACGTAGAAGTATGAAATGTTGTACCCTTCCTCAATCCAACTGACCATATATGTGTTCAAAATATCAGACTACTACATGGCCGCGTTGGTCAGGAATAGCCTACCAAACAGAATTTGTAAATTTCCTTTCAAAAGGAGAAAATAGGCAAAGCCGTTTCTGTGGCATAATGAGTGGCTGGCATTCTATAAAAATAAATCGGTTGTATAAAACTGGGGCTATAAATATTTTTGAATATATTTCCAAAAAATCTATAAATTAAAATTTTATTAGACAATAAAAATTTAAACAATTTTTGAATTTATATTTATATTTATTTATTTATTTAATATTCTAAAATACCATAGCGTTTAAATGTTTTAATTTGAATAATGGGTTTAATATTTATGTATATATATAAATATATTTTTTTAGATTTTCATATATTTTTAAGTCTTTATTCTGATGTTTTTAAATTTAGAAATCATTTGGCTATATGATAAATTTCTAAATTTAGAATTCCTTTCATTAAAAGTATATGAATTAATAATTAATTAAAAATAGTGTCTCTAAAAAGCTTATATAAACAATTTGCTAAAAATGATAAAATAAATATTTCAGCTACCTCCATTAAACAATTAGATAAATCAAAAGCGGTAGGTATGATTATCAAGAATTTCGAAATAAATATGATTTATAATTTGTTGCATCAGGATTAATGCGCCTATTTTAAAACTTATTTATAATATTATTTTCCATATATTTCAAAATTTTATATTTTTATAAAACAGAATATTATTATGAAATATTATATACTATAAAATAATTTGTATTTTAATACACTAAATATCCAACCTACTTTAAAATTTGATGTGATAAATAAAGAGATATTCATAATAAAAAGTTGGTTGACGAGTGGGTAACACCCGCGATTCCTGACAGTCATGAACCGGGATTGAATCCCGCGTTAACATTTTGTTTAATGTGTGAATAACCTTCAAATATTATTCATTGTTTCAATTATCATAAACTAGGTTGTTCTTGTTGAGCGGTACCTAATAAAGTGATTTTGAACTTTGAAAGAGAGATTCTAGGTGGTACCTAAATATATAGTTGTCTTATTATTGACTGGTTTAACCTTGTAGAATGGTTGAAACACGTTCTGGAAAGATGCAAGACGCGTCTGAGTAGATAATCAAGACTGAAGAATCTGCCAAACCGCAGCCTGGTGCAACAATATGCAGCAAATAAGCAGCAGGTTTTGTTTCACTAAATATTATACCTCTACACTCAAAATACGATGATCGCCGCTTCTATTTTGACTCATATTGATCTAATTGTTCAATGGATGAAATATATATTGTGATGGGAGTACTCTGGATTAGATTCCATTTTGTCCATTTGCCCTCTTTTCCAATCCTTTATATATATATATATATTTTTTTTTCGTGGACTTGAATTACAATAAGAATTGAAATTTCTAGTTTTAATTAGTATATTTGTGCCACTGGTTTAGTGTGGTTGTAATTCTAAATATATATTGGACTTTTGATAATATGTGTGTAAATAATCTTTGTTTCTTGTATAATTTATTGTTCTAAAATGTAAATTTGAATAACTTTCACTCTCTATCTCTCTAAAACTATAAATAATTTGTATATATATTTATTTAAAAACTATGTACATAAAATAGATTAAATATTTACATGCAAATATCCACATAGGATATAGCGTGTGTTTTGTAATAAATAAAAATAAATAAATTATAAACATTTTTAAAGTATTCTCTGTAGAGTAAAAACAAATTAGGCATATCCAAACCATTAACATGAGCGTTCATTTAGATAGCAGAGTGCCATCTGGTGGAACAGAAATCAACTAAACATTGATTTAACCTGTTCCTTGATATTTAGCCAACCAAATTTCTTGATAAATCAAGAACAGCCATCCACGAACGCATTTCGAGCTGTTAGCCCTCCGTGGTATATATTAACGTGTTCCCTGTAGGGAAATGTGGGAAAATAAAGATTATTATTATAAACTGATTTATTTAGTTTATATTAAGTAATTTACATTAGCAATAGTAATGAGAATTATATTACGATACACTAGCGCGCCATCTGTTATCAAATTACAAAACTATTTTAGACGCGTAATATTCTTTTTAAAATAAAACAATTTCTACTGCCCTTACTGCAATGGAAAAATTAAAGGGAGGGCCTGGCTAATCAGTGGTGAACCCTCCCAGCGAGTTCGCCAGTTTAATCTACCATACTGCTGTTATATTGCATTTTTGGAACTTCCCTTTATAGTGATACTGATGCTTGACTCTTCGAATGGGTATTTTAGATTAACTATATTAGGCATATCCTGACAAACATGAGCATTTTTTTAGATGGCAGAGCGCCATCTAGTGTAACAGAAATCAACTAAACGTTGATTTAACCTGCTCTCTGATATTTAGCCAACCTATTTTTCCATTGCAGTAAGGGCATTAGATATTGTTTTATATCAAAAAAGAATATTACGCGTCTAAAATAGTTTCGTAATTTGAGTAATGAGAATCCAATATCGCATATTGGGTACTTTTTTCTCTTAATAAAAAATTATTTAATGACACCTTATTATTACACAAGTATAATTACGCTCGTTAGTACAAGTAATCAAATAGGGTCCTTGTATTTTTTTAAATGTAAAACTCGAACTGAATTCTACATGTAATAGACAGGTGTAATACAACCAACAATTTAATAAACTGAGAAGCGTCTACCTTGAGACCATGGTGTCAGGCTAAAGGCCCTTGTCAGTTCAAGGCAGACTTTATTCCATGAGATCCACACAGCCCGCCCTGTACTGGCGAAGGCCATTAGCCCGAAACCATGGTCACCAGGTGGATGCCTCTCAGTCTGTCAAAGCTGGTGTTGTGGTTTTGTTACCGACCTGAGGCCGCTAGTTTGCGGCGACGATCAATATATGGGAGTTTTGATGGGAGTGGTGTCCTTTTTTATAGATATACATTGCAGACAAGCAATCCAGGGCTATGTTTCTTTACTATTGTAGCAATGTATTTATTATTTTATTAACAGAGTATATATATTTTTATGTTTATATTTTGCTATTCTGTAAACTTCCCTCATTGATTATCTTTTGTTTATCATTCATAGTTTGTTCTTGTCTTAAATAAATTTCTGTGTCATCTTCGCAAGCTCCAGGAATCAGGGTTACCTCAAGACAGAGGGAGAGAGTTTTGAGATTGAAACTGATTCATTACAATGTCCATATAAGATTATATAAGGTTAAATACAGAATAAATATGAATAAATATGATTATATAATGATAAATATGTAAATAAATATATAAAATAATTGATAAATATACATATATATATGGAAGCAATGGTCGCCTCTCCCGTCAAAATAAACGTCAGAATCTGACGCCATCTATTGATTGTCGCCGCAACTAGCGGCATCGGGTCGGTGACAAAGCCGCAACACCAACTTTGGCAAACTGATAAGCGTCCACCTAGATATACCGTCCACCACATATATATATATAAATATATACAAGGTCTACTTCATTGGTGATGTCCACCGCGGGAAAGACTCCGCCACCGATGGACTGCGAGAGTTCTTTCCCACAGAGTGGGCAGGTCGAGGTGATGGCTGGTGTTACCAACCTCAAGACCAAGATGGTACTTGTAGATGGTAGCCTTCGCCACACTGGTTATATTCACTGCCTCAGCATGGAGGCTGACACTCTCAGAGAGAGAGAGAGAGAGATAGAGAGCTGTCTCATCCTGAAGTTTATCTTCCCTAATTTTCCACATTGCAATATTTTTATTTCTCTATTCTTCAAAAAGAGAACTAGAAGAATGTAATTCCAGCTAACTATACCCAGTTAATGTGTGGAAGTCATACTTCTATTTCTCATGTTGAAGTACATGTTATCTCGAAAACTAGAGATATAAAAAATGGTTAAAGAAACTTAACTCTGGATTTCTTTTGGATTTTATTCAAATCTAAAATCATGGATGAACGTGTAATACAACCTACATTATAAGAAATTCTAAAAGTCTACTCACCATCATTATCATAGCTTTTACCACGTGTACTTGGGAAAAAATATTCGATAATAATTAAAGTTCCTTTTATAATCTTATCATCATACAGTTCAGTTTTCAAAATATAATAGATTTTCTATAGTGAAGAAAGAGAAAAAAAACTCTTAAAAACACCTTCTTGAGATTTAGCAACCCACTGAAGACGCTGAGAACTATATTTCAGAAAAGAAAAATATAGCAATAGAACTCTATAATTTTTACAAATCAATTGTAAATAGATTCATACACAAAAGAGGTAGTGAGGAAATTTTTAGAATAGATGTGTAAATAAATCCCTTTTCAAACAAAGGCTCATGTGCACATGGAGAAAGGGTGGAAATATTACTATATTATTTTGTTGCTGTATGGCGAATCCATTACAGGGCAATGGTCCCTAATAAAAGCCTTTTTGTTGTTTGTTGTTGTAGAATTTCTATAGAGAATATAGAGACTAATATTTCAACAAGGACGACCAAGGCCTACCTTTATTGAAAGCTAAAAATAAACGAGCTATCAAGTAAATAAACAGCTCTTTGACAAACTTGGTGATCGCTAATATGAGACTCTTATCAACATTACTGTTTATATATTGCCACGTGGAAAATTAGGGAAGACAAAACTTCAGGAAGAGACAACAATTTATTTCAGGCAAGGACAAACTATGCATGATAAACAAAAGATAAGCCACGAGGGAAATTTACAGAGTAGCAAAATATAAACATAAAAATGACCACTCTGTTAATAAAAATAATAAAATGAATAAATACTTTGTTACATAGCTTCTTCTTTATGGGAGCTGTGACTCACAGCTAGCAATTATTGTAGATACTGACATGGATCTGACGTACTTCTGCCAAGGATTCCATCGAAATCTTGGAACTTTGTCCCTAGTACTTTTGCGTCCTTTTTATTGCGGCGTGAAGAGCGGCTTTGTCGTCGTATCGTCTATAGGGATATCGTCATCTTCGAGGGAAGTCTTGGCTTTAGCTCGGCGGTGGAATCCTGGAGCCAGTCTCCGAAAATGTATTTCACAGCACCCATCGTTCCAAGGTCTTCTCGGCGATCTTCAGTTTGTCTTCCCTAACTTACCCAGCATCTCCACCAAAATGCCACGTGGAAAATTAGGGAAGACAAAAACTTCAGGAGGAGGCAACAATTTATTTCAGGCAAGGACAAACTATGCATGGTAAAAAAAAGATAAGCCACGAGGGAAATTTACAGAGTAGCAAAATACAAACATACAAATGACCACTCTGTTAATAAAAATAATAAAATGAATAAATACTTTGTTACAATACAAAATAAGAGCGTACCTGAATCTGTGAAAGAAAAACTTGTTTTTTTTTTCTAAATATTTAGAGGAATTGCTCCCCCTTTATCTATTATGCACAATGTATGTATATATCACATATAATAAAGCGTCTGTTCGTTGAAGCCGAATAGGATTGGTCCATTCTGTGTGACGTGTTCAAACCTGATTGGCTTGGCCGCCCCCCCCTCCCCACTTAAGTGACGTGGCCAGCGGTAGGTCTGTTTGGTTTTTGTTTTCTTCCTTTATTTTATTCTATTCTGACCTTATTAGTCATTTTTTGCTTTCGGCAATTTATTCGGTGAATATTTGAGGAATAATATTTTTTAAATAATTTTATTTTTTTTAATTTAGCTTGATTATTTTATTTTTATAAACAATGTCTCCTAAAAGAGCCCTTTCTATTGTTGAGGCCATCGAAGCAAAGCAACGTCGTATTGAACAGCAGCGACAAAGACGTTTAAATTCACCCGTAAGAGAACGGCATAATGAACAACAACGGCAATACCGAATGAATATGAGCGAAAATCAAAGAGCCCTTCAAAGTGAAAACAGTAGGCTGAGGATGCAACGAATTCGACAGGGAGATAATCTACCTTTGCCAACAGGGACATGTTTCGAGGAAGATCAAATTCCCCTGCACTTTTGTGGCCAACTTGATCAAGTTTGCCCAAAATGTAGAGCAAAGTATTTCGAATTTGAACAAACGACATACAGTAAAACTTTTCATAAATGCTGTTCCAAAGGAAAAGTCGAACTTGAACCGATTTAAACCTCTGAACTACTTGAAAGTTTAATGACTGGAAAGCATCAACTTTCAAAGAACTTCATGGAAAACATCCGTTCCGTCAACAGTGCCCTAGCATTCGCTTCAATGGGAGCAAACCTTGCACCTCCTCCTGGACATGGGCCCTATTGTTTCCGAATCAACGGACAGATTTATCACCGCTCAGGTGCCTTGCATCCTGAAAATGATGATCAAAGAGTTTTTGCTCAATTGTACATTTTAGATCCTGATGAAGCAGCACGACAAAGAATGATTATCTCCAAAAATTCGGGATGCAACCCAGATTTGATGAAATTGTTAAGTTTATACATTGCTGGCATAAATCCCTTTGCGGATGCATGTAAAATGCTCCACGAGGTGGAGAAAGAATGTATGCAAGAGGAAACTGCGAATAATACTGAACCGTCTATTGTATCTCTTGGAATTATCCAAGACAGAAAAAATGATCAGCGATGATACAATGCACCACGCTCAAATGAAGTTGCTATCATTTTTCAGAATGCTGATGGCGAACCACCCCTTGAACGTGACTTGATAATCCATTGCCGTAGTTTTCTTAATGAAAGGAAAACACAAAGAATCTCAATATTGGATCCAAACTTAGAACCAATGGTTTACCCTATCTTATTTCCATATGGGGACCAAAGTTGGACACCTAACCTCAAACTGAGTTATAACCCCTCATGCGTTAGAAATGTTCAAAGAGCACCCGCAGCGAATCCTAGGACTCGGATTACTCAGATGCAGTATTATGAATATCGACTTTCAATCAGGGATGAATTTAATCCTTTATTAAGCGCTAGGAAATTAACCCAACAGTACTTTGTCGATGCTTATGTTAAATTGGAAAGCAATCGCCTGCAATATATTAGACAAAATAAAAAAAAATGCGCACTGAATTATACACAGGATTAATGGATCATATTCAAAGCGAGGCTGCTGCCCAAGGTGTACCACTGCTGCCAGGTAAAGCAGTAATTCTTCCATCCTCATTCCAAGGTAGCCCAAGAAACATGGCTCAAAATTATCAGGACGCCATGGCAATTGTTCGAAAACATGGGAAGCTGGTTTCTTTGTTACGATGACATGCAATCCGAAATGGCTTGAAATAGTTGAAAACTTAGAAGAGGGCCAATCTGTAGAAAACCGACCAGACTTAGTAGTTCGAGTATTTAAAATGAAACTTGACGTTCTTTTGTAACAAATTAAAAAAAAAAAGATTTTTTTTGGTAAAGCAATTGCAAGTATTCATGTAATTGAATTTCAAAAAAGGGGATTACCTCATGCCCATATACTGATAATATTGACACCTGAAGATAAACCAAACACTGTTGAAAGAATAGATCAATTTATATCTGCTGAAATACCTGACCAAGAAACGCGTCCTCGGCTGTATGAAATAGTCACAAGGCATATGGTACATGGACCATGTGGGAGCATAATTTAAATTCCCCTTGCATGGTTGATGGCCATTGCTCAAAGGAATTCCCTAAACAATTCCAAGAAGAGACCTTGGTAAATGTTAGCGGGTATCCACGATATAAACGGAGAAACAATGGCGTTGAAGCTATCGTAAATGGCAAATATATCGATAACTCATGGATTGTTCCATACTGTCCAATGCTTAGTCTAAGATATAACTGCCACATTAACGTGGAGTGCTGTGCTTCTGTAAAAAGCGTAAAGTACCTCTTTAAATATGTGTACAAGGGACATGACTGCGCCAACATAAGCATTACAGAACATGCAACATTGAATCATGACAAAATCAAATCTCACATGGACTCCAGATACGTCAGTGCCCCAGAAGCCGGCTGGAGACTATTTAGTTTTCCTATGCATCAGCAGAGCCACTCAATTATGAGAAACCAGGTGCATTTGCCTGGACAACAATCAATATGCTTCAATGAAGATAACATTGAAGAAGTTGTACAGCAAGGAGGGAACAAAGATACAACGTTGACGGCTTGGTTTAAACTGAACCAAGTAGATGAAAACGCGCGAAATATTCTTTATGGAGATATTCCACAGCATTATGTTTTTGACAAAAGACTACGAAAGTGGACCCCAAGACAGAGAGGAGCAGGTAGTACTATTGGTAGAATGTACTCTGTGAATGTTCAATCAGATAGTGGACGATTTTGTCTTCGGTTGCTATTACTTCATATATCCGGAGCAACATCTTTTGAAAATCTGAAAACCTTTAACGGTATCCATTACCAAAGTTTCAAAGAGGCAGCTCAAGCCCGATCTCTTTTTGAAGACGATAAAGTCTGGGATAATACATTGCATGAAGCAGCAGGTGAAAAAATGCCACGTCAATTAAGGGAATTGTTTGCACATATTTGCATTTTAGCTGTGCCTCACAATATCCCTGATCTGTTTTCTAAATACAAAAAGCTTTTATGCGAAGACTTTGCAAGGTTACACGAAGGACACACATCAGATTGCCAATATTGTACTGATTGTGTCCTACGAGACATTCAGAATATCTTTACAGCAAATGGCAAAAGTTGCCGGGATTTGCCAGTTCCACCTGACGTGTCAGATTTTTCTGTCAGTACTTATAATGCAGAAGCTGAAAAGAATAAAGCAGATGAAATGCGAAAAAAAAATCGATCAAAATGCAAAACAAAAATTAGCTTTTGAAGTAATTATGTCTACAATAGACGATAACAGCCTTCCACAAAGGTTATTTTTCTTGGACGGCCCTGGTGGAAGTGGCAAGACTTTTCTTTATAAGACACTGCTGAGCACTATTCGTGGCAACAATGGTATTGCATTACCAGTTGCGTCAACAGGAATATCTGCAAATCTACTAGAAGGTGGAAGAACCTATCACTCGCAGTTTAAACTTCCTGTTCCTCTGTTGGATACATCTACATCATCAATGCGAATGACTTCAGATGACGCCAAACAGATTCGAGAAGCAAATGTCATAATTTATGATGAAGCTACCATGGCACCAAAAGATGCTCTTAGATGCATTAATAATCTCTTGAAAGAAATCATGCAAAATGAAAAACCACTTGGTGGTAAAACCATTGTCTTTGGAGGGGACTTCCGACAGACTTTGCCTGTTGTTCCACATGGAACTCAAGCTGCAATTGTAAAATCAAGTATTAAATTTCATCCTCTATGGAAAAAAATTAATATTTTGAAATTAGACAATAATATTAGGTCAATTGACCCAGAGTTTAGTGCCTGGCTTTTAAAGCTTGGAAATGGCGAGCTAACAAATGATCTTGGCTTAGACTCCGATACATTTGAAATACCATCTGAAATGGTTTGCAATGGCGATTTAGTCAAAGAAATTTATTGAGATAAATTGCTTCCTTCTGACTTTGAACAGTATACCGATAAGGCTATACTTTGTCCCAGAAATGTGGATGTTGATGATATCAACAACCGAGTTTTAGATATCCTTGAAGGTGACTCCATAACATATTTCAGCTCAGACTCAATAGATGATGCGACACCTGAAGATAATGAGAGCTATCCACCGGAATTTCTCAACAGCCTTAACCCTTCGGGAATGCCACTTCATAAGCTGAAGCTAAAAGTTGGAGCAATCATAATGCTTCTTCGAAACTTAAACACAAAGCGAGGTCTTTGTAACGGGACGAGATTAGTAGTAACTAAATTGTTACCTAATATAATTATTGCAAAAGTTCGGACTGGCACTACAGTAGATCAATCTGTATTTATTCCGAGAGTTTACTTGGCCCCAATACATTCTGAGATTCCTTTCATTCTCAGAAGGGGACAGTTCCCTGTAAAATTAGCCTTCGCTATGACAATAAATAAATCAAAAGGCCAAACCCTTGAAATGGTTGGCATCTATTTACCTGAACCAGTTTTTAGCCATGGTCAGTTATATGTTGCTTTTTCTAGGGTGAAAAGCTCTAAGTGTGTTAAAATAAAAATAATCCACGGAAGCAAGCAAGGAAGGCTTCTTGAAAATAGTTCAGCTTGCTTCACCAAAAATGTTGTTTACAAATAAATTTATTCATTGTAAGTTCACCTCTTTTAAAGTAAAAATGTTAATTTAAAAAAATATCAATAAAATGACCCGAAAGGTAAAATGTTGTAACGCTCGGAAGGGGATCGATCCCTGACGGACCATGAACGTTATTTTACCTCGAACGCTTCCGATTACATATTATTAAGTATCAAAAAGGAATGTGAGAAATACAATTAGGAATCCACCTGCTCTAGCCGATCCCGTCCTTGGACGGGCTTTTCTACTAGTATATATATATTCAACAATATTATTTTTCATTCTCAGATATCCATGTACGCCCTTTTTTATATAAATATATTCAATAGATCGCCTTTTGACTCAAACGACATTAGAGTCTTTTGCTTTACATTAAAATGTTGTGTATATATATTAAGTTTAATTAATCAACTGTTCCCACAGAGTATGTATGTAAGATCATAAGTAAATAGGTGCTAACCGTAAGAAGGTTTTCTTTGATTAATATGTTATAAGTTTTATTTTTATTTGTACTCTCTTAAATATAAATCAATAAAAATAATGTTTGATCAATCATTTTGGGGTTAGTATTATTAAAAAGTCTAGGCAAAGTCAACATAAAATCCTAATAACGGGTTTTCTTCCAAAGAAAAAGTTTGTTCTTCAAATTTACACCGAAAGTTTCACCATAAACACCATGCTAGAAGAAATCTAAGAAAATGGTTGCAGTGTTCTAATCGTTATGCTTCCAAAACAAAAAATATTTGTATCATCATTTCCCTAATACAAGGTTGTTCCGAAAGTTCGTGAACATATTATGATGCCATCTAAAAAGAACATGTACTCCTGGTCAGGATATGCTTTCTTTATTTTTATGATTATGATTTATATTTTGAAAGTATTTACGAACTTTTGGTACAGCCTTGGTAATATTGGTAACCTTGGTGAAATTATAACAGAATTCTTATAGAAGAATGATTTAATCTCTGATGTTCTATATATCTAGAGTAACCAATCAGCAGATGGGCCAAGTTTCATAATTACAAGGTTGTCCCAAAAGTTTGTAAACACTTGAAAAATATAAATCCTAATTATAATATTTTTACGAACCTTTGGGATAGCCTTATATTAACAGGATATGAATTCGTTCAGGCAGACATACGAGGTGTGTTCTTAAAGTATCGCGACTTTTGTGTTTTTTCAAAAATTATTTATTTATTCATGAATACCTATTTTGTCCCCTTCAAAGTAATCCCCATGAGATATTATACACTTGGGCCAACGGTTTTTCCAATCTTCGGATTTTTCAGCTCCTCCTTCGATGCCGTCTTTATCTCGTCAAGCGTAGCGTAACGTCGTCCTTTCATGGGCCTCTTCAGTTTAGGGAACAAGAAAAAGTCACAGGGGGCCAGATCTGGGGAATACGGTGGCTGCGGCATCATTAGTGTGTTGTTTTTGGCCAAAAAGTCGCGCACAAGCAACGATGTGTGAGCAGGGGCGTTATCGTGGTGCAAAAGCCAATTTTTGTTCTTCCACAAATCCGGGCGTTTCTGGCGGATTGCTTCGCGCAAATTGCGCATAACTTGCAGGTAATATTCCTTATTGACCGTTCTACCCTGTGGCAAGAACTCATGATGCACCACGCCCCTGCAATCGAAGAAAACTGTCAGCAAAACTTTCACATTCGACCGAACTTGGCGCGCTTTTTTCGGTCTTGGTTCGTGCGGCAGCTTACATTGAGATGATTGAGCTTTGGTATCCACGTCATAACCATAAACCCACGCTTCGTCACCAGTTATGACCCTCTGGAGCAAATTTGGATCGTCGCGGACAGAATCCAACACCTCATTAGCAATGTTCATGCGATGCTGTTTTTGGTCGCAATTGAGCAATTTTGGTACGAATTTCGCGGCGACCCGTCTCATGCCCAAATCATTGATAAAAATCGAATGGCACGAGCCAATCTATATGTTTAGGTCCTCAACAACTTATCTAACGGTGATTCGACGATTGGCCAATATAATTTTTTCCACTTCATTAATTTTTTCGTCTGTTGTTGAAGTGCTTGGGCGTCCGGCACGCCCTTCGTCGTTCACATCTTCTCGGCCTTCTGAGAACATTTTGTACCACCGATAAACGTTGCTTCGGTCCAAGGTAGCTTCTCCGTATTCCACAGTCAACATTCGGAATGCATCCGCGCACTTAATTTCGTTTTTCACACAAAATTTGATACAGGTTCTTTGATCCATTTTTTTTAATAGGTAAAAATCGAAGACGATCCAAAACACCTGCAAGCAAAGCAGCTGTCAACAATTAAGTGAACATTCAAAATGGCCGAGCTTGTCGGTATAAGTGAGAGACATGAGTACCAACATAAAGCCACAAAAAGATCGAAATTCGAATATACGTAACCCGCGAAAATTCAAAAGTCGCGATACTTTTTGAACACACCTCGTATTGTCTGGAAATCCAAAAGCGAACTCGTCTGTCCTCATTGCATAGAAAATATTTCTCAACTATTTATTTTCCAGATTCCCGTCCTACCTTCTCTATAGCTTCACTACTTCGTTCTCCTCGTCAGTGATGATTTAATCATTATTTCATCTAAAGAATAGGTACAAAATATTCCAAGCACGTATTTGCCGTTATAAAAGTTTATAAATTACACGTGGAACACATAAATTAAATACACATCGAAATTTCCTAACAATATTAACTGACGTTACGACAATCTATTCTTTGTCAACCGTTACAAGGTTAGCCAATCTTTCAATATGATAACAAAGTATTTATTATTTTATTAGCAGAGTATTATTTTTATTTTTATATTTTGATATACTCTGTAAACTTTTCTCATTGCTTATCTTTTTATCATTATTGATAATTTGTTCTTCCCTCAAATATAATACTGTGTTACATGAAGTTTGTCTTCCCTAATTTTCCATGTGGCATTTTGGTGGGGATGCTGGGTAAATTAGGGAAGACAAATTGAAGATCGCCGAAAAGATCTAGAGGTCATGGGTGCTGTGATCTACATATACTCTGTACACTTCCATCTTTTGCTAATCTTTTGTTTACCATTCATAGTTTGTTCTTGCTTGAAATAAATTGTTGTCTCATCCCGAAGTTGGTCTTCCCTAATTTTCCACGTGGCTATATGATACTCACCGAGTCTTGAGACATAAGGACTGATAGGATAAATTTCTTTCATTACACACAAACATACAGCGTTATTAAGACCACCGGTCTTATACAGATTCACCACAGGAAGAAAGGAATCATAGATGGATCTCTTGTACTCCAGTCAGCGCAGCAACTAACAACAGCCTCCAAGTCCGACGCATGTCCAGTGGGAATTTCTTTTATTTAGTTAAAACATTAATTTGAAAAAGAGCCATGTTTAAAACTTATAATGAATATTTACTGAATAAGATATATACGTGTCTATTTGAAAATATAGCAATCCATAAATAAATCTTCAATTAAAAAGGCATATATTGGATCAAAATATCATTTATTTTACCAATATTTCAGTGTCTATTTTCAGTTTTCTCTCCTTTCAGCGTTATTTTAATCTGTTGATGAAATTTTGTCGGTTTATCAAATTCTGAATGCTTATACATGTACGTCATGCGTGTCGATTTAAAACAAAGTTAAAAGTAAATAATTGACGCCAAATATAAAATATTTGTGACTTTGCTTTTATTAGAATTAATTCTGTTTATACTGTGGTTTATTCAACGCATGTTGTACGTTCTATATGGGAACATCTATAGGTACTTCCTCGGCGTAGAACTGAGGAGTGTTCAAGAACACCTTGTCTGGAGGAGAACTCTCTCAAAGTGGGGAAGCTTTCCTTGCTGAAGATATTTGTACACAACTATATATATATTCCCCTACACTTTATATACCCTTTTACTCTTTTATTTTGACGCATGTTGTACGTTCTATATGGGAACATCTATAGGTACTTCCTCGGCGTAGAACTGAGGAGGATTCAAGAAGACCTTGTCTAGAGGAGAACTCTCTCAAAGTGGGGAAGCTTTCCTTGCTGAAGACATTTGTACACAACTATATATATATTCCCCTACACTTTATATACCCTTTTACTCTTTTATTTTTCCATCTTTGTAAAATTTGATTAAAAGAATCAATAAAATTGTTTAAATTGTCTATATGGGACCATTCTGAATTTAACAAATTGTGTGTATGACGAAAGATTATAATGTCGTATTAAAGTGTCATCTTTAAAATGGTGACAGAAAGTCGTCGAGAAAGAAATGTAAATAAAGATTGATGTAATTTCATGATGCATTAGCACGACATCTGTTATGAAAATTCGAAACTATTAAAAGTATCACACGCATCTATAATAGTTTCGAATTTTCATTGATGTAATTTAAGAAAAAAAGAATCTCCTGTTTGTGAAACTAAAAGTTACTGATGGCTTGCGCTATCTTCCGGGATAAATATCAATTATTCGCTGATTTTTAATTATACAAGAATTGGTCAAAAATACCTACAGTGGACCCTCGGTTTACGAGCACCTTGGAGTACGAGCTTTTCGCAGTACGAGCAAAATTTTTTGAGAAATTTTACCTCGGATTACGAGTGAAATTTCGCATTACGAGCAACTCGTGATGGTTGCCCGTAATCGTGATGGATGAAAATTCACTGGGATCCCTCCCTTCAGATCAGATTCGGGAAATATGTAAAATGTGGGAAACTATGCAATTGTTCGTAGCAAGAAGAATTGACCGAGTTTCAATTATTAAAAATAAGAAATTAATTTCGCACTACGAGCGTTTTGGAGTACGAGCATGGCTCTGGAACGGATTATGCTCGCAAACCGAGGGTCCACTGTATTCTTGATTAATCAAGAAAATCTAAACACGTACTTTTTCTTTAATTTATCCATCTGATCACAGAACAATTTCACTTTTGTATTTTTTTTTCAGAAATATTGATGTATATCTTGATTTTAATTTAAATAAATCCAACTTTTGAAATATATTGATTTTTTTTCCTATAATTATAGCATAGTCAAACCTTCATGACCCCGAGAGCAAAATTCAATTATTAAGGCATCATAAAAATAATCAATTTTGAATAAAGAAAATCCCTTGAGAGAACAAAGAAGGTTTTGGTAATATTCTTTAGCAATGTTAATGGTATTGAGCATATACATTCTTAGTTATTCTATCATAAATGTAGTATTAAAAATACAGATTACTATTCTATTATAATTAATGATTTACTAATAGAATCGGTAAGGAATGTTATGTAAAGTTTTCATCTTCCACCAAGGTGAAATTCTTTTTCAAACAGTGAGAAAAAACAAAGTGAAAACCTTTTCTACAATAAACTTTGAATTGATAAATCAACCATCATACAGGAAATATCTTCATTTACTAGCATACACTCACATACTAATTAAAATAAAATGATATTTTGAGCCCCAATGGCCGCGTAAAGCGGAATATATACAAACCACTATGGCCATGCTGGGGAGGCTAGAGAAAAAAAAACAATTATGAATCACTATGCAACTCATATCTAGTTCCTTACAATTATCATATAAAACGATAAAAGAGGATTCTAATGTACAAGAGTAATTACACGCCATCTAAGAAAATAAATCAATTTGAAGATATGACAAAAGATATGTTCCTAGTACTATATGATTAGAATTCAACATGGATTGACAAACGGAGTAATTATGATGAATTAGCGGGCCATCTTTTATGAAAATTCGAAACTATGATTCTTTAAAAAATCAAATAATATTGTGGCGAAGAAATAATTTATTATTTAATATTATTCAATGAAAATATTCAACAGATTATAAAAATATATATTACTCTGTATTTGTAAAATCATCTTTAAAATATTTCTTTGCTTGCTTGTTCAAGATCCCTAGTTGTAGATAGTTTGGTTGATTTGTTAATAATTTTCGACTAGTCGCCGTGACGTAATCAAAAAATACTTTCACACCTTCAGATATTTCATGGCTTGATTTCTACGCTACAATATCTACTGCCCTTACTGCAATGGAAAAAATTAATGGGTGGACCTGGCTCATCGGTAGTGATCCAATTAAACTGACGAAACAGCTGGGAGGTTGTGGGTTCGATTCCCGCCCCTGGACACTTTTATTTTTCCGTTTGTCATTGCTCTTCACAATTCATCCTATCATACTTCATCCTTAAAGTTAGAAATAATCGTTATTTCTCTTTAAAAAATAGATTTCGATTTTTGTTTAAAAAGAAACATTCGCGGTATAATTGCAAATTTCGTTTTACAGCTGGGAGGGTTCACCACTAATGAACCAGGCCCTCCCATTAATTTTTCCATTGCAGTAAGGGCAGTAGAAATTGTTTAATTTTTAAAAGAATCATACGCGTCTATAATAGTTTCGAATTCTCAAAAGTGAGTAATGAAGATGTCTTAAATGGATTGAGATGGGATATATGGTCTACTGGAGATGTTTGAGAGGAGAAGAAGCAGGATGTTTGAGCAATAAACGGAGGGATACAGGTTTTATTTATAAGGCGTGCCATATATATATATAAGAAATTGAACCATCAAAGCACGAATGTTTCTTTTATATATATCACAAACTTCTACTGTCCTTACTGCGATTAAAATATATTGGGAAGGCTTAGTTCATCAGTGGTGAACCTTCCCAGCTATTTCGCCAATTTATTCTACCTAACCGCTTCTAAGAGCTCTAATACTGTATTGGACCATTCTGATTATATTTGATGCACCGAAGGGTGGAATCATTTAATGGAGGGTATTATTTGATAGTTATTACACTGGAAGGATTTTGGAAGGACGATTAAGAAGAGAATGGCCGAGAATCGAATTCTTGGAAAATTTCAAGAGAAGACTCTACAATCTTGAAGAGACTTATGGATTTCATCAGATTCGTAAGCCACCCTGAATTCAGACAGTTTTTGGCTTATATAGTGGTCACTGTCCCCAACACTCGCTATTGCAAGGTCGAGGAAAATCTTTATTGTTCTTGAAATAAGAGATACTGTAAAACGCCATTCGAAAAAATTATCCCGCATATGTTTCTTTTCAACGAAAAATCAAAATTTATTTTAAGGAGAAATAACGATTATTTATAACCTTAAGGATAAGGTATGAAAGGATTAATTGTGAAGAGTAATGATAAACGGTAAAATAAAAGTCTCCAGGGTTGGGAAACGAACTCACAGTGTTCCGCTTGCCGATCATTTGCTATGTCCACTAGGGTTTTATTTTTCCGTTTATCATTACTCTTCACAATTCATCCTTTCATACTTCATCCCTAAGGTTAGAAATAATCGTTATTTCTCCTTAAAATAAATTTTGATTTTTCGTTCAAAAGAAACATATGCGGGATAATTTTCGAATGTCGTTTTACAATCACAAGCAGCATTATATTGTATTATAAATGAAATATACTGTAGAGAAAACTCTACTGGATGAAGTATAAAATAAAAGGATTTAAAAGCGCGAATGTTTCTTTTATACATAAAACGAACTTCTACTGTCCTTACTGCGATGAAAAATATATTGGGAGGGCTTGGCTCATCAGTGGTGAACCCTCCCAGCGGTTTCGCCAATTTAATCCACCAGACCGCTTCTCAGAGCTCTAAAACTGTATTGGATCATTCTGCTTTTATATGCTACACTGAAGGATAGAATCTTAGAAATGTTTTACAGTTTTAGAGCTCTGAGAAGCGGTCTGGTGGATTAAATTGGCGAAACCGCTGGGAGGGTTCACCACTGATGAGCCAAGCCCTCCCAATATATTTTTCATCGCAGTAAGGACAGTAGAAGTTCGTTTTATGTATAAAAGAAACATTCGCGCTTTTAAATCCTTTTATTTTATATGTATAGATGGCGCGTTATTGCTTTGTGTTAACTGGATGAAGTGTTTCTTATTTCAAAAGAACAAAATTCGTCAATGTCATCAGAAAGATGATCCTGGAAAGGAAACTCTAGGAGAGAATTAGTACACATCTATCTATCTATATTTGGGTTGAAGATAAATAGAGGAAAACAAGTTAGTGTTAGGAATGATGTAGCTTAATAAATAATACCATATTAATGAATAAGGAAGTAGGTGTAGATTTATGCACTTGCTGGTACTGTCCCAATATTAATAAAAGTGACGAAACATTCAGATCGTCCAACTTCCTCAACCATATCACCTCTCTCCATCTTAAAACTAATATTTGTTGTAATGAAAGTAAACTACCAGGCTTTCAGAAAAATCTTTTCAAAATCTTTTTAATCAACTAGTTTTCGAACACGAACTTCCTACAGGATATAATTGACGAATCATTATATCATGTTTTCTCCCGTAGAAGGGTGTTTATGCCTGAAAGCTAGAAATTAAAAATGTTTTTGAGAAGATACCTTTCCCTGGAGAACTGATATTTTTACTCAATATTGTTACAAGGGATTTATTTTATTGAAATTATTGTAATACTGGTTGATCTTACTGTTTATTTAACTTTAGATGGCTACATATTGGTATTATATCTTTATCCCTATAAACCTATATTAACAATTTACTAAACATTTTGAATAAATGGGATTTAATATATAACCTCGTATATATAAAGATAATTTATATATTTTTTCGAGATTTAAAAATATATTATCGCGTATTTGAGCCTGAAAACATCTACAACACATGGGAAACAACGGAGCCTGGGTAGATGATCCACGAAGGAGGAAGCGGCGTCGTCGCGAAGAACTGGAGGGGTCACGCGCGACAATATATATATATATATATATACAATTAAAACATTTTAATGACGTCTAATCAATCATATACAAGAGTTAAAAGGGAAATAGGAAGAAAAATATTTACAGTCGAGGTCTCAGCGACTTAGAGCTGTTCTAAGAGCGGTCAGTTTCTTCAGGGTTTTCTGGTCGCCACCTTGAGCGCGCTCAATGACACATCCGATGAAGTTAAAGAGAATGGTCTTGTGTTCTGGCGGCATTTTCGGAAGTATTGTCCTACAGGCATCGGTGTACAGAATCATGCAGATGATGCGGTCTTCATCAGTCGACTGCAGCATGGGACTTAAGATGGTCGTGTAGTTTAAATCTTTAAATAGGTCAAGGAGCCATTCCTCACGGTCTGTATCGTTGCGGATGCGTCGCGGAGGTGGAGAGGTCATTCCAGCTGGAGCCGGCTCCTCGCTCTCAAGTTTCTTGTCTTGCTGTGGCGATGTCGTCGTTGGTGTCAGAAATTGGGGACTGTTAGTGTTGGTGTTAAGTTCCTGGCCCGTGGAGGATGATTTTGGCTTTTTTCCGAGGTCATTTCTTTCCTTTTGGAGGTTCTCTTCTTCTGAGGAATCCGTGAGCGGTCGCTTCATCGATGGTGTCTCGCTTGGTCTTTTAGTTGGTTCGGGGGGCTCTTTTGGTGTCTCCGATGGTAGGTCAGGGCTTGTTGGTTGAATGATGGCCTCCGAAAAGGTTCTGGTGACAGTGGCCCTGATAGTGGGGTCGAATGGGCATTTATTTTTAAGATGTCCGTGTCGTTTGCATCCTTTGCAAACAACGTCTTCGCCGACAAAGATGGTAAAGTTTCTGTCCATATAAGGGATGTTAAGCACTGCGGGCAAAGGTGTCTTGTCCTTGTTCTTAAAAACAATCTCCCGCCTCAGCGAGGAGAGGTGTTTCAGGTGAGGATTGTCGGTGGGGAATGGTAGAGGCCGGCTGCTTAACATCTGGCCATAAGGCTTCAGAGCTTTCTCAAGGTCTTTGTCTTGAATAAAGGCGAAAACGCCCGAAAGGATGTATTTTTTTGAGGATTTAAAGAGCGGATAGGGGAAGACAGTTGTTTCTTTGACCTTGAATCCGCCGTCGATTAGTTGTTGAGCTAGTTCATTATTGGCGACAGACACTATCGCCTGGCCATTGATTTTACCAACGGAATGAATATTCTTAAATCCAATGATGTTTGCTATGCCGATCAGGTGATCTTCGGCTGTGGCATTAGGCACAGATTCAAACTGAATCGTGGATTTGATGGAATCACTCCTACTTTCATAAGTTGTCTTCCTTTCTTCGTCGATTTTTTTCCATTCTTCAGGCGAAAATTGAAGTTTGGTTTTTTGCATAATTTCATATTTAGTTGATTCGTTTGGTAAAGATGCACAACTTGTCTTTGATGTTTGCGAAGATGATGTTGGTTTTAGTGATTTGTTCACATCAGATGAATCCGCAGATGAAATTTGAGATGAAGCAACGACCGGCTTGGCCGTTGCCATGACGATGATGCAAAGTTACAACTTGTAACTTTGCTAAGTTATGGAAAGTAGGAAAAATTTGAAAAATTATGAGTTTTTACAAAAGATGGCTTGAAATGATCCTTGAGTGAAGGCGAATAAGATTATATAATTTAAGTTTAGATAAAGTTGATTTAAAGGGATGAAAGACGCGAAACATACGGAGCTCGCGCGACGCGTGGCCGCACGGTCAACGTATATATATACAGGGTGATCCAAAAGTCCCGCACTATTTTAAAAATTAATAACTCCGCGAATATTTGCGCTAGAGCAATGCGGTAAACACCATTGTGTTCAGGATGCAATGGGATTTTTTATGGCAAATAATGAAAAATTCGAAATTGATTTTAGTTACAATTTTATTCGCCAGATGGCGCACTACCAGAATCAGAGATTCAGCGGCCAAATTGTTTGATACATTGAAAAATATAACTGATCGACACGTATTTTTCCTTTTTGAATACCAGGAAATAACCCTAATAACATCAAATACCAAATTAATAAAACACCACTTCGCCAAAAGTATGAAGAATTGGTTAACAATTTTTAAATACAATCAGAGATATGTAAAATAGGTAAATGCAAATTAAAACATGTAGCAAAAAAAATGATATTTTAGATACGGTTTGTTTCCAAAGATAATATATTTCTAATATTTTTAATTCAACTCTCTCTCATACTGTACCCAATTTTGAAAATGTGTCCCCTCAAATAAAAATATTTTTCAAATCGACCTTTTGCGTTGAAAAACGTGGTAGTAAAATCATTTTGTATTATTTTTTTTGCACAAAATTTCTAAAGTTATTGGTGTACAGAAAATATTCCTTATGCTATTTCTTCTAATGAGCGAAAAGCGAAAAACTAAACATAAGGGGAAAAATTGTGTGTACCAGTGTTATTCGAGAGGTTATAACACTCTGGTTTGCACGACATAATATGTGAGCAAATGACAAACAAAATATTACTGTTCACAAAAAAAAAAGAGTCAAGATGTGAGGACAGCATTTATTATCCCCATAATCCAACACAAAGAGCTGCAAAATATTGGTAGATAATATAATACATGGCAGCTTATATAACCCATGAGGTAACTGCCTTCTCTCTTGTATTAGGTCACAATCCTTGCTCAATGTGGCACCCTTCATTCTCAATCACCGCCTGCAGACGATAAATGACAGAATGGACATCATTAAATAACATATCTGTTGAAATTGATAAAACGTGCCATCTGATAGAAGCCTTCAACATGGCCAATGTGGTAGGCTAGCATCGATAAACACACGATTTAATGTACCCCCATAAACAAAAATCGCAAGGCGTCAAGTCTGGTGATATTGGAGGCCACTGGTATATAAAGTGGCGACTTATCACACGATTTTCAACGAACGTATTCTTCAGCAATTGTTTGGCACTGCGGGAGATATGAGGAGGTCCTCCAACTTTCATGAATGTTATTTCGCTTAGTGCTTTTTCCCTGCAATATGGGAATACCCTTTTCTCTCAAAAGTTGAACATAACGTTCACCAGTTACAGAAACGGTTTTAAAAGTTCTTCCATTGATTTTTTAAAGAAAAATGGCCCTATAATAAAAGAAGAAGTGAACCCACACAAAACTGTAACTCTAGACTGTTAAAGTGGCATTTCTGTAAAAATCCTAGGGTTTTCTGTTGCCCAAGAGCGGCTGATTTGAATGTTAAATTCTCCGTTTAGAGAAATGTGAGCATAATCTGTCCACAGAACATTCGACAGCCAGTTTTCATCAATATCAATTTTCCGGAAAACCCATGCAGCGAATTCTTGACGCATCTCAAAATCGCCAACTTTCAGCTCGTGAAATCTTTGAATTTTGTATGGGTACACACAATAGAGACATTAAGTGAAGCCTCTTCGGATATCACAATCATACTCGGCGATTTTAACGCCAAAAGTTCAACTTGGGGATCATCTGTCCAGGATAACAAAGGTCACCGACCTCGACCTTACACCATTAAATAAGGGAGAGAACATCTATCTATCCAAGTCCACAGGCACAGAATCCGCAATAGACATCACAGCGATTAATTTCAACATCGCACCAACAACACAATGGAAAATCCTGAGAGGTGCAATCAGTGACCACAGACCAATCTTAACAACCCTAAACTTCAAAATTGAGAATGTCCAACAGAATAAAAGAACATGGAACTTTAGGAAAGCCGACTTGAAAAAAATTCACAGAAAAGCTTAAAGAACTGTGCAACGAAAAAATTGAATTACAGAACGCTTGACAAAAACTTGGAAAACTTCTCTTCGAATATATCAAAAGCTGCAAAAGCATCGATACCTAGAAGGAGATGTTAGACCTGTGGATACCTTACTGGAAGGACCACAACATCGAGGCAATGATTGCAGAGAGAGACAATATCAATGAACTCCTTTAAAAAATAAAACAGAAGAAAAGAGAAAGTAACACATTGAAATTAGTCACAAAATAGAACAAGAAATTTGGATATGCAAACGGCAGAATTCTGCGAAAAAATGGATCCAAGAAAGGACAGCCAACACTGCAATATGATTAGAGTGTTAGAGAACAATCAAAACCAACACAAATCCTCCATTACTCTAACCGATATGTATAGAACAGCGAGAACGAGAACAAACAGATGGCTGACATAATTGCTGAATATCTTTCAAGCACTTCCATACTCAAATATACGAATGAAGACAGGACTCTAAAAATAATATAAAACAGTTAGTTAAACAAGCAAGAAACTTCCATCAACAAGATATTTTCTCGATTTATGTTTATTAGCAAATTTTTCTAGGTGGAAAAGAATCTTGTTCAAATCTCTTTCAACTTTTTTCCAGTTAGTATTGCTGCTCCATAGAATAATGTCATCAGCGAAAAGTCCAATATTGGTTTTATGTGAGAATTTTTCTTCTATGCCTGCAATAAATAGGGTGAAGAGATTTGGGCTAAGGACTGATCCTTGGGGTAATCCTTGATACAATTTGAAGGTTTTAGATAAAGTGCCATTATATTTGACCCTGATGTATCTATTTTTAAGGGAATCATTTATCCAAGTGATAGCTCTTCCGTCAATTTTGAAATGTTTTTATAATTTTGTAATTAACTTGTTTTTCCATACCTTATCAAAAGCTTGTGTAAGGTCTAAAAAGCAGCTATTGTGTGGTTAGTTGGTTTTCTGTTCTGTGCATCTTTTACCTTTTGTGTGAAAAATAAGAGTTGGTCTATTGTCCCATGTCCTTTCCTAAATCCATATTGTTCTTCTGGTAAGATATTTCTTGTGTCGGGGTGGTAGGTGAGTCGTCTGAGTATAATTTTTTCCATTAATTTTCAGCAAATACTTGTGAGGGAGATAGGTCGGTAGTTTTTTGGGTCATCAGCAGATTTGTCAAGTTTTTAAATGGGAATTATTGTTGCAGTTTTCCAGTCTTGAGACAATTTTCCAGTTTTCCAGGATAATTGAAAATATCAAGAAGTCTTTCTTTGCCAATTTTGCCCAAGTTTGATATCATTCGGCCATGAATTCCATCTGGCCCAGGAGTCTTGTTTAGGTCAGTGTTTTCTAATGCATAAGCCCATTATTGGGTTTCTTGGGTTCAGGTTTTCCCAAGTTTGTTTCCATTTTTCCCTTTTCACATTTACGTATAATCTTTTTATTTTTGCATTCACAATGTTCAGTTCAGTTCTACAATTTGTTTGGTTTTGGGTGCTCTTTTTTGTAGTTCATTTCTTTTAGTTATAAGTGTTTGAATATTTTTTGCCTGGTGTGTATAATTTGGAATCCATTTCTTAATATTACCTCTTGGTATTGAAACTGTGGCTGCTTTAATAATGGTGTTTTCGAAAGATATCCAATTAGCCTTTTTGAAGTTCCAGAAATTTTTTTAATTGAGCTGGTTTTGGTCTTGGTGCTAATTTCTATCAAATTAGGCAAATGATCACTTCCAATACTTTTTAATATTTGCTATTTGCATTTGTGGAAAATGTCAGGATAGTAAAAACTTATATCAAGGGCTTGTGCAGTATTATAGCTGTAGGAATGATGGGTAGGATTCCCATCATTTAAGCACATGATGGCATTGTCGTCAAATATGTTTGAAAGTATTTTGCCTCTTGGGTTTGGCGTGGAACATCCCCATAGTTGATGTTTGACATTAAGGTCACCTACAATTAGAGTTGTCTGTAAGAAATTGAGCCATTGTTCCATCGTCAATAAGTGTATTGTTTGGAGGGTGATACATATTGTATATGTTGATGGCTTTGTTTTGATTGAGGTAGACTTTTATACCTTGGGCTTCGAGGTCTAATGTGTTTGAAATATTAACGGCTATGTCCTCCTAGTACAAATTCTTGATTAAAAATGCTAGGCCACCCCCTTTAACAGCATATACAGATGGATCTTCAGACCTTACCCTGAGTTATGGAGGGGCCGGAATTAACATAATACTGCAAGATGGAACGGACATCAAAATCAAAGAAGGAGCAGGACAGATTTCGTCAAACTTCACTTGTGAACTGACAGCTTTCTGGAAAGCCCTTGATGTATGCCTTAACCAACCATCCCTGCATCAAGCAGAAGGAAATTTAATATAGAGCACTCCATATCCTCTCTAAAAGCAATTCAGAAGGGCAATACTAAAATCACACAGAAAATACACTCGTTACTTACCCAACTGGAACCATTGGAGAATAACTGCATACTACAATGGACCCTGCCCATGCTGGGATCGGGGGTAATAAAATGGCATTTGAATTGGCAAAGGAAGCCAGAGTTGAGCCAAAGGAAAGAACAAATGTCATTATTTGACGCTGATTCTTTGTCAAAATACAAGATAATTAAACAATAAATAAGAAAAGATCAAAATGCGAAATAAACTCTGAGAGAAAAATGACAAAAACTATAACAAGACTTAGAACAAAACACTATTAAGGAATGACAATACATCCAGATGGCACAATAACCTATAGGGCATGCAACAATTGTCCTGGTATGGAACTTACACCTACCCACATATTCTCATGCCAGCAATGGCCGCAGCCTTGCAGAAATTTGACATAGACCCAGAGCAGCAGCTTACACACCCAAGATAGTGGACATTGCTGCTGCTGTGATGGAGATGCATGGATACATCTGGGGCTCTTTATTGGACACGACAACAACAACGGCATTCCAGAGTAAAATAAATTATAGAGATAGATACATATTTTTCAAATGAATTAAAATAAATATAATCGATACTGAGAGAGAGTTGAATTAAAAATATTAGAAATTTATTATATTCGGAAACACAAACCGTATCTAAAATATCATTTTTTTTTTGCTACATGTTTTAATTTGCATTTACCTATTTTACATATCTCTGATTGTATTTTAAAATTGTTAACCAATTCTTCATACTTTTGGCGAAGTGGTGTTTTATTAATTTGTTATTTGATGTTATTAGGGTTATTTCCTGGTATTCAAAAAGGAAAAATACGTGTCGATCAGTTATATTTTTCAATGTATCAAACAATTTGGCCGTTGAATCTCTGATTCTGGTAGTGCGCCATCTGGTGAATAAAATTGTAACTAAAATCAATTTCGAATTTTTCATTATTTGCCATAAAAAATCCCATTGCATCCTGAACACAATGGTGTTTACCGCATTGCTCTAGCGCAAATATTCGCGGAGTTATTAATTTTTAAAATAGTGCGGGACTTTTGGATCACCCTGTATATATATTAGATAATAAAAGGCATATATTGGATTTGAAAAAATATTTATTTTGCCAATATTTCGGCTGGCTGAACGCCAACCTTTATTAAGGCATTACATTTTTGTCTTATATATATATATATATATATATATATATATATATATATATGTGGTATAATAATAAGGTGGGAAAAGAAATAAGGACACCACAAGTTTGGAAGAGGAATCCCAGACAACCAGAGAGAGAGAGAGAGAAGGAGAGAGCCGGGCCCGGCAACAGCCGGGCGGCCGTTCGTGTCGCATACAATCACCCACTGTCTTAAAAGTCCCAACGTGTTGACGGACGGGCCCATTTGCCGCCCCTTGGAATGTCGTTGCTGTCTCAAGTGACCAGACTTTACATCCCGTCTCTCTCTGGGCTGGCTCTAGGTTTGCTTTATTATTCCTGGAAGAGTATATATTATGACATATATATATATATTGATTGTAACTGTCGTACCAACCATGATTAACATGGTCTTTGCAAAATATAATAAGTATCATCATAACACATACCTCACAATATAGATGGAAATTTTTCCGGGAGGATATTGAAATATGAAAATAAAGGACACCTCTCCCGTCAAAACAAATGTCAAAACTAGACGCAATCTATTGACCGTCGCAGAAAACTGGCGGCCTCGGGTCGGTGACAAAGCCACAACACCAGCTTTAGCAAACGGAAAAGCGCTCACCTGGAGATCATTGTTTCAGGCTAATGGCCCTTGTCAGTTCAAGGCAGACTTTATTCCATGAGATCCACACAGCCCGCCCTAGACTGACGAGGGCCGTTAGCCCGACACTATGGTTTCCAGGTGGTAGCCTCTCAGACTTCCAAAGCTGGTGTTGTGGCTTTGTTACCGACCCCAGACCGCTAGTTTTCGGCGCCGGCCAATATATGTCGACTAGTTTTAAAGTTTATTTTGACGGGAGACCTGTCCTTGATTTGTACAGATATACGTCACATACACGCCACACGGATGCACATACCACACATCAAATACCATATACACAGACACAAGCAGGCACTCACAAATACCACACACGCAAAAAAATATACATTAACACGCACACACGCCTTTATATTAAACATACGCGCACACCTAACCTATGAATGCACACACTCGCCATACGCACATCCACGTACCACACACCCACACACCACACACACACTCGAGCGTGCGGCCACGCTTTTGCGGGCTCCGCCATTTTCGCCTCTGGAGTGTGTGTAAAAGGCGCTTACCATCACGAGTTTGGTACCAGAAGAACCCTCTCGATCCGCTGAACAAGTGCCTGAAAGGCCCAGCACTGGATCTCAACCAGGCGAGGAGTTATCGCCGAAAAAAGGAATCATAGAGAATTCTTCTCTAGAATTTTCTATGGAATATCGAACACATGCAAGCCCGCCGGCGCGCGAGGCGCATGGAACGCTGGCTGTCGCGCGGGGTGACGTCACGGCGCCGCCGACTGCTGCTTCTTCCAGCGAGAACTTAGCCGACCCGGCCTCGCTCAACTGGGCCGACAGCGAGATGGCGGAGGTCGACGCCAACGACGACTACACCGTTGTGAAGAGCAAGAAAAGGCGCCTCTCTTCAACACCTGAGCAGGCCGCAAAGCAGGCAAGCAGGCCTGCTGAGAAACGCGGCCCCCAGCAGCAGAAGCGGACAACAGGGCCGAGGTCAATGCCGCCCCAGGAAATCAAGGCGACGCGCGCCAACATCGCCGACGCCAGGGCGAGGCAGGCCAATACCAACCATGAGAACTACGTCTTCGTGGAGCTGTGCCCAGACATCCCGGACTACTCCTACCTCCGGGCAATCGGCGACCTGGTCGGAGGGCCCAAAAACATCGCCCACTTTGGCAGGATGAACGGCCACTACATCGTGGGCCTCGCGAGCAAGAACCTTGCGAGCCGTTTGGTGGAGGAGGGCCTGAACATCGAGGGAACACTCCTCAAGGTCTTCCCCTTCCGCAAGAGGGCCGAAAGGATCATCGTGGCCAATCTCCCCGGATTTGTAGAGGACGCCACCATCGTGCAGGCTCTGCGTGAATACGGAGACATCACCTCCATCGCCCCCATCATGATCAAAATGGGGGAGTTCGCCTTCAGCGACGGCCGCCGGGAGGCGTTCATCCTGCTCCGCGAGGGCGTAAGGCTGGAGACGCTGCCCACCCGTCTGACCATCCACTCCAAGGGAGACACCCTGTCGGCCTTCCTCTCCTTTGGAATCAAGTGTTCCAAATGCGGTAAACAGGGCCACCGCAGAGCCAACTGTCCAGCGCTCGCAAGGCAAGGGAACGGCAGCCCCAGGCAAGCAGCGTCTCCCACCGACGCAAGGCCCCCCCTCCCTCCTCCTCAGCGACCAAGGAAGCCGGCACCTGCGCCCGCAACACCGGCGTCCCCTGTCCAACCGGCGAAGACTTCGGCCGAGGTCAGGCGATCCCCTCGGCACACCAGCCTGCCGAACAAATTGATCTCACCCACCCCGCCCCTGCTGCCCACCCTGCTCCCCTGGCTGCCCTGCGGCCCCCCGAGCCTCGCATCCCTCCGCTCGACCAGGAGATGTCGGTGGAGAAGCTGTCCTCACCTCCCGCCACGCCTGCCCGGGGAAAGGCCGCACTCGAACAGCTGCTGGAGCACCTCGGGAAGTCCCCCAACCCCTCCATCGACTGGGACAAGCTGCCCGACCTGAACTGCGAGGAGGCTCAGAAGCTCCTCACCTCTGAGACCACCATGAAGAGGCGAGCGCCCACGCTAACAGAGGAACAGTTCACCGCCCTCGAAAAATTGCACGAAACCATCAAGGCCTTGTGCCCAGACTCCAACTCCACCATCCGCAAAACCCTCCAGAAGACCAGGAAGGTGCTGCGTGAAGGACGGCCCTAATGAGTTACCGCGTCGCCACCATCAACGCGCGAGGGCTCGCCACTCGGAGGAGGAGCCTTGCCCTTTGTCATCTCCTCAGGCAACATCACGTGGACATCGCGTTTGTCCAGGAGACAAAGCATTTCATCCGGGCAGCGGCCAAGACCTCTGCCTCGGCTACAGTGCTGTTGTGTTGGCCCATCCCGTAGCCATCTCGGGATCCGGACTCGCCTGCGTCTTCGGACCAGGCGTAGCCGTGCTACAACAGCGTATCCTGTGGCCGGGCCACATCGCCTTGGCAACAATAGATGTCCACGGCGAGGAAATGACGGCCATCGCCGTTCATCTGGCGCATGAACCCCGGGAGAGAAACCGACAACTGGAGCTCCTGGCGGCGACAGCGGCACAGGAAGAGGAGGGGGCCTGTTGGATCATCGGCGACTTTAACATCAGGGATCGGGGCCCCTCATCATCATCATCATCGGATGCCCTCGCCGCTCTTCTGGACCTGGCCGCGCTGGTCGACGTGGCCACCCAGTTCGACGCCGCCCACCTGCCCACCAGAGTCTCCATGCACGGCGACCAAGTCGAATCCAACCGCCTGGACCGGATCCTCGTCCCTGCTGGAGTCCTGGATCGCGTGTCCATCTACGCGACCAGCCACTACCACCTCTCGGACCACCGCCTCGTGCTGCTCCAGGTGGGCCCGCCCACCACCGCCGTCTCCTCCCCCACCCAGCCTCGCTTGGCCGCGATGCTCCGCTCGGGCCTTGCTCTCGAACATCTGGCTGGTTACATCCGGGAGTTGGAGGAAGACACAGCGCACGATGACGACGACGGGACCTTCTGGGATAGGTGGACCTCCATCAAGGCGGGGCTGCTGGCGGAGGCCAGATCCCTGCACGACCCACGCCACGCTGCCAACGACAGCTACGGCTACAGGGCGAGACGTTACATCGCGGCGCAGCTCGAGGCCTCCTCCATCCGGGCCGACTACCCATCGCTGCCGGACCTAGCACGCGCCATCCGCCTCCGACGCCCGGTCAGCGTCATCAGGGACGAGCAGGATAACATCATCGAGGGCCCCGAGCTTCGGCGGAGGGCATTCGCGACCTTCCAGCCCCGCTTCGCCCGTCCCACCAGCGATCCAGCTGCGGGAGCTGCCTTCATCGCTAGCAGCGCGCCCACCACCACCCGCGAGCTGAGTGAGGAGGACCCGCTTCACCGGCCGGACATCAGCCCCAGCGAGATCGCCAACGCTATCGAGCACCTCCCTTGCGGAAAGGCCCCCGGCTGGGATGGCTTGCCGTGCGAGCTCCTCGTCGCCTTCAGCGAGGACTTCTTCGCGGAAGCTCTGGCCCGGGTGTTCGCAGCATCACGGCTCCGAGGTGCCCTGCCTCCGTCGACGCGGCGCAGCTCCATCTGCCTCGTGCCCAAGGCCCGCGGAGGTCGCGGCCTTGATGGCTACAGGCCCGTCGCGCTGCCCTCGGCCGACTACAGGGTCCTGGCCGCCATCCTTCACCGGCGCCTCAAGCCCCACCTGCGGACCCTTGTGCCGGAATGCCAGACCTACGCCGTCCCCGGGAGGTCCCCGTCATGGAACATCGCCATGGTGACGGACGCCATCGAGGAGGCCACCGCCCTGGGCTCGCCGCTGGCCGTCATGGGCGTCGACCTAGAGTCCGCCTTTGACTCATTGGACCGCAGCTTCCTGGAGTCCCTGCTAACATCCCTCCGCCTCCCGCCGGCCTTCATGGCCTGGATTAACATCCTCTACGCCGGGGCGGACGCCACCATCCGGGTCGGAGGCTTTCATACAACAGCCTTCCCCCTTCTCAACGGCCTCAGGCAGGGTTGCGCCGTAAGCGCCGCACTCTTCAGCATCGCCACGGGGCCGCTGCTACGTCGCCTGGAGTTGACCCTCGGCGTGGGCAATGTCATCGCCTACGCCGACGACATCGTCCTCCTATTCCATCGCGACGGAGACTTCGAGCGGGTGGCGACCGTTTTCGAAGATTACAGGCAGGCCTCCGGAATCGGCGTGAACCTCGGGAAGAGTGCTGGCCTCTGGTGCGGCGCCTGGCGCAACCGCGGCGACTCCCCTCTCGGCGCCTCCTGGTCGACCACCTCCATCAGGGTCCTCGGGCTCGACATCGCCCCCAGGAGCACCGTCATCCACCGGGAGCAGCATCTCCTGGCCCTCCTGGAGACTGCATGCCGCAAATGGACGCCCTTCACCCGCGGCCTCTCCCTCGTCGGGCGAGCAAGAGCGGCGAACACGCTGGTGGGGTCTGTCATCCAGCACCACCTGCATGGATACCTTCCATCACCCCCGACCATCGCCAAGCTGCAGGCCCGACTGGCGAGATTCGTCTGGGGACAGGACCACACGGCGTGGCTTCCCGCCGATGTCATGGCGAGGCCAGTTGCCATCGGAGGCCTCGGCCTCCTCGACCTCGCGACCCAGCTCCAGCTCGCCTGCCTCAAGGGGGTGCAGGTCGCGCTCCGCGGGGGCAGAAATGCCTTCAGCTGGCTGGTCGGCGGCAACAGCGGGGAAGCCTGGATCCACCCTCCACCGGACGGTACCCGTCTCCAGCCCCGCCGTCTCCGGTTGCTGAAGCTATGGGAGGAGGCCTCCAACATCCTGGGCCTCAACCACCGGGCGGTCCCCACGGCTCAGCTGCTGGACCTCCCCATCATCGGCGGCTGCCGGTTCCTCCGCCCTCCCGACCTCCTGGCCCCTGCCCGCTGGCGCGGAGCCCGAGTCCGGGATCTCATCGTGGAGGAAAATCTCACCGCCCGCCCAACGCGCTCGGCCCTGGCTGACGCCGCGACCCTGGGCGCCTTCTGCCGGAGGCTGACCTCCGAGAACGCCGTGGGCTTCGGGGCGGAGTCTACGCCCTAATCTAGCTCCTTAGCTGCGGCCGTGGTGCTGCGGGGGACGGCTACGCCGTTCCTCAACGGCCTCACGACCCGCTCAGCCCGACGGGCCCTGGATCGCCCGCGCCTCGCCGCCACGCCCATCTCCAGATTCCTGGCGAGATGGACGCCCACCATCAATCCACTATCCAGGATCGACTGGGCCTCATTGCGGCGTTGCGCCTACTCGGGCCACGAGGCTGACGCGGCCCTCAAGTTGGCCCTCCACGCCCACCCCCATCCGGCCCATCCTGCCTCGGTCGGCCCCTCCTGTCCTGCCTGCGGGTCCATCGACCGCTCCCTCAGCCACCGTTACTGGTGCTGTCCCTCCATCAGGCTTCTAATTAGAGAAGCCTTCAACATCATAGGGCGGCCCCCTGACCTGCAGGCTTGGATCTTCGGCGGGTCCGGCCTTGAGGACGACGCCCTTTCCATCCTGGCCTCGGCAAAGTTGCGAATCTATCGCTGCTTTGTCCAGGTTGGGCTCGGAGAAGCGGTGGAGGACCCGCTCATCGCCTGGTCCAGGACCCTCCAGCGCCGCGGACTCCTACCTTTGTCCCTCTTGTAAATTTGTTTCATTTATGTATATATTTAATAATTTTCTTCTCTTCCTCTCTCTCTCATGTGAGATGTAATATTGTCAAAGATGACAATAAATATTGTTTAATTGTCAAAAAAAAAAAATTGTCACACACCACACACACGCCCATTCCGCACACACGCACATATACAGACAACACACGTGCATAGAAACACGCATAAATACATACTAACATTCTGCGTGGTAGCCAGCGCGCGCGGCAGCACCTTGATCGCGCTCCTAGTTTTTTGTTTTCCTTCCCCTTCAAATATTTTTCTTTTAACCCTAAATTACTGATATTGATTTTTAATTATCCTAAAACTTAAATCGAGCTCCGCCGTTTTCGCCTCAGGCGAGCGGTGAAATGTCGCTGGAAGCAACGAATTTGATATGGGCTGGAAGCCCTCATCGAGCTGAACACGAGCCTGGAAGGCTCGGCTTTGAAAGTCAAGCCGTTGCGGAGATATCCGCGGACAACCAATCTCAAGATGAAAAATCTAGAATAGCCAATGCTAGCGGCGACTATGCTAATCTACCTTTCGACAGACAGCATGTAAATTTTGCCGCGGCGTGTATCGCTGACGTCACGCCATCAACGAGCGGCGCCTTGGCCGCTGCGACAAACTGGGCCGAGCAAATGGAGGCTGCAGAATCAGCTGAAGATGGCTTCACCGTGGTCAAACACAAGCGAAGACGCAGGGAGTCACCGAGCCGCCCTGTCGAACAACGTTCCAGCGGTGTCGCGGCCTCCAGAAGGACCGGCCCAACACCGCGAAGACGGCCACCTGCGGGTGGAGTTACGGAGGTCCAGGTCATCAGGGCTACCCAGGCCGACATCGCTGACGCCAGAGCACGCCAGCGTTCTTCAACAGAAGACAATTGTGTCTTCGTGGAGCACTGCCCGGACTTCGGGTTTCCCCACTATCTACAGGCGGTGGAAGAGCTAGTCGGGGGAGCCGGGAATGTCCTCCAGGTGATGAAAATGGACGGCCATATGCTGGTCGGCCTGTCCACCAAGGCCCTGGCGGAACGACTCATAAGGGACGGTCTTGATGTTGGGCACACCCACCTCAGGGCCTTCCCCTTCAAAAAGAGGGCGGAAAGAATCACCGTCGGAAATTTGCCGTTCTTCGTGGACGACGCCGCCGTCATCGAGGCTCTCAAGCCCTACGGTGAGGTGACCTCCATCGTCCCCATCCGGTTGAGAGCCGGAAGGTTTACCTTCACGGATGGTCGACGCGAGGCCTTTATCCTCCTTAAGGAGGGTATTGTTTTGGAAAAAATCCCAACCCGCGTCGTCATCCGAAATAAAGGCAACGTCCTATCGGCGTTTATCTCATTTGGAGTCAAATGCTCCAGATGCGGCCGTCAAGGTCACCGTAGGGCCAACTGCCCCCTCATTCCTGGGAGAGCCTCCAACAACGGCCAGCCACAACCGGCACCCCTTTCACCTGGTGCTTCGTCCACCGAGTCCCGGCAGCCGAACCGCCCAACACCAGCGGCTCCAGCTCCGTCACCAAAGCGCCCTGCGCCACAGACATCAGCTCCCGGCACTTCTGCCTCCCTGCCTACCAGAACATCCTCAGACGCCGTGGCTCCTCCTTCTAAGCCCATGGAGATTGCAGCCGAAGTGCTGGCGCCGCCCACCTCCAACAGAGCCCTACAGGCAATGGAGCCAACAGAGGCACCAAAGGCACCCGCGGACCCTCGCCCTCCGGCCTCTCAGCCCCCCGGAGAAGTGCTTCAAGCCCTGCCAGCCTCCGTCGCCCCTCCTGGTCCTCTGCATGCAGAGGGGACCCTTGTGCCGCCCTCCCCGTCATCATTAGGGCGTAAGACGAGACCCGACCTTGAGGCCTTCCTCAAGAGAAACCCCGGAGTTTCGTTTGCTGGAACGGGCGCCCTTGGTCTTGGGCGGGAGGAGGTCCTGGACCTCCTCTCCTCGAAGACCAAGGCGCGAAAGCGCGGTCAGCATCTAACCCCTCCGCAGAGCAATGCTCTTGCCGGCCTAATAAACCAAATCCTCGACCTAAGGCCCGGAGTAAATAGCAACATTTATAAGGTCTTGCGACAGGTCTTGTCAGAGCTGAGGACCGGTCCAGCCGCAGTGCCCCCTACATCCACACTGCCTGCGCCTCGACCATCTCATCCAACGCCGCTCACTTCCAACAAGCTGACACCTGCTTTGATTACACCCCCGCCGCCCGCCCCGACGGAGATGGAGGAGGACGTTCCGATGACGGAAGAAGAGCGCTGTGTACCCCCACTGCCTGCGCCTCGGCTCGCTGAGCCAACACCGCCCACTCCCCAGGGGCAAAAGACGACACCGGCCACGACTACACCTCCGCTTCCACCGCCTGACCCGATGGAGGACGACGACGACCTGATGCCGGAGTTAGATACAACCTTCAATGAAATGATCGCTGAACCCGGCTTTGGGCCCCTGCTGGAGCCTGGGATTTCCCTGGATGCCGTCATGTTTGCGATCTTATACCGCGAGGATAGATTGGATCTACTCAAGGATCTCTCACCTGAGCAGGGGAGTACCCTCGCGGGCTTCCTTGACGCTGCTCTCGAGCGAACTCGGAACAGCCATCCCACCATTCGCAGGGGTATTCACAAGCTAAGGATAGCCTTGCCCTCCTGATCAATGTACATAGTTTGCCCTTTTGACTCCTCGTGAGTAATTGTTGACCAGCGGTCAATAAAAATTATTTAATTGTCACATATACACAAACACGAATACATACACACTAACAAACACATAAATACACATAAACACGCACACATACTCGCACACAAGCACGAATACATACACACTAACACGCATACATACATACACACTAACAGACACACACACACACTCGGGCGTGCGGCCGCGCTTTTTCGAGCTCCGCCGTTTTCGCCCTTTAAGAGCCTAAATTTGTCGCTGGAAGCGACTAATTTGGTATGGGCGGACAGCCCATTCAACGCCGATGAATTACCTGCAAGGTACGGCCTAATACCACAAACCTCAGCAGAGTTATCTGCAAATAACAATTTCCAGTTGCAAAACTCGGAAGAAACGCAAGAAATGGCCAGCTATGCAAATTTGCCTATTGGCCAAAGACATGCAAATTCCGCCTCTACGCGCGAATCTGCAACTACGTTGCCTTCATCTGGCGTATTTCTTGGTCAGCAGAACCGGGATAACTTACCTATGGATCTAAATCCTGTAACTGAAGGCGATTTTACCATCGTTCAAAATAAAAGAAGACGCCGTGACACAACAGCACCGCGCGACATGACCGCACAGCCCAACAGTGCTGGATCGGCAGCCAGGCGACAAAGATCCTCGCCTGCACTCATTCCTCGAGTCCAAGAGATCAGGACCACGAGGACGCACATCGCGGAGGCCAGGGCTCGCCAGGCGAACTGCACCGAGGAGCAGTGCTTCTTCTTGGAGTACTGCCCTAGCTACGAGACTTACCAATACCTCAGGGCTATTGGAGGTATTATTGGAGGAACAAAAAACATCGTTCAATTCTCCAAAGTGAACGGCCAGTACCTGGTGGGCCTCACCAGCAGATCCATGGCGGAACAACTAATCCGTGAAGGCCTTGAAATTGAGGGAACCCTCCTGAGGACCTTCCCCTTCAGGAAAAGTGCAACCAGAATCACAATTGGGAACCTGCCCTTCTTCGTGCGGGACGCCGTTGTGATTGACGCCCTTGCACGCTTTGGGCGTGTGACCTCCATAGCCCCCAAACAACTTAAAGCGGGCGAATTCGAATTCACCGACGGCCGCCGGGAGGCCTTTATCCTCCTCCATGACGGCATAACCGTCGACAAGCTGCCCACCCGCTTCGAGATCAAGATCAAGGGTGAGACCTGGCCCGCTTACATCTCATATGGCATCAAATGCTCAAGATGCCACGGACAGGGACACAGGAGAGCCAGCTGCCCTCTGCTCTATGGGCAGTCCACCACCTCCAGTCGAGCCTCACCGCCCTCTACCACCGGCCTTCCACCATCGACCGCGCCTGGGCTGCCTAGGCAGTCTTCGGCCGCGCCTTCTGCGCCAGCGCCTCCCAGTCCAGCTCTCGGGCCTTCCGGCGCTCAACCAGATGCCCAAGCTGTGTCCCCACCATCTGCGGCGCCCCGGCCTACTGCACCAGCGCCTCCGGCCTCATCTGTGCACGTGGCGGCTCCTGCCCCTCCACCAGAGGCCCCTACACCCGAGCACCCCGCGGGCCCTCGCTCGGCGACGACTGAGCCGACGCCTCCCGCCCGGCCGGACTTCACTGCCCCGTGTGGCCCTCTGCCTGCGCAGGGGACCCTCGGACCTGCGACCCACACACCGGATGTAGACATGACCACCACTGAGGAGCCCTCTGCTCCCCCACCATCCGCAGTTTCAACACCCCCACTGCCTACGCCTCAGCCTGCTAGGCCGACGCCGCCTGTTCCCCACGGGAAAGAATCAGCCCCAACTAAAGTGGCCTCTCCGCCTGCACTGCCTGTCAAGACCGACGAAGACCGTAAAAGATGGCTCCTTGACACTTTCAAGGATCTGAATTACAGAGCCATCTTAAGACCCATAATGGTGTGGAGCGATGATAATACTCTCATTAACTCGGTCCTGTGCTACGAGAAGGCTTGGAACAGCTATCATAACGTACCGCGAGACCAAAGGAGGATTCTTTCGGGCTTCTTGGACAGCGTCATACGGCGCGCCCGGGGTGGCGACCAGACTACTCTGGACGGACTGTTAAAATTCAAGTCAGCTCTGTAGCTACCGACTGGGACCAAAACGTCCCTTCGGGAAGGGCTCCATACTTCCAAGATTACTGTAAATATTTCTTGACTCTTGTTTTCTTGCAACTACTCTTGTAAATGTAAATATCTATTAACTCTTGAATGTAAAGATTGACTGGTATGTCAATAAAATCAGTTTAAATTGTCAAATTGTCACATACACACTCACTAACACGCACACACGGGACATACATACTCACGAACACGCACACATGACACACACGGACATAATGCACACTAGCATACTCACCACACATACGGGCATATATGCACACTAACACGCACACACACTCACACACTAACACCTACACACTACACACACGAACATACATACACCAACATCATATTGTTTCCTTGAGGAAAAACACATTGAGAGTAACAACATTATTGTTTTTTTTTTTCAAAGCTATCTATAATTCACTAGTGACAAGGCTACAATTTGAATTTTTGATAAACACTTAAAAAAAGATTAATTGACAATAAATTATATCTTAATAGCCAGCATATAGTACTAATTATAATAAAAACACTCTTCTTGGCACAGTCTTCCTTGAGTTGGGCCACAAACAATTATCTTTCTTTTATCGCCCAATGGGGATAACAATACACATAGTCTTCACACAAGGCCATTTCCTATATCCCTCCCTGTAAGGTAACAATTTAAATAACACAAAATGACAAAAGTGAGTATTTCCATTCATAAATTATTATTTCAATATGTATTTCCTTTATCTCTTCTGAATCAAAATATATTGATTAAAATTATAGTTATTTGAGGTGAAATTATAGTAATTTGAGAAAGGAAAACTTTTTTAGATGTTTTTTTGAAAACAACTTTCTACCGTTCTCTTATTGTAATATGAAACTATTGAGTGGTGATGGTCTGTCAATGGTGAAATTTTACGGTGGTTTGTTTAATCGGTTTAATATACCAGATCGTTCTACTATTGTAATGGGGGTGTGTGGTCGAGTGGTATAAACCATTGATCTTCGATAGGCACGACCTGGGTTCGAATCCCGAATTGGACCTTTTTTTCTGAATTAAAATTTTTCTCCAATGGTACTGATGTATATAGTTGTTTATTTGTTTTGCATAATATTTGATTTATAAATTAATCTCATAATTTAGTCTGTGAAAATAAAAATATTGGACTGGTGACCAAAACAAAACTGAAAATAGATGGCTTAATGTTATGTAGTTATGATATATAATTAATTGTGATGGTTATGTAATTTTGATATTCATTGAATAAAATATATAAAGTTTAAATGTGTTTTAAACTTTAATAACAAGAACAAAACAGGTACCCGATTCTTGCAAAAATTCGAACTTCACTAGTAAGTGCAAGCAATCAAACGGGACTCTGGCATCTTTTTAAGTACAAAGGTCTATTAAACTGTCTGCATGTGTGTAGACCTGTAGTGCACTTACAGTAAGTGACTTACAGTCTACAGTTACTTCCCACCATGATTATCATAGATTGTACCACACGTGTTGTACTAGAGATAATAATTTTAAAAAATATATATTGCATATCGAAATTTTCTGTTTATAAAAGAGAGTAATTAAAATATTTTCACGACGAAAATATTTAGAAAACTTAAGAGAATATTCGATCAAATTTTCACATGGATGCGGAAAAAATCTTTCGAGCATCAAACGCCCTTTGCCTGGCTTCTTTTTGCTAAAGGGAGACAAATAAAAGGCAGATTCTACAATCATAGACAAGACTTGAAGAAGTTATACCTATTAGCATGTATATCGGGATTCAGACAATAATTCTGAAAGATACACTCATGGACAAAACTTAAGAAGGTTGTACCTTTCAGCATGTATAATCAGTATTCAGACAATAACTCTGAAAGATACACTCATGGACAAAACTTAAGGAAGTTGTACCTTTCAGCATGCATATCGGGATTCAGACAATAACTCTGAAAGATACACTCATGGACAACACTTAAGAAGGTTGTAACTTTTACCATGTATATCGGGATTCAAACAATAACTGAGAAGAGATAACCAAGTGTGAACAAAATTGCCTCCGTCTCCTTTACAACACAGACGACAGCGACAGTTTTTGTTCATGAGTGTATGTACAATTCCATAAAAGAGATAATATGAGGTTTTATTAAAGTTCATATTATAGTTCATAGTAATACACTATAATGCGGCTTATGATTGTAGAACGACATTTGAAAATTATCCCGCATGTGTTTCTTTTGAACAAAAAATCTAAATTTATTTTATGGAGAAATAACGATTATTTCTAACCTTAGGAATGAAGTATGAAAGGATGAATTGTGGAGGGTAATGATAAACGGAAAAGTGTCCAGGGATGGGAACCCACAATGTTCCGCTTACCGGGCAGATGCTATGTCCCTGAACACTTTATTTTTCCGTTTATCATTACTCTTCACAATTCATCCTTTCATACTTCATCTCTAAGGTTAGAAATAATCGTTATTTCAGCTTGAAATAAATTTCGAATTTTCGTTCAAGAGAAACACATGCGGGATAATTTTCAAATGTCGTTCTACAGAGTTCATTCATAAAATTGTACTAGGAATCTGTTGCTTTTATTTTCTTTTTTTAGCGTTGAAGAAGTCAGGTGAAGAGCGCGTTTGGTGCTCGGAAGCTTGCTCATTTTTAAAAATATTTTTATTAAAAAATTTGCATTACTAATTCCTATTGTAATATTGTCTGATATTTTATAGAAATTTATTATAACATTTTAAGAATATTTCTTAATAATTTTTAAAGCCTTGCCAAATGCTTCATTTTTATTTCTCCTAATGACAAAAGATCTTTGTGTTGAAGCGTTGATAAAATAACACTTTAACTGGCCGAAATGTCTATTTATTTTTGTAGAAATATGAATTCCGGCCAGGCAAACTCTTATCTTAAAGATTTTGAGATATATTACACGTTAAAGTACTGGAGAAGTGTGGGAAATATTTTCCTTTGGCAATGATACCGGCCATTTGTGGTTATGTCATCTTTCTTCTTTCAGACATCATTTTTTCCAGTACCTCATATTAGAATTGAGTGATGGATAAGAAAAATCATTCTTGTTGTTGTCGTGTCCAATGAAGAGCCTCAGATGTCTCCATACATCTCTATCACAGCAGCAGCAATATCCACTATCTTGGGTGTGTAAAGCTGCTGCTCTGGGTCCATGTCAATTTTCTGCAAGGCTGCGGCCATTGATGGGCATGAGAGAATATGTGAGTAGGTGTTAGTTTCAGAAAAATAATTTAATCTTATATATTTAACATGATGCACTAGCGCGCCATTTGTTATCAAAATTTGAAACTATTTTAAAGGCGTAAGATTCTTTTTGAAATTAAACAATTTCTACTGCCCTTACTGCAATGGAAAAATTAAAGGGAGGGCCTGGCTCATCAGTGGTGAACCCTCCCAGCGGTTTCGCCAATTTAATCTACCATACTGCTGTTATATTGCAATTTCGGAACTTCCTTTTATAAGGATACTGTTGATAGACTCTTGGAATGGGTATTTTAGAAGAACTATGGACATAAGCTTTGAGGATAGTAGAATTACATACATTTATAACACTTACTCCATTGCAGTAAGGGCAGTAGAAATTGTTTAATTTCAAAATGAATCTTACGCCTTTATATATTTAACAACTATCTTATATTCTTCAAAAGTGTATAACAGAGCTCTAATATTCTGAAAATAGAGGTTGTCTGGCCAGCATTCATATTTCTGTGAAAAATAGACACTTCGGCCAGTTAAAGTTTTATTTTATAAATATTGATTTAATATTTATTTTATCAATAAATATTTGACCGAAGTGTCTATTTTTCACAGAAAAAAAAGCTCTAATAAGAAAAGAGAATGTAAAAGAAAACAATCAATATAAAAAAAAATTAAAAAACAGTTTAATCTTCACAGAAATATTATGCAAATATTTTGTTCACTTTTCAACACTCTATCAAAAAATATATAATGGTAATAATAATATTTTATTCACAAATTATACATCATACGGTAGCAATTTCACCCACAATTTATATCGGAAAAATATTCAAGGTTATAAACAGAACAAAACATAATGGGATACTGGTTCCCCATCACAGTATCTACAGTAATAGTTAGCAGTTAGAGGAATTTTTCCTCTACTCTTGTCTGTGGCGATGATATGAAAATTTTATTACGGTATTGTTGGTACGCTGTTGAAGTACATGCCACATTTTAACTTACTGTCTACATCTTTTCTTATGGATTTAATTGTAACTTTTTACAACTTATTTTTTACTAGCCGAATGGCCCGGGTTTTACCCGATTAAATGCTTTTATTCAAATACTATTCGTTACAATTATAAATTGGCGCCGTGGATGTCATTTTTGTATAATATATAAATGAGTTTTAAAAATTGTAAAAAAAAAAAATGCATCGGCCGGGAATCGAACCCGGGCCGCCCGCGTGGCAGGCGAGCATTTTACCACTGAACCACCGATGGTTATGAGAAATGGCCATATTTGGGTATTTATTCCATTCCAAAAGCACAAACGGTGACAGAATTAAGAATTGATTGATGACTCTGATACTTGTATATTTTAATTAACTTTAATGTATAATTATTTTGACGTGACAACGTCTTAAATTAGGTTGCGGCTGGGAGTCACTTATGAAAAAGTGTAACGCCCGGTAACGTTACGATGAGTCACCGAACGAGAGTGCTGCGCGCGCAGCGCTAGAGAATTAGGCGCATTGAATCGGCGCATGCTTGTCTCTGTCTTTGTCTTTCTCGAACGTTCTTGGCGTTGGAAAAACAAGAAAGCGTCATAATACAAGTTCACACGTGTGGTTAAAGTATCGTCAGCTGTGTCTGTAGTGAAAATGTGGAGTGCTTAGATTCGTCATTTACAACAACTACAACAATAAAGGTAAATAATTGTACACTGATATTTCATTATCGTAAACTATGATTGATTGATTAATTGTTAGATTGACACAAAAGTTGAGAAACTGAGTTTATAGGGTATGTCATACTATTGATAAATGTTGATAGTGTTAAGTAAATTATTAGTTTAAAATTAAATAATTAATTAATTATTATTTTACAAATTTTAAATAGTTTCAAATTTATTTAGCAAAAATTTGAACCTTCGATCTGAATAAATGTTTTGATTTTCGAATTGATTCTTTAAAATTACAAATATTAAGAAAAAGTGGCAGATATAAGAAAACTTTATTTAAACTGTGTTGAGCAAGAATTTTAACATCTAATTTAAGTAAATGTTTTAATTTTCAACTTCATCATTTACGATTACAAATTTAATTTAATTTCAAATTTATTTAGCAAAAATTTGAACCTTCGATCTGAATAAGTGTTTTGAATTTCAAATACCAACGCGGCTGGTGGAGTGGCGATCTATCGTAAATTATCATCGACATCTACGGCGGAAGTGTTCCAAGTTGCGCTTACAGACGTAACTCGTGTCATTAAAACCAAGGGTGACATGTGCATGACTGAAGTTACTTGCTTCGCCGCTAATACTAGCTTCAAGTTTATACTCGGTGCTGTATATATTCATCCAGGAGCTAGTATGCAGGATATTGGAATGTTACTATGGCAAGGACTCGGTCCGTACATTCACAACAGCCAGTACGTGCCACCGTTCGTGCAAGTTGATTCTAGTATACCGATTCTTCTGTGTGGTGATTTTAACAAAAACGTAAAGCCTGACAACTCGTTTCTTAATTTCATGAAAAATACGTATAATCTTGATTGCGTATCAAACGTTTCTAAGTCAACTACGTTAAAAGGAACAACTATCGACTTGACTTTCGCAAGACACATTACAGCAGAAACACTTCCTTTCATTTTTACATAATTTTGTTTTCTATAATTACTTTGCATACTTTAATATTGTTGAATTTGCATACTTTTTTTTTAGATTAATTAAGACAATAATCTTTAGTTAGAAAGTTCTTTTCCTCAAAACCTTTAGTTTGTGAATAAACGTTAAAAAGGCTTCTCGGATGTTTTCTCCCAGTACATCAGTTCACCAACGCAACAATATCCTGTATTTTAATCTTATTTTACTTCCACTTATAGCTAGTAAAAGCTTAAATTAATGAATAGAAAATTTGACAATTTAAACAATTTATTGATTCTTCTAATCAATTGTTACAAAGGTAGAAAATATATATAATAAGATAGTAAATAAAGGGTATATAAAATGTAGGGGAATATATATAGTTGTGTATATGTATACACAATGACCCGGGCAACGCCCGTGTTTTACCCGATTGAATGTTTTGATTCAAATACTATTTGTTACAATTCTAAATTGGCGCCTTAATTAATTGCATATGTTAGTTAATAACTATAGCCTACCGCCCGCCATGCGCGGGCACAGGGAAGTCACGTGCTCGCGCCGCCGGCGGGGGGGGGGGGGGGGGGGGGGGGGGCAAAGGTGGCGTGACCGTAGCCAACCAATAAAAGCAAACGGTGACAGAGTCGGCTGATTGATTAGGAAAGACGCTCGTAACTGTATATAGAATGTCTTCAGCAAGAAAGGCTTCCCCACCTTGAGAGAGTTCTCTTCCAGACAAGGTCTTCACTCCTCAGTTCCACACCGAGATGAATAGATCACGGTGATCCTTGATTCGCTCTCTAACAAATGTAAAAACATCTCTCTAGCCTCAATATCTACAAATTCAAAAAGGAAATTATTTTGTGCTGATTATTTTTTATAAATATTTCTCAAGTTCTCACTGTGAAGAAAATTATATTTTGAAAGGGCCTGGCTTATCAATGGTAAACCCTGCCAGCGGTTTCTCCAGTTTAATCTCTACATCCAAATCTGAATCCAAAATTGAAGCATTTATTACTTACCAAAATATATTAATTTAAGCCAAATACCATCTTCAAATCTCTCTGTATGTAGCTCTATCTAGTTATTACAGTGTTTTTTGAAAAAAATGTTCTCTTTCTTTTTACATGGACGCATGCTCTTTTTAATTTTGTTTTTTTCAAAAGAAAAGTTTCTCTCCTCAAATAATTTATATATTTTATAATTGTTGTGTTATTGATAAAGATCTATTTCTTTTATATGCTTTAATATCTTAGCACTTTATAGTTTTTTTAATTAGAAAATAATTCATATGTTGTTTATTGAGTTTTATAGTGTTTTTCCTTTAATCAAATTTTCAGTATATTGTAGCAATGTATTTATTATAAAACAAAATTTGAAAATTACCCCGCATGTTTTTCTTTTCAACGAAAAATCAAAATTTATTTTAAGGAGAAATAACGATTATTTCTAACCTTAGGGATGAAGTATGAAAGGATAAATTGTGAAGAATAATGATAAACGGAAAAATAAAGTATCCAGGGATGGGAATTACAAGCCGCATTATATTATATTGTAAAGTATTTATTATTTGTTAGCAGACTATTAATTTATATATTTTTTAAATATTTTATTTACTTTGCGTAAACTTCCCTCATTGCTTCTTTTGTATTTTATCTATTTTAATTGGTGCTTGTGTCTTAAAAATGAATTGCCGTGTTATCCTGAAGTTTATCTTTCCTAATATCCTACGATACAATATATATTTCATAATTATATATGAATAATTATATGAGTCTATTTACAAATATTTTCTTCCATAACTTTACTATGAAGTTTGTTCATATTGATTTGTTGTTTCAGAATGTCTAAAAAACTTCAGCGTTGAGAGAATTCTGGTGAAACACTTGGGAAAACTTGGCTATTGTGTAGGAAGAAAACCATGGCATTTTATCCTTGGGACTCTGATCGCCTTTGGACTTCTATCCTTCGGACTCTTGCGACAGAACTTCAAAGTGAAGACTTTCGACCTCGTAGTCCCCTATGGATCCGCTGCTATGGATGCCTTAGATCGGGTAGAAGAACTCTTTGGACGCAAGAACTGCATCAATTTTGATTTTGGAAGATCAACGCGTATAGATCGGTTTGCCAGAGTCTTCATCGAGCCTAAAGATGGAGGAAATGTATTGAGATCTGACATCTTTCGCGAAATTTTAGATTTCGATCAAACAATCAATAATATTACCATCTTTTATAAAGGAAAATATCTACAATATAAAGATATGTGTGCAAAACAAGATGGAAAGTGCTTAGAAAATAATATTTTGAAATTTGCTTACAAAATTAATGATATTGAAGCAGGTACCTATAAGTTGAAATACCCATTGATGTATGATTCTACTACGCTTAAGATCACATTTATGCCATTAGATTTGGGAGGTGTTACTAGAGTGGAAGGAAATATCGTGCAATCTGCCAAGGCAATCAGTCTCTTCTATATTCTGAATTTTGATGATCCGAAGATGGAAGAACGAAATGAACTTTGGGAACTTGCTTTCTTGGATTTGTTAGAGAGACTTAAGTTTGATAATATTACGATATCTTATCTTACCTCGGAATCTTTAAGTTGGGAGGGTACTAAGTCGGTGTTTAAGTTATTGCCTGCTTTCACCATAGCAAGTATAGGTACTCTGCTCTTCTCTGTTGTCTCCAACATGACAAGGGACTGTGTCACCAGCAAGCCTTGGTTTGCTGTCTTGGGTCTCTGTGTCGCCCTCTTTGCAAACGGTGCTGCATTTGGATTCTGTCAAATTGTGGGCATTCCTTGCTTTGCCTTCAACATTACAGTGGCTTCCCTTGTCATTGGTAAGTAACAATTTTCTTTTTGTACAACTAAAGCCATCCTATTTTAATATAACTTTTTTTTATACTTATCCCAAGTATACGTAATTCAGGTCATGATAATCCTGGTGGGTAGTTAGCGACTGCTTTTATTGTAAGTGTACTACATGTATATACACATGAAGAAAGCATTTCGCCTTTTGTGTCCAGAGCCTTGTTTGGGTTACTTGTATTCACTAGTGGGGTTGGACTTTCGCTAGAATCGGGAACCATTGAGGCAATTTTTTAAAAAAGTGCCCAATGCAGGATTCGATCTTGGGTACAAACTATCAAAAATCGACGGCTTAAACCACTCTTTCTTCAATCACTCTTCAGTATATTTTGAATTAAACCTATATTTAAAGGTTGTTGGTCAAACAATCTTTTCAGAGATATATTAACTCCTCAGATGTCTTCATGTTTTCTTGTAGATGGAGCTCTAACAGGTTGTGCCATGGTATGTCCAGGTATCGCCATGGACGACATGTTTGTCCTTCTTGCAGCCTGGAGACTGACAAATCCTCAAGACGATGTGGCCAAACGTATGCAAAAGACCTACGAAATGGTCGGACTTGCTGTTACGATAACGTCCCTGACCAATGGCTTGGCATTCCTAATTGGAGCCAACACGCCGTTCTTGATCACCTACATGTTCTGTAGCTATGCCTTCGCAGCTGTGATGGCGTGTTACATATCCGCTCTGACGTTCGGGGGAGCCGTGCTGGCCTTGAGTGGCCGGGTGGAGGCCCGTGGACTCAGTGCGTATGACTGTCGCACTCCAGCCATACCGTGGAGTCAAGTTGGTATGTTGAACAGTTTTCTTCAATCCACCACTGAAATATTTATTATCGTTATTTCTCTTTTATAGGCGTGTATTTACATATATGAGGTACACCATAACTACTGTGGAATCTCGCAGGTAGGTCGGTATTTGACGTCTTTCTGCAATATATCCACAATTGTCACACTATAGCTCTACTGTGGAGTCTGGTGATATGTTGGACGCCATTCGGCAATATCCACCACTGGAATATGGATTCTCGTCGTTTCTCTTTAATAGACCTATATTTACATATGTGCGTTACACCATCACTACTTTGGATTCTCGCAGGTAAGTCGGTATTTGACGTCTTTCTGCAATATATCCACGACTGTCACACTCCACCATACCATAAATTCTATTGATATGTTGGACGGCTTTCTTAAATATCCACCACTGAAATATGAATTCTCGTCGTTTCTCTTTAATAGATCCATATTTACACATGTGCGTTACACCATCACTACTGTGGAGTCTCGCAGGTAGGTCGGTATTTGACGTCTTTCTGTAATATATCCACGACTGTCACACTCCACCATACCATGAAGTCTATTGATATGTTGGACGGCTTTCTTAAATATCCACCACTGAAATATGGATTCTCGTTGTTTTTATTTTATAGGCTCCTATTTACATATATGCGTACACCGTTACCACGGTGGTGTCTTGCAGGTAAGTCAGTGTTGGGCGTATTTCTGCAATATCCACGACTGAAATATGGATTCTCGTTGTTTCTTCTTATAGGTTTGTTTTTTTATATGATATGGATCTGTGTTTTCTGTTTGGATTGTTCCTGATTCCACCAACACTTTCTCTCATTAAGATCTAAGTTAATCTAAGTATAAAAAATATTGGAAACAATAAAGATAAAATATATTAGGCATCATTGGTATAATATGTTTTTAATAAAATAAACAATTAACACATAAAAAACTTTTATTATGATAGACAACAAAATTTTTGAGAGATCGCTCTTTTACAAGCTTATCAAAATTCTATAGGCACATACACATTGGGCAGATTTCTTCTCAATATCCATGTTAAAAATCTCAGATAATTTGGTGGAGTGAACAAACCATATTTATGAATAAATGCATTTGAAGTTTTTATATAAATTTATAAGAAATATTTTGAGTCAAATGGCGATCCATTGAATATGTTTATATATAAAAGGGCGTACCTGGGTCTGTCAAAGTAAAAAAAAAAAACAATTTTTATTTTGCAATAAATTGATACAGAGGGAGCAATCTCTTAAAATATTTTGAGAAAAAAATATTTTCTTTAACAAATTCGGTTCTAAAATAACTTTTCTAGGTACCGCTCAAAAAGAACAACCTAGTTTATGGTATTTACAACAATGAATAATATATGTGTTAAGGTTATTCACATATTAAGAAAACTGTCCAATGAGGGATTCGATCCCGGTTCATGGCGGTCGGGAATCGAAGGTTTTACCCACTCGTCCTGTATTGGACTTTGTTTCGAATCACTTTATTAGGTACCGCTCAAAAAGAGAAACCTAGCTTATGTTATTTAAAACAATGAATAATATGTGAAGGTTATTCACATATTAAACAAAATGTTAAGGCGGGATTCGATCCCGGTTCATGGCTGTCGGGAATCGAGGGTTTTAACCATTCTTCCACCGATTTCTTAACAGAACCAGTACGTATTTTTTATGAAGACACTTATAAACAATACTCCGATGGGTTTTCAATTGTTTCTTTATTCTTCTGGTGAAACCCTCATGTCGTTAAATGTATTATAACATGGATCTGATTTATACCCATAGATAAAACTTAAGAAAGTGGAAAGTGATGTCGCTGGTTGTCTGTTTTTCTGAAGGATACAGAAACGATTTTGTTCACACTTGGTTATCTCGTGTGTCTTTAATAAAGGCCATTGTAATACCTTTCATAGTTACTGTTTGAATCCCGGTATACATGCTGAAAGGTACAACTTCCTTAAGTTTTGTCCATGAGTGTATCTTTCAGAATTATTATCTGAATCCTGATATACATGCTAAAAGGTACAACTTCCTTAAGTGTTATCCATGAGTGTATCTTTCAGAGTTATTGTCTGAATCCCGATATACATGCTGAAAGGTACAACTTCCTTAAGTTGTGTCCCCGAGTGTATCTTTCAGAATTATTGTCTGAATCCTGATATACATGCCAAAAGGTACATCTTCCTTAAGTTTTGTCCATGAGTGTATCTTTCAGAGTTATTGTCTGAATCCCGATATACATGCTGAAAGGTACAACTTCCTTAAGTTTTGTCCATGAGTGTATCTTTCAGAGTTATTGTCTGAATCCCGATATACATGCTGAAAGGTACAACTTCCTTAAGTTTTGTCCATGAGTATATCTTTCAGAGTTATTGTCTGAATCCCGATATACATGCTAAAAGGTACAACTTCCTTAAGTTGTGTCCCTGAGTGTATCTTTCAGAGTTATTATCTGAATTCCGATATACATGTTGAAAGGTACAACTTCCTTAAGTTTTGTCCATGAGTTTATTTTTTACGGGTAATCAAATGAATTTCCAACCTCCCGCCAACAATTTAAGTAATTTGATGTTCATTAAAATATTGGACGGTGGCCATCATTCAGCTCCCCAGTGGTAAATTGTCTACGCTCTGCTGGAAATTACTAGAACAATACATTATCCTGGCATGAAATTCATAAAAGACGACAATTTTCTTTATTTTTTAAAAATTCGAACAGCAGTTAAGCAATTTTAACTTTCATGATGTTATCCGAATAAGTGCTATTGACTTAAGTCTAAATATTCACACACCACTAAATAGATTTTAAAAATGTCATTTTTCGATAAGGATTTGGATTAACCAGTTATCAAGTTTTAATTGAATTATTTCAGAGTCTAAACTATGATATATATTGTCTTTTTATACTAAGCCTAAATCTATTTCGCAGCAAAGTCATACGGAAATGTCGATATTTGTAGAAATATATGCTGTTAAACTTAAAGAAACGCAAAATTAAAACAATATTGAATTGCTATTTATGTATACACGCATGGACAACATTTTAAGGAAGTTGAAAAATATTTGTGTCGACGGTTGTCTATTTTTTTTTATGGAGGCTGAAGCAATTTTGTTCACAATTGGTTATCTCGTGTGTCTTCAATAAAGGTCGCTGTAATATATTTCAGGGTTTTTGTCTGAATCCCAATATATATGCTGAAAGTTACAACTTCCTTAAATTTTGTCCATAAGTGTAAATATATTCTCACTTTTACACTACCTTCAAGTTATACTTTCTTATACTAAATAATACTCCTAAGACTGTTTTAATAAAATATTCTTTTAATCATTTATTTTCAACACACAAAACTAAGGGTTTTTTTTTATTGAGACATCTCGCCATATATACACTCTTCCTGGATTCCAAAGAGGTAAAAAACGAAAGATGATAATAGTTTATCCCTCTCTTAAATAAATAAATAACTAATCAACTATATATATGTCGTACTTGTCTGTATATATGTCGTACTTGTATATGAGTTTAAATATTAAAAACAAAATTGCCATTTCCTGACCGCTGAAGACACACGAGATAACCAAGTGTGAACAAAATTGTCTCTGTCTCCTTCAGACAAACAGACAACCATGGCAGAGCGCCATCTAGTAGAACAAAAATCAACTAAACGTTGATTTAACTTGTTCCAAAAATATATTTGGCCAAACCAATCTAATCAATGAGATTTAACAATCTTTGAGTGTCTTCATAAGTCATTCTCCCTTTCTTTTTTAACGATATTTTCAACCTTTCTACTGAATTGTAGAAACTTGCTATTACAAGTAGACGAGGCTAACATATATCGATAAATCAGAGATAAATCTATTAAATATTTTAATCTATACATTGATGACATTATTAAACTGTTAATTATTGTCTTTCCCTTTGTAATTGAGGTCAATGAAAAACACTATAGGGGACATCTTATCTTAAAATTCATCTTTGCATAATCCACACAATTATCAATGGATTTATCAATGATTGATATAAAATATATCTGGAAAATATTATTTGCATTACTAATAAGAGCTAAAAGCTAACGGAAACGAGTTTTTTGTATTGAAAAGGTATACGCTTGACGAGATTTCGGACAATAAGGTCCTTCAACAAGTTGAATCTGTTGTTGTCGTGTCCAATGAAGAGCCTCAGATGTCTCCATTCATCTCTATCACAACAGTCGCAATGTCCTCTATCTTGGGTGTGTAAAGCTGCTGTTCTGGGTAGATATGAATTGTTGTTGTCGGGTCAAATGAAGAGCCTCAGATGTCTCCTTGCATTTCTATCACAGCAGTCGCAATGTCTTCTATCTTGGGTGTGTAAATCTGCTGTTCTGGGTAGATATGCGCTGTTGTCGCGTCCAATGAAGAGCCTCAGATGTCCCCATACATCTCTATCACAGCAGCAGCAATGTCCACTATCTTGGGTGTGTAAAGCTGTTGTTCTGGGTCCATGTCAATTTTCTGTTGTTGTCGTGTCCAATGAAGAGCCTCAGATGTCCCCATGCATCTCTATCACAGCAGTCACTTGTCCTCCATCTTGGGTGTGTAAAGCTGCTGTTCTGGGTAGACATGTGTTGTTGTCGTGTCCAATGAAAAGCCTCAGATGTCTCCATACATCTCTATCACAGCAGTCGCAATGTCCTCTATCTTGGGTGTGTAAAGCTGCTGTTCTGGGTATATATGAATTTTTGTTGTCGTGTCCAATGAAGAGCCTCAGATGTCCCGAAACATTTGTATCACAGCAGTCGCAATGTCCTCTAGCTTGGGTGAAATATATCAGTTTTGATCTTCATTGGAAAATGGGTGCCGTTGCCACGTTAGTCACCTTGGACCAGAATTTGATCAAATATTCCATGGGTCCAGGGAGGACTGGTGTTTTCGGACTTTTCTCCCCTCTGTTGAAGAACGTTATTGTCCGAAATATCGCCATGCTTATATCTCTTTATTGAAGAAACTCTTCGTCGTTTCTTCTTAGCAACGATAACCGGCAATTTCTCTTATTGTATTATTTCCATTGTTAAATTATATATTTTCATATTATATAGTCTATATATTGTGCTAAACATGTTGAATGTTGTGTTTTCAGCTGATAGAAATTTCCTGGTTAAATTATTCTATAGCCGTGGCCCTCATTTCGACCAATCAGATTCATCTCTGAAGCTTACAGCCACAACCAAATTCTTCAAGACAACTTTCAGTAGAATGACTCTCAGCAAAACTGGTTCATTTCTCATTATTATCGTGTATATCTTATATATGTTTATTTCTTATACTGGATCCTACTCATTTCAAGTCAACGTCACTGAAAAGGAACTAGGTGAAGATGATTCTTACATTTCAAAATTCTGGGAAAATTTTTATGGAACTTTTCAAGAATATTCGCAAAGAGTACAAATAATAGTTGATCAAGAATTAGACTACAGTGATCCATATACTCAAAAACAACTTGAAGCTGCTTTTTCAGGATGTGAAAATAGTACGTGGATAGCTGAATCATCGCTTAACGAAATTTGGTTACGTAATTTTCTGTATTTTACAAATACATTCAAACTCATGATAGCATATCGTGGATTTGATATGAATAAGGAAGAAGATTTTATATTTGTTCTAAAGAATTACTTCTTAACTTTACCAGTGTATAAGCGCTTCAAAAATGATATAGTTTTTAATGAAAATGGCACCAAAATAATTGCCAGCCGATATTTTTATGCCCTCAAAAGAGTCACAAGTTCAAAACAAGCAGCTGAAAGTATCTATTGGTTAAAAGCTTATTTAGAAGGTCAACCAATCAAATTATTTGGATTTAATCTCTTATATCCATATATGGATCATATTATAATGTTAGAAAAAACGACAACACAATCAATTATCATAGCAACGGTTATTATGATGATTGTATCATTGATTCTTGTACATGATCTTCTGTTTATATTTTTGACAACTTATAGTATTATATCGGTTGAAATAGGTATTGTAGGTTTTATGGGATTTTTTGATATACCTCTTGGAACTATAACCATGGTAATGTTGATTGTTTCAATTGGTTTTTCAATTGATATTACAGCTCATGTCGTTTGCGCTTTTAAAGAATCGAAAGCTGTCAAATCAGAAGATCGTATTAAAGAAGCATTCTCTTATATTGGATACCCAATAATACAAGGTTATGTTACCTCATTCTTAGGCAGTACAAGTTTGTATTTTGCAAGTTCAAGAATGAAAATAATGTTATTTAAAATATTTGTATTAGTTATTAGTTTCGCGATTTTTCATGGACTTTTTGTTCTGCCTGTTATTATTCGTCTGATTTATTTTATTATGAATAAAATTAAGAATTGTGGATCATCTTCTGATGTTAAATTAAAGAAGAATATAGAAGAAAATAATATCCAACCTTTAATGAAAATTAAACCATGAAAAAATATATTTGTTCAAATAATCGCGTCTAAATGAGAGTTTAAAATTTTTATTTGATTAATTTATATATTTTAAGTTAGTGAAATTTTTTTGTACATGTATATTGTTTTTATGTTTTAAATGTATATATTGGCTTTTGCGAGTGGTTAGTGATATCTGTTCGTTTCAGATCCCTTTTAAGTTAAACTAATAAAGATAAATTTATATATAATACAATATAATGCGGTTATGATTATAGAACGACGTTTAACATATTTTTACCTCAAATGTTTCTTTTTATAGAACGAAAAATCGTAATTTTTATTATTTAAGGAGAAATAACGACTATTCCTATCCTTAGGGATGAAGTATGAAAGGATGAATTGTGAAAAGTAATGATAAACGGAAAAATAAATCCCTGAACACTTTTATTTTTCCGTTCATCATTACTCTTCACAATTCATCCATTTATACTTCATCCCTAAGGATAGGAATAGTCGTTATTTCTCCTTAAAATAAATTACGATTTTTCGTTCTGTAAAAAGCAACAATTGCGGTAAAAATTGTTAAAATGTATATGTGTATATTAAAAATCTGTTATATAAAAATTGTAAATATTGATAAATACCCCAATAATATTCTATTATTGTACTATGCAATTTAACCAAAATAGTATACTTATTTAATTTTATATAATTAGTTAATGTTTGGGTGTAAATAAATAATTTTACTTCCTTAATTGAAAACTCACATTTATTTGTAAATCCAAGTCATGTTCCAAAAGATCCTCTTTAGACCAGCTCCTGTTAATTCTTTATTTTTTTATTTCGGCTTAGAGCGCTATGTCCCCCTAGGGACACTTGTACTTTAAAGATAAACAAAAAGTTTGAAAGAAAGCTATTTTAAATATGTACTGAATTAGTATGCAAGTTAGTTAGATGAAAAGAGAAAAAAATGTCAACACAATTGATATATGTACAAAGGGTTGGTAAGCAAATTTAGTTAAATGAAATCAAATTGTAAAGTATTGTGTTTATTCGAGAAAAGCAATTTACAGATTTATAAAAGTTTTAAGGAATATTTTAGAATGAAAATATGCTAGATATTAGAGAATTATTCAATTAAAACTATACTAAAAAGAGTTAATTTCTAAATAAAAGATCCTGTTACAATTCAGACAATCTCGGTCACAATAGTAGATCAATGTGAAGTACTATAGTACATAGATCTGTTTTGTTTAGTTTATTATATACTCAACTTTTATTTTAATTCTGGCCATAGATGTCTGGGAGCATGCCTCCAGTACAAAAATGTCCGGCCAGACTAATGTCAAAGCCATCTGGCATGTGGTTAACTGGAAGAATGTGGCTGAGCGCATCCAGAATGCCAAATACAAAGGGAACTGCATTTTGTTAGGTCTTACATATTATTATTCCAGAATTGGCCTAATACCCATTCTTGATTAATCAAGAAAAGCTAACCACGGACGCGTTTTGGGCTATTGGCTCTCATCAGCGTGGTACAAGGCCTTACATAGCTCTGACACTAAAACATACTAGTATCACGACTACAATAAACACTATTGAACAACAAAACTTTTTATTTTCATTTTATTGTGAGATGTGTAAATAAGGAGTATGTAAATTTCGCCCAATATAAAAGAATAGACAAATTTTGTAACATCGCTTTTTTTTTATAATTAAATTATTTTTGTCACTTCTTTGGAGAGACTGTTGACTTATAATTTTTTAAATGAAACTGAATCCAAGAATTATTAAATAAACATTATATTTATTGATTTACAAAAGAGAGAAAAAATATAAAAGGGAAACTAATATTAAACAAAGGAGCTTTTTTTTCATCGGTTAGCGCCTATTTACCTGTGAGCTTACAAACACTCTGTGGTAACAATTAATTAATATATGTACAGCAGAGACAATAAAGCTTTTGTTCTCCAAAATTTTGGATTACTTATCACATATTCTACACTACAATATACTATGTAATTTAAACTTATTTGCATATTTTATTTGAATTTATTTACCTATATATTTTCCTTGTATAGTCCGAAATTAACAAATAAGCAATATTTGCTAATGCTTTCATTCGGCTATAATATATCAAATCTATGATGATAAATCAAACATATATTCAAGATAACAATCTCAGATTTTATTGTTGTTGAATATTTTAAAATTAATCAGCAAATAAATATTTTCTATATTTTGTTACTCTTAACATTTTTACATCATTGCCTCTCTGTTCTTACTTGTAAATAAGTTGGTAAATGGTTTTGATCAAAATAAATGGTTTTATCATTCTCGTGTTGGTCTCTTCCTTTATTTTTACACATACAATAATGTATATAGTCCTATTATAAGAAATAGAATAGATAAATTGATTATTATATATATATATATGTCGTAAACCCGGATACGCCAACAAGTGAGTTGGAAGCAGCAGTAGGTTGAGTGGCAAGACGTGCAGAGTGGGAAGCCCGGAGGGGAAAGTAAAAACAAGGTTTGGGATCAAAAGGCGCTCTCCCAGGACGTCTCAAGTGGCACCAGGACGGGGGGAAGTTGAGAACTACCAGAAGAAGGCTCGGCGTCCGTCCTGGAGCCGCGAGGACAGGGGGGCAGCCAATTTGGCGGCTACGAGGACCATCGTGAGATGACAACGGACTTAATACTGAGCGTGCCTGTCACAAATATCAACTGTAAACTGCCCTTTGTCCGGCAAACCATCCCTTTTGTCTTGCTCGGATCCCCGAGGATTGAATCTGATTGGTCAGTGACTTATCCAAGTCATCATTCCCCTCCCCCCCCCCCCCCCCCCTGCGGCTCCGGTTGCAAACTGGCTCCATCCTGAGACAACTTATGGGATGACGTCATACTTTATTACTTACATAATGCAGGTTTTTATATTTTATAGTAAAAGAGTTGCTAAATATAATTAATAATATTATAATTTATATGGGTTTATACTAATTTAACTATGGCCTTGTCCTATGGTACAAAAATAATAAAGATTTAAGTTATATTAATAAAGTTATGATTAATTACATGAAGTATGTATTGATATCAGATAGGGACATATTTAATGGTAATTAATATGGCACACGCTTAAATAAGGATTATTAACTTGTATATAATTAACTATTTGTTTATATTACGATATAAATTCTATATATACGAGGTTAAGGTGAAAAGTTCTCAACCTGACCCATAGATGGCATTCCAATCGGCAAAAGATTAAGGTTTCTCCCTGCGCCCCCATATCATTAGTTCGATGAACTAGTTTCAACTTGTTCGTTCAACTAATTTGGGTAAAAGAGTCTTTGCAGTAAATGTCTTGCGCGTGTTTCGTTAAAATTGATAAACTTGGTAATATCATGCCGTTATTAAATCCCCCTCCTTTTTTAAAAAATAATTTTGAGAATTAAATATATTTTATTGGCACTCTTAGCCAATTGTTATAAAAATCAAAGATAAAGTTTTTGGATATATTAACCCTTAAAGAAATCCATCCGAATTTAGCAAAGGTTTACGGAAACTCTGCTCTTTTTAATTTCAACCGTTATAAAGCGTTTGTACTCCATGTTAGGAGCGGCTCCACATGGCGTCTGTTCCTCAAGTCAGAGGCGGCCATTTCTTTTGGTGCTAAGTCGGCCTGCCACTGAGTAGTGCTCCCAGTCTTAATGACAAAGGCAGACGCATTATACTTCACCCAGTCATGATGGCTTCAAGATTTACAAGCTTGATACCCTAATATGATTGAGTGTAGATAAGAAAGAAGAAGAAGATAAAGCGGGTAGCTGAATTCAAACGTGGTCGCTCAAAGATGACCCATATGAGACGGCCAAAAACTGCAATAACACCGGAAAGGTATACAATATCGTGTTAGACGATAGGCGGTTAAATAGATGAAGCTGTAGGAATATCGGAAGAAAGGGTGTGGAACATCTTGCACGAATAATTAGAGATCCCAAAGTTATGCGAATTAATTATTTCAGAATTGGCCAAATATCGTTTCTTGATTAATCAAGAAAAGCTATCCACGTACGCATTTTGGACTGGAATAACTAAAAATCAACGATGAGTTGATATTTATTCCGATAGATGGAGCAAGCAATAAGCAAAATTTATTAGCACAATCAGGAGATGTCTTTTTTTTAACACAAAGTAATAACGCGCCATCTATACATATAAAATGAAAGGATTTAAAATCACGAATGTTTCTTTTATACATAATACAAACTTCTACTGCCCTTACTGCGATGAAAAATATATTGGAAGGGCTTGGCTCATCAGTGATGAACCCTCCCAGCGGTTTCGCTAATACAGTATCAGAGCTCTGAGAAGCGGTCTGGTGGATAAAATAGCGAAACCGCTGGGAAGGTTCACCACTAATGAGCCAAGCCCTCCCAATATATTTTTTCGTCGCAGTAAGGACAGTAGAAGTTTATATTATGTATAAAAGAAACATTCGTGCTTTTAAAAACTTTCAATTTATGTATTTTTTTCTTAATTTATCCTCCTGATACCAGTTGCTCAAGCACCAAAAATCAACTACCACGCTGTTCAGAAATCTAGCATGAATTTCTAGTCACGGATTGTATGAAGTGCTGAACTTTTGGCTAAGAAATTCTAGGCTGGCAAAGAGTATTGAAATCTGTGCACAATGAGGCAGATTCAAGGTAAGGCAGTCAGTTAAAATAAATTAATCTTTTTTCTTCAATATCGACATAAAAACTGCGTGGTGTAATTAACCATTGCGTAATTTGTAGGTAAAATTAGAAACTAAATGATTATACATTTTTTAAAAAAACAAGCATTCCTATTTTCCTTTATGCGATAAAAAAATTGTGGAAAGGCTTGTCTGTTTCTTATATCTAATTTATGCCAAACTGGTTTATTTAGGAATTGTTCACGGAAGAATGTTATTCGACGCGAAAAATGTTCTTTTTTTTTCATCAAGACAAATAAAAAAACACCTTACCAATAGCCCTCGTTGTCATTCTTTTCACATACAACACTTCTTCAAACGTTGGATAATATTGTTGCAACAAGGCTGTTACATACACACTCATTGACAAAACTTGAGGAAATAGATTTTACCGGTCGTCTGTTTTCTTGAAAGAGACATAGACAATTTTGCTCACACTTGTTTATCTCGTGTGTCTCCAATAAAAGTCACTGTGTATCAAATATCTTTAAAAGTTGTTGTTTGAATCCCGATATACATGCTGATAGGTATAACTTCTTTAAGGTTTGTCTATGTGAGTGTATTGATTTATAGAAAAACAACAAAATCATTTTAAAAACATTTTACCTTATATACGGTAGACTGGTTCCGAAGTCCAAGAAAGGAAGTAAAAGCTAGCATACTTTACAGATTCATTAGAACAAATAGATTTCCCCTAACATATAAGTCATCCTTACTTCTGTGTGTGTTTGTGGTAATGTAATATATCTAAATTAATTGTTATTTATGTATATATACACTCATGAACAAAACTTGAGGAGGTTGATGTTGTTTCTTATCCCATTGTATAAAGATTACACGAATTCTATGAGTACATGCTCCTCGAGCTGTTTGATGATGAGCAGCAGCCTCTCCCAAAGGTCCTGTTTAGTGCATCTAATGCAAGCCAAAATGTGTTCTGGAGCTGCAGGTGCCAAGCTACATATTGTGCAAGTGGGGTAGATTTTGTTATTATTTATCATCTTCAATTGTTTTAGATTGGCATGTTCTAAATCTTGTTAGTGTTGTTTGGTGCTGTCTGAGGTTCAGAGCTTATACGATTCTCAATCCAATTCATATTTAGCGATTGTTTCTATTTAGGCGAATATAAGCCTCTTATATTCCTCTGACAATCATATTTGAAGGTTGGATTAGGATTGAAGGTTAGAGGAAAGGAATGCTACTTCAAACTAATAATTCCGGAAGAGGTCTCGGGACTAATTCCCCATTGTTATTAACCCTAATGTAGCGTAAAGAGTTAACAAGACATTGAGAAGTTAATTTAAGTTAGTTTAGTGTATCTTCCGTTCAGGTTAGGGTTAGTAAACATGGGATCTAGATCCGATATCTCCTTTAATTCCCTTTATAAGCCAAAAAAACTTCGCCAAAACGATGATTATAAAATTAAATAGAGTTCGGCTGATATATATATATATATATTTTTGCAATAAGCGCTCTTTTGCCATGTTTTTCCAGTTAATCGGTAGCTATAATGCATTCAATGCTGGTATGTTAAAGTATACATTGAATTGTACAATCTGTGAGATATAAAAACAAGTTATAAACACATATTTCAATTCATGTATCTTGAGATCATAATTCGATAAAAAAAATCCCTTGATTCAATATCAAAAAAGGTTTCTTTTAAAAGAAACTTTTCCCTGGAGGCTTAATGCTCTTATTTTGATAATTCATTTATCTAAAATTGGAATATATCTTGAAATTCTAAAAACTCTCAAGTTATCGGAGGATTCAAAGATTTTGGTTTAGGCATTTGAAAAAATTGGTAAAAGCATCTTTTTTTTTTCTTTATACCGCTGTTCATAAATATTTCCATTTTCAGTTATTTAAGAAATAGGTGGTACCTTCAATATTTTTTTCAAAATGTTTTCTTGTTTTGTCTTCATCAGAATTTTTCATATCACATTATAAGATGTCGCTCTCTCTCTCTCTATGAATTAGCTTTGGTCAAATCTTTCAAAAAAGCTATTTCCATTGTTACAAATGTTCGAACAAATAAATAAAAAATGTTTAATAGATAATTTGAAAATATCTCTTCAAAAATTTACGTTAAATTTCTAGTTCTTTTAAATGTATTATGAAAGGGAATAAAACTTTCAGTACTATACCTTCAATGTCCACCTATCTGATAATTGGCTTAAATTTTCGAGTAAAATCAAATTATTAAACCGAAAATGACTTGAATTGTAATAATCCATTCTTTGAGATATACAATCTCAAGAATAAACTAATAGTATCATTGCTTTATAGTCGGACACTCATTATAAATTCCAATCATGGGCATAAGTGGAGGTTGTACCTTTTAGCATGTATATCATGATTCAAACAATACTTCTGAAATATATATGATACACAGTGACCTTAATTGAAGATACATCAGATAACACCAAGTGCGATCAAAATTGCCTCTGCTCCTTAAAAAAAAAAAAAAACAGACGACCGGCAATATAAACTATTTTCCACTTCCTTAAGTCTTGTCCACGAGTGTCTACTGTATGTAAAAATGTTGAATAGAGTTGCTGAAAAAGTGGCTTAGTCAAAAGTTAATGAGAAGAATGTTGAAGACTGATTTAGAGCGTGGTATAATATAAGTCAAATACATGGTAAAATTGAATAGCTTAGGAAAGAATATCGGAAACATTTTATATTTGATCTGGAAGAGAATGGAAAGAATAAGATGAGTATAGATAAGATCAAGAATGAAGTAGTCTTCAGAAGATTTACATAGGAACGATTCCTGCTAAAGACCACCAGAAAGAGATAGAAGAACTGGATGTGACATATATTAAGAAAGAATGGATCTATGAAGAAATTTCTGGAGAGGGGTCAAATAAATGGGAAAAGAATGACTGTGTGGAAGAAGAATTAGATTGATGAATTAGATGAAAAGCTATATGGAAATGAAGAGATGATCTCAAGATAGAGACGTATGGTCTACTTGAGACTAGAATGTACTTAAGATAGATGAAAATAAAGTAAGAGATTGAAATGTTCTCAGAGATTCTTTCCTAGGACATATTTGAACTTGATCTACTCTCTCTGATCAAAGTCAGGATGAAAAGCTAAGTAGAAATGAGCCACTTCAATCGATCAAATGACAAGAAACTGGGAAGAAATATATCAATCTATGTACGAGTCACGAAGAAGCTATAAACACTTCTTGCTTGGAATGCCATGCAAGAAGAAAAAGAACTTACCTGACGTACCACAGGAGTCCAAAGTGATGATTGACTTTCAAGTCACGTAGCTGTTGATGTCAGTACATCGATCTAATTGGTTGAAGTGGGGTTGTTGATTTAATGACTCTTTTATTTCCTGGTATACCTCCCATGCTTCCACAAAGATCTGAGAGATCTCATCTAAGAGATGGATGAAAACGATTGAAATTGGCAGAGAAGAGAATCCCATCGCGTTGGAATACGCATCAGTAGAAGGGTTGTTTAACTTGAAAACTTGCCAATGATAATAAATTTGTGAATAAACTTTTTGTGGAGTAGTTAATTAAGTATTTAAGAAGATAATATTCCCACACACACACACACACACGTGGAAAATTAGGGAAGACAAAAACTTCAGGAGGAGTCAACAATTTATTTCAGGCAAGAACAAACTATGAATGATAAAACAAAAGATAAGAAAGGGGGAACAGAGTAGCAAAGTATAAACATCAAAAATGATACCAAGTTAATGAAATAATACGTACTTTGCGACAATATGGTCAGATTTGAGAGAATTTTGAGTACCAATTAATTTCAAATATTTATTCCTTGTCTCAAATTAAAGCGAAAAGGAGATATCCAGAGAATATGAGTTTTGTTTGATATTTTATTATCATTTCGAACAAAATGGAAAGGTTGGTTGTAATAGTAGTTGTTTTATCTTCTTTTACTGTAGAATGGTGATATAGGTAATAAAATATGATAAAATACTTATGCTTGGAGAATATCTCATTTTATTCTTAATCTATTATTTTATTACTGAAGATTCTCCCTCATGAAACCGTTTAGAATACCCTCTAGTGGTAATAGAAATTGTTACACCTAGAAATCATTAAAGAAAATATGAATTTGGCTTGAATTAACTTATTTTAGCGTGTAATGATGGATATACAAATAGTTTGTATGCAAAACGTCTGAAATATTGTTAAAAAGAGGCTTAATCTTCATTTTTAAACAATTTTGTCTTTGTAATAGTCTGTAGATCATCCATGCATGGTTTCATGATCTTCCAACATTTACTTCTTGGTTTTATAAATGTTCATATTTATCCTTAGTACACATGTTTCAAGCTATGATAATGGTGGGTGGTTAATGACAGCGTTTCACTGTAAATGCACCACATGTCTATGTACGTAAAAGAGAAATTCGATTTTTCAACTTACTAGATTCTAAAGACCTGTTTAGTAATTTGCACATACTGCTTTGGTAATATTTCACAAGAATCGGAGTCCATTCGAGTTAACCTTTTCTTAAAGATTTTTTTTTTTCCATCTGGGATTCAATTCTGGAAGAGTCAACGGTGTCTACTACCACGCCGCTGTGATGATTGTCATAAAATTCCTAATTCTGATAAATCCAATCACCCGTAAATAACTAACTCATCTTTTCTAAGCAATCATGCACCTGGTGAATCCTGTGTAGGACTTAGGTCTCCAATAAAAGGCTTGTTATTGTTGATAATGATAAATATAATATTGTAAAATTGTGCGGGGAAAGGGTATTCATATGCAGAAATACATTTTTAATACAATATAATGCGGCTTATGATTGTAGAACGAAGTTTGACAATTATACCGCAAATGTTTCTTTTGAATGAAGAAGAACAAAAATACATTTTTATTAAATATACATATCAGTTTTGTAACTATAGCAGCTTTAAAATCAAATGAATTTGAAGTGTTGAACTAAAGTTTCAGGTGTACGAGCTGAAGTCCGTTCAAGCTGCCAATTGCAAACCTAGGCCTTGCCGCCGAAGACAATATGGGAATGCAGATTTAAAAAAGACTACGGCCTTGCTAACAAGCATAAGGCCGATGGTATCAGATAATGGCCTAGCTCCTTCTTACAATGACCTTATTGGGACGATCATTGAATTAGTCCAGCCTACTTTAGCCAGCTCGTAAATCTTGTGGAGTTGAAGCATCTATCAATCTTTCTATTTGAATTTGTTGGTATAAGACTCTAGAGGAATTATAAAATCCTCAGATAGTTTTTTTCCTCTTATTTAAGACATCTACTTTAGCAATAAATCTATTTATACCTATTTATTTGGGGTTCTTATACGGGAACTAGATCGTACTTTAGATAATATAATTTAGAATGTCTTGATTTAAGTGGTGATTCAATCTAAGAATTAATCTTTTCTCAATTAGTCGATGGCAAATAGGTTTATGGTAGGCCTCGCGTTGTAATTCTTGTTTCAATAACAGAAAACATAACAGATCATATTTCCTATTAATTTTGTTTATTTGAAACTCTGCAAGTTTTCATGAAAAATTTGCTTTCTTCGAGGCCATGAAACTCTGCAACCTGCTTTCTTCGGGTCCAAATATAAGATACGGTAAAATGAAATAAAACAGATAAAATTAAGTAAAATAAAAACGATGTTAAAATTATAGACCAAGAAATTTAATTAATTCTAAATTAGTTTATTTTACTTAATGTTTTAGCGAACTATTACCTAGATTTTATCTGCTTTATTTTATTTTATACTTTTTTTTTTTGGCCTGAAGAAAACGGCTCTTCCCTGAAAAAAAAAACCTCGCTGTATTTTGATAAAATCATTGAGAGATATCATCATCATATGATTTGCCTTAGTTAAAAATCACCTTGATTAATCTTCTTGGAATCAATTTCTTTAAAAAGGTCTAAGCAAAGTCAACAAACACTTTGGTTTCAAAGAAAAGACAGTTATAAAAGTGATGACAAAACCTAGTTATTTTTTTCATAAAAAAGTTAATAAATAAAAACGTGAAATTTGACGACTAATTAAGTTTAGGATTTTAATTTTGATACCATATATACTATAACTCTGATATATATATAAGACTTTGATATGGAGTGTAATGTTTATTGAGAGTTCTTAGCACAATAATAAAAATCAACTTTCTTGAAAATAAAGATACTTCGGCCAGTAAATCTTTTTATTACCTCGACGTTTCGACAAAAAGCTTTTGTCCTCGTCAGGAGCAAACAAAAATTAAAATGTTAATTAAACAAAAATTAAAATGGCCGAAGTATCTTTATTTTCAAGAAATATGAATGCCGGCCAGGCAGCCTCTATCTTTACGAAAAATCAATTTTTTAGCTTCAATCGGATTCCTTCTTCTCATTTAAAGTATTTCTGAGTTCATTCTAGAAGACTGGCACAAGGTCAAAAACAAGAATATTACGATCAATTAAAATCATCAGTCTTCACATTAAAAAGACAGCCGTTATTGAGATTCTAAATAGGCAAATAAAACCAAACTTTATCAGTGGTCTTAGATTCTTCTTTCTCATTTAAGATTTTTTTTTTGGTTAAGAATATCCAGTCACAATATCTAAACAGACAATATCTCCAGGTAAACCACCATTCCCTACTTTGATGTAGACCAAACTTTATATAGGGACTTTGAAACTAAGACATCAAAAGAATCCTTGGAAGATAATTCATAGGATTGTTACTGGAATTTCGAGTCCCAAACTCTAGGGGACTTTGTGTCGTTCAACTAAAGAAGTTATGAAATAAGCCAAAAGGTTTTGAATGGTAAAGTTTTACGGCCTAAATTCGCCTTGAATTTTTTTTTTCCAACTGCGGAAAGGTTATATTATTATTTTAATGCATTTAATATATTTAAAAATATATTTTTATGCTATCCTTTTGTTGTATATATATTAATTAATTGTTACCACAGAGTGTGTGTAAGCTCACAGGTAAATAGGCGCTAACCGAAAGAAAAAAAAGTTCCTTTATTTTAATATTAGTTTCTCTTTTATATTTTTTCTCTCTCTTGAAAATCAATAAATATAATGTTTAATTAATAATCATTGGAATCAGTTTCATTAATAATTCTGAGCAAAATCAACACCTTTCTACACATTTTCAATAAAATAAATGTACTCGTAAAATATATAAATATTTGATCTATATTATTAATATATATATTTGAAATAGTTATAATTTTGTATATATATATACACAGTGTGGCAAATAATTTTTAAGAATGGGTTTGTAAAATAAAACAGAAACAAGCTAATTAAATTTCTACTATTTTTTTATTCAAAATAATCCGCTCCGGATTCAATACATATGCTACAACGATTTAATAAGGAATTAAATGCCTCTTGCAGGCCACTTTGAGGAATCGCCTCCAAAGTGCTCGTCGCAGCTCTCTGGATGGTCTGGATATAATAAAAAAACAACCTTTTAACTTCAATTTTATTTTTAGGAATAAATAAAAGTCACACGGTGCTAAATCAGGCGAGTACGGAGGATGATTCAACACACAGACGTTATTTTTGGCTAAAAAGCGACGAACAATGAGTGAGGAGTGACTCGGTGCATTTAATGCAGCAAACACCAACTGTCTTCATCGCGATATTCTGGACGAATGCGACGAATTCTGGCAACCAAACGTTTCAAAACGTTTAAATAATACTCTCCAGTAATGGTTTGTCCAGCGGGAACAAATTCTTTGTGGATAATACCTCTACTATCGAAAAAGGTAATCAGCATTGTTTCGATTTTTGATGGCACTTTTCGCGTTTTTTTTTTTTTTTTGGCTTGTGGAGAGTTTTTTTACTTCCATTCGGCACTTTGGCGCTTTGTCTTTGGGTCATACTGAAAACACTATGTTTCATCACCCGTAACAATTGATTTCAGGAAGTTTGAATCATTTTCATAGGCAGAAATGATGTCCCTGCAATGTGCAATTGTCAATGATTTCTGCTCGCCCATTAAAGTGTGTGGAACAAATTTAGCACAGACTTTAGTTTTACCCAAATCTTCATGCAGAATGGTTCGAATCGTTTCTTTGTTGATGTGTAAAACCTCTGCCATCATTCTCAGGGATGCACTGCTATTGTTTGCAACAAATTCTCGCACTTTTTCTATACTTTCTGGTGTCTTCGAAGAACTTGGTCGTCCAGTATGCTTATCATCTTCTAGCGTATTTCTTCCATCCGAAAAACGTTTGTGCCAAATGAAAACATTTGATTTACTCAAACATAACGTACCATAAACTTGCTTCATCAAAATATATGTTTCCGATGCACTTCTACCAAGTTTTGCATTAAATTTAATGACCGCTCTCTGTTCCATCTCAGAATTCCGACGAACAAAAATTTTTACTTTTCAAAAATCGCCTGTATGATTTTCAAAGAGTTAACCAAAATGGCTGAAACAAAGCCACGTGATAGATAAGGCTTCGAATATATATACGCATGCGCAATTTCATAACTAGCTCTGCTATTGGCTTTTATCTAGCGCGAGTCTTAAAAATTATTTGCCACACTGTGTATTGTGTGTGGAAATTTCAACAAAAATAAAATGTAAAAAAACAACATCTAGAACAATGTATAAAGTCAAAAATAGAATATATATGAAAATACATTTAGAAGAGACCTTGAACTTGGTAATTTTGGGGGAAATCATTTTCTTTATTATGACTTGATCAAGGAAAATAAGGCATTTGAAAAAGGAATCTCATCATAATTATAATAAATTGATGGAAAAAATCGCTGATTGACTCTATAAAAAAAATAAAGGAAGTTAATTTACAAAGGGCAGTAAGGGCAATGACAAGGCGTCATCCCTGCATGACCTCAACCTTTCAAAAAGCGCCCTAAAAACTGGTTATTTAATTTTAAAGATTACAGAAAATAGAGCAGGGGGCGCTTCCTACTTTGGAACTCAATTAGCTTAGATTGACAAACCTCCATTGTTCTTCTGTAAGACTTTTAATTAGTATTCGGCTGCAAGCAAGGCCTTGTCAAGGCCAAGCTTTGAAACAAATAAGCAGTGTGACTGGTCTAAAATATAAAAAGATTAGTAGAGAGAAATTATCGTTTGGCCTTATGTTATGGTTAAAACTACCGATATATCTTGATTATTGTAATTATGTTTAACTCTCTGCTGTTTTAATTATAATAATAGACATTATTTTAAAAATTATTATTTTTTTGTTTTTCAAAGCATAATCGCTGATACATCTCAATTTCATTATAATTCTTAAGTTCTACAAAAGTTTTTATGCAATAATTTTTCAATTTAGTTTTCATATATTTTTGTATTTTTTACTTCTTTATTGAAATTTCGCCTATTTACTTCTGTTTTTAATTAATAATTGATATCTCATACAAAAAAAAAATAATATATAAATTCGTATATAATATTCAAATCCGATAAAAGTGCGTAAGTCTCGATTTGTTTCCACCCTCCCCCAATGAGGTTTTTAATTTTTCTAAAATAACCTTTAAAAATAGCTTTACATTTTATTCGACTTCTTTCTTTAGTGCATCATAACCTTGCATAGAAACAAAATATTCATTACTTATCTATGACTTATGGTTGTAATAGATATTGATTCGGGCTAATCAGTCCGAAAGCTTGATTTAATAAAAACTGATTAATAAACTTATTTCCGGAAGGATCTTGAATTTATTTAAAATATGGTTATATTTTTTTTTCTCGATAAAAATGCATACATTTTTCAATAGGACTCACTAAATCGATTTCATATCTCGTTAAATATGTGTAGTAACATCAAAGTATATTTTAACTCCACATGCAATATTCAAATATAAATATATCTCATTTTCTTGTTTTTTTTTTTAATATAAAATAAATAAATTTTATATTTGAGGTAAATATCGCTCCATTAAATATAATTATATAAAAAGAGGTAACTAGATCTGAAAATAAATAAATACGAAATATTTCAAGGGATTGTTCACGCTTTTATCAATTTATTGTAAAATATATTTAGGTTTTTACAGTTATATCTTTAAGGTTTGTTTACTAAATAAAGAGGGAGCAATACACTCCTTGAAATATTTAATAAAAGTTCTCTTAAACAGATCTAAGTACGCCTTTTTATATTAAATTTTTAGTATTTACTATAATTAGGTATTTTTTATTATTAATTTGAAAATGAATTTTAAAAATTAAATTTAATTGTTAAAAGTTATCTTTATTTTTATGAATGCTGGAATTCAAGATTTATGAACCAAAAAAAAAAAAAAAAAGAAAGAAATTATGCGCGTTTTGTTAAAATTTAAATAAATCTTGAAATAACAAAACTGTTTCTGAGAAATATATATATAAATGCAATAATAAATATATATTTTTATTTTTTAAATAATCCATTGGGATATATGAATACAAAAATTGTTATACAAAATAATTATTTTGACTAACCTACCTGAAAAGTAGTTAAACAAAATTACCAAAATATTTATAGAAGTAAACGTACATTTTAAAAATTGTTTATATATACATACGTTTATTTGTTTTAATTTTGCGATAAAATTGTTTGATATATGTAAGTTTTGTTTCATTCTTAAACTTATAAACGGTTTTTAATCATATTTATTTTTAAAATGTGATATTTATAAATTGTTTCAAAATTGTTTATTATATATGTTCAATTATTTATATATAGATAAATTATTTATTTAAATATATCCACCAACACATTCAAAAATGATAAAGTTTTAAGATTTCACATTGAAAGATTATATTTATTCATATTTTGTTTTATCTATATTTTTAACATCCATTTATCCCTGATAAACAGAATATAACCATTTAATAATATTATTTTATATAATAATAAAATATATTGAATATGTATTTGATAAGACAAAATAAAAAGTCTTTATACATAAAATTCCATATTGTTATTTAAATATATAAAATCTCAATGTAAAATATATGTACTTATAAAATTGTCATATAATTAATAATATATATAATATATTAATTATATATAAATAAAGATTATTCGACTGTTAAAGTATCTATTTTTATATCTATTTTGACGGGAGAGGCGACCTTTGTCTCTTTATATTAATATATATATTACAGACCATTTTAATGCAAATAATTAAATGATTTAATTAACACATTTAAATATGAATGCATCGTTTGATGAATATATATTTGCAACGATATTTATATATTTATAATTTTAGTTATTTTCAATTAAACCTATTTATACATTAATATTAATGATTTATTAGATCTTTTAGGTGCATTTTAAATAACTAATTTGTTTATTTAAAACCAGTAAATTTTTAGTTGATAAAAAAATCTGCCTCTATGTAAAAATTACATCATTTTGGCACAATTAATTATAAATTAATAAAGAGAAAATAATAATATGAATTACTCAATACAACAGTAAAACATTTTATAATTTTCTTATATTTTTAAACCAACTTCCTGAACGAAAAACTTTTGATTTAAATCAAAATTAGTCTGATATAGCCCAAGTAGACTCATAGAATTTAATCAAGTTATTATTGATTCTGATATTTTGTGGCTCAACATATTTTTCTTATTGAGATTTGGTAATTGTTTTTATCAAAATAAATTAATTATTCGTTTTTCTTTTATAATTTTTCTACAGGTGACAATGTCCATTATAAATATTACCTGTGATTATGACCTAAAACCTATTCTATATATAATTTTACAAATAATAACGATACGCATTTTAGCATTTTTTTTTTTGCATATTTAACACAATAAATCTATCGACAATCTAATCATTCCGTTATCTAGCCACAAAGTCTCCATAATATAAGTAGATTAAGGAATTCCCCGAAATCTCATCTTTTTAGTTTATGAAGCAATAAAAGATCTTGATGCAAAGGTAGAAACTTTAATTATATGTGAGTAAAGAATCTCTTATAAATGTATATTGAAAACCCAACTTCCAATAAGAGACAACCTCCAGGAGAATCCAATGGTATTAATGTTAATGGGCTATGGTCTTTTCCGCGAGAGGTTCTACCATACATTAGAAACGAGTCTATGAGAATGTGTTGAAAAGAAGTTGTTTGAACAGGTTGTATCAGTGACAGGGTTACATGTGCTCCAGGTCTGTTTTGGGAGCAGCGCCGAAATCCCCGAGTGCCTGAAAATAAGATCCCATCAGAGGATGAAGGAGAGGCGATGATAAGAGAAGAGTATTTCCAGGTAAGTCCCTTCGTTAGATTCCCTAATCTAGAATAAATTACACCTGAAACTTATAAATACTGGTGAGATTGTGGCCTCGGGGATTTACTTAAGCTCCAATTTCGATCATCTACCACTCTCGTCATTGAGGATGTCCCAGTCCCGGTGTTGGGACTTGATGAGGGCGAAGTATTCAACCATAACGTAGACACACTCCAGGCTGTCTGCACCTGAAACTTAGAAATACCGGTGGGATTGTTGCCTTAAGACTTCACTTAAGCTCCAATTTTGATCATCTACCACTCGTCATTAAGGATGGCCCAGTCCCGGTGTTGGGGCTTGATATGGGCGAGAAGTATTCAACCATAACGTAGACACACTCAAGGCTGTCTGCACATAAAACTTAGAAATACCGGTGGTATTGTTGCCTTGAGACTTCACTTAAACCCCAATTTTGATCATCTACCACTCTCGTCAGTGAGAATGATCTAGTCCCGGTGTTGGGGCTTGATATGGGCGAAGAATTCAACCATACCGTAGACACACTCCAGACTGTCTGCACCTGAAACTTATAAATAGTGGTGGGATTGTTGCCTTGAGACTTCACTTAAGCCCCAATTTTAAGCGTTAAGCTACTGTAATCTACCACTCTCGTCATTGAAGATGTCACAGTCCCGGTGTTGGGGCTTGATGAGGGAGGGCGAAGTACTCAACCATACCGTAGACACACTCCAGACTGTCTACACCTGAAACTTAGAAATACTGGTGGGATTGTTGCCTTGGAGATTCAGATAAGCCCCAATTTTGAGCGTTAAGTTACTGCAATCTACCACTCGTTATTGAGGATGTGACAATCCCAGTGTTGGGGCTTCATATGGGCGAATTATTCAACCATACCGTAGACAAACTCCTGACTCTCTTCGAGCAGAGTATGTCTTAATAGCTATTTGAATTAGTGAATCACACTCTTTTATGTGGTTCTTATCTATAAAAAAAATGAGCCCCTTGCTTCGCCGTAGGCTCAAAACAAAGACTGATAAAAGACAAAGACATTAAAACGTCCAAAAATAGTATCATGTGTTCATATCTGAAGTGCACTTTAAAACCCTGAAGTGCAAAAAACGGTAGTCTTAAAGACATTGTAATCCCTCGAGTTGATTTTCCATATTCTGACTTCTAAATAGCGAGCGGAGGAGGGTAGTTGAGACCATTTCTATACTAAGAGGTTGGATTAATCTATCTGAATACAATTGTGTGTGTGTTTTATATTGGGCTCTAGTTTATAATTTGGTTTGACCGGTTTCTGTAATTTAATGTTGGGGAATCTGAGTTTTCACGTCATATTCATTTATATATTCTCTTGTCGTAAAGTTGATGGGCACAGAATATTGTCTTTGTATCTATCATACACCAATCAATGAGCTGAGTACTGTTATATTTAAGTTTATAATCCTTTCTCAGTCTTTTTATACGGATGATCAATCATCTCATAGGTTGAGTGGTGGTAATAAATATAGAAGCAAATCCAACTCTGACCAATCAAACAATGGGCCGATTGTTGGTAGTTTATGGCTCAAAATTATTTCTTCCGCTTCTCTGACCAATCCAACAATGGGCCGATTGTTGGTAGATTATGGCTCAGAATTATTTCTTCCGCTTCTCTGACCAATCAAACAATGGGCCGATTGTTGGTAGATTATGGCTCAAAGTTATTTCTTCCGCTTCTCTGACCAATCAAACAATGGGCCGATTGTTGGTAGATTATGGCTCAAAATTATTTCTTCCGCTTCTCTGACCAATCAAACAATGGGCCGATTGTTGGTAGATTATGGCTCAAAATTATTTCTTCCGCTTCTCTGACCAATCAAACAATGCGCCGATTGTTGGTAGATTATGGCTCAAAATTAATTCTTCCGATTCTCTGATCAATCCAACGATGGGCCGATTGTTGGTAGATTATGGCTCAGAATTATTTCTTCCGATTCTCTGATCAATCCAACGATGGGCCGATTGTTGGTAGATTATGGCTCAGAATTATTTCTTCCGATTCTCTGACCAATCCAACGATGGGCCGATTGTTGGTAGATTATGGCTCAAAATTATTTCTTCTGCTTCTCTGACCAATCCAACAATGGGCTGATTGTTGGTAGATTTAAATTTGTGCAACACAATGGTTTTTCAACGATAAACCCAAGGCTCCTAGGCTTTTCAACACATAAGTGGATTTAATTTTGAAAGAAAATTATTTGATAGGAGGCATCATATAGTAAGTAAATCCTATTTAATGGACCGACTCGAAAATTCTGCATTTCAAAGGTTCTGTTTAATGTTTCCTAGCACAAAATTTGAAAAACGCTTTTGCCCATCTTTCGAAGCTGTTTCCTTACATGGCGTCGAGCCAAATGTCCTCCTACCTCAATGACAAATTAGTTAGTAATTACCCGTCTTGGATCACGATTCGATAATAAAATTCTTTCCTATATCCCTCTCAACTAATTTTATGTCTACCTTCTAAATGACATATCTGTTTAAAGGGCTTCTTTGTTGGCGCAATTTCACAAAATATTTATTTATACTTGAGGAATATCGAGAGAAAAAGACTAAATTATAGATTTCAAATATAGTTCGATCTGGCCACTTACAAAACATATTTCCCTCTCTCTCTCTTCAAGTACCATCTTGGTCTTGAGTTGGGTAATGCCAGCCATCACCTCGACCTGCCCACTCTGTGGGAAAGAGCTCTCACAGTCCATCGGTGGCGGAGTCTTTCTCGCGGTGGGCGCCACCAATGAAGACCTTGTATATATATGTATATTTATCAACTATTTATATCTATTTATTCATATATCTATTATTATTCTTATTCTTATTTATTCATTTTATGTATTTAACCTTATATAATCTTATATGGACGTTATAATAAATCAGTTTCAATATCAATCTCTCTCTCTATTTATTTATTTATATTTATCCTTATATAATCTTATTTATTCATATTTATATTTATTCTGTATTCAACCTTATATAATCTTATATGGACATTGTAATTAATCAGTTTTAATCTCAATCTTTCTACCTCTCTCTCTCTTTTGGTTATTTATATTCACTGGAATAAGGTTGTCCTTGCACAGATGTCGGGGGCCATTTAAGAATGACTTTGCATTAGTAGTATTACAAAAAAGAAAGTGCTCACAAAAAATGCGAGTTTCAATCCTGGTACTGCTGAAAAAAAAAACAACAGTTTTCATCACCAGGATATCAAATTCACAAAGTTCTTAAAATATGATGAAATTGGTCACTTTTGGAAGAGATTGAGACTTCTTTATTACATCGTTTATAAATATATGTGGCAATATAGTGATAATAATGTGGTGGGGAAAGAGAAATAATCACACGACGATTTGGTAGAGGAATAACCCAGGCAACCAGCGAGAGAGAAGTAGCGCGAGAGGCTGTCACCGCTGAACGACCGTTTTTGTGTCGCCACCACCCCCCGACTGTCCAAAAATAGGTCTGAGGATTCCAAGAAAAGCCCCCTCCGGCATGTGGCCAGTGGTTCAAAATGGCCGTAACTTAGTTGCCTTCTATCGACGTCTCTCTCTCGTTGACTGTAGGTTTACTTTATTATTCCTGGAAGAGCATATATTATGACATATATATATATTGTTATATAAGGTTAAATAGGTTAAAAGATATATAAGAGAATATGTTTTTTTAAAGGCTAAAAAATCTGAAGTAGCTATTGAGAGACATGTTTTAAGAAATGACACTATTTAGCACGACTGAGTCTTTACACATGAAACAAACTTTCTACTGATTTTATAGCGATAAAAAATATTGGGAGATCTTTGGCTCGTCAGTAGTCAACCCTCCCAGCAGTTTCGCCAATTTACTTCACCAGACCGCCTTTTTTGAGTTCTAAAACTGTATTGGACGATTCCATTTATATACGCTATACTGAAGGAGAGAATCTTAGTTATGGTAGAAAACTATGGACATTGGCTATTAGGACAAGAGAATTAAACACAAGATTTCCATCGCAGTAAGGACAGTAGAAAGTTTGATTTTGTATATAAAAGAAAACTTCGTGGTAAATAGTTGCATTTGTTACGTATAGATGGCGCGCTATATTGCTCTATAATATTGCCACGTGGAAAATTAGGGAAGACCAACTTCGGGATGAGACAACAATTTATTGGAAAGAATAAACTATGAATGGTAAACAAAAGATAAGCCACGAGGGAAATTTACAAGAGTAGCAAAATATAAATATAAAAATGACTACTCTGTTACAATATACACCTATCCCCCGATTTACACGGTACTTTTTTTACACGTTTTCGCTTTTACACGGTTTTCCAAATACTTTTGTTTTTGTTTTTATCGCACTATACTAAATGCTACTGTGATTGAACACATGCGCTGTGTACACATCTCACGAGGAATCCCGAGCTTATGTTCTCACTACATATTTTAACCTGTCAATGCATTTTATTTTTATTTCTGTGTACACCTATCCCCCGATTTACACGTTTTTCTCAGGAACGTATCTACCGTGTAAATCGGGGGATAGGTGTACAATAGTTTAAGAGGCTGCCCTTTATAAAGATTCCAAGAGGTGTTGGAAGCAGGATGGAGGTACTACTACCGGTGCTGCTAGCGCTCTCGGCGCGGGGGGCAGAGGACAAGGGCCTGGAGAACCCCATTGACCTCAACTACCACCTGATCGAGCTGACCGGGTGTCGCAACTACAAGCCCGACTCGGAAACCCCGCTGGTGGCCATGACACCCGACATCTATCTGCGCTTCGCCGCCTCCCAGCGCTACTTCAACAAAGGTACTGTAGATGGTGCTCCGCATGACGTAACCTCATGCTCTCTTTGTTGACTCTTCAGGGATTATTCCTCAGAATTGTCTCTATGACGTGATAATCATGAATATAAGATTATAGGGAATCTAAATTCTGTAGTGACGCAGGAAAGCTATAAGGAGAATAAATATTAAAATGTTAATGTTTTTATATAATATTTTGTACAAGGGTAAAGCTTTATTAAAGGAAATTTGCATATACATATCACATATTGAGCTAGCAATTTGTTAGCTCAAAAGAAAGACGCTAGCTTTGCATATTTTAAAACGTTTATGCAAAAATAATTATATGAAGATTTTTATAATACAAATATATATTCGAACAATTTTTGATCAATTTCTCAATTAAAAAAAAAAGCATTGATAATAATTTTGTTTCCTTTACATATATCTCAGTGTATATCTTAACATCAAGCTGACGGATGTTGTTGACCAGAACGGGACTGCCAAACGGGGCTGTTCCAAACGTCAGGGCACGACTTCAAATCCCGCAGGTGGAGGTTCTGTGTGGCGGGGATGTGCGACCCCTCCTTGAAGGTGAGAAGATCTAACACATACTGACACATGGGACAATGGAGGGTGGTCGCTCGCAGGAATGCAAGTGCTACGACCACTTCGCAGGCCCCCACTGCGACCAGTTCGTGGGCAAGTGTTGGCTGGTGTACTGCTACCTGCACAAGTGCGGAGTGGGGTTCGACTCCCTCAACTGTGAGTGCAACCGCGACCTCCTGCACAAGCCCACGCTGAGTAAGTCCTCCCCACCCTACCTCACCACCCGTCTCTCTTACCGACGCCAGCTTCTAATCTACCGCTCGGTTTCGCATACACACCTACAACGAAGTATTAAAAAAAATCTACTCGTACGTCCACCTTGATGTTTGTCTATGCTAAGAACACATGGAAACAATCACCGATTAGTATAATTGAATGGCGGAGGACCGGGAAGTATGGAGAGACCATGTGGCCCACCCTCAGTAGAGGAAGGCACTGAAAAAAAAAAAAAAAAAAGGAGGAATAAATGAAGGAAGGTTGGTCATATCGGACATCACCGTTTGGAACTTTACCGTCGGGGCCCATGACATCATCGGCAGTCAGGGAACAGCCAGCCAATCATTATGCTTATAATTCTACTGCATTACCCCCTCATCATCCGGCACTTCCTTCTTTACGTCTTGCCTATCTAGATATGGTGTATTAAACCGACCATTATTGCGGTCACCACCAGTCTTCTACTTCACTCCACATTTCATCTCAATAATGGTTTTACATAAGCCTCGAGACACAGTTTGAAGAAATGGAACGGCTGTGCTGTGTGGACAGGTGGCAGGTACTTCTACACGGACGGGATGTCCAATCTCTTCATCCCACCGCCCCACAACTTCCGTGAAGTCATCGAGCCCTTCCCTCTGCCTGTCATCGGCGACTACTACCTGTCCCCGGGTGAGTCAGTCCACCCTTCCCTCCTTCCTTGTGGCCCAGTGTCCGCCCTCGTGCCCCTCGTCTTACACAACTGGAACATGTCTGTAGCAGCCAAAATGGCTTTTTGCCTCCTGATACAAATCCGAGTTTTTGTTTCTTAATTCAACTGGTTTCCATTTAAGATAGGAATTATACTGTTTCTACCTCCGTTTATAAATTATTATTTCAAGAATGAATCAGTCTCCCACGACTGGCTTGCCTCCCCAATCAAGCTTTCCCAAAATGATCGAACCATAGACATAGTTTCGGATTTCTTTTGTCGAGCATTCATTAGGGAGTTTCGTGTGGGAAATAATGCGGTAGTGTACTTTCCGCATTTGACCTAATAGTAAAAGTTCAGGAGTCATTTCCAATTAAAATAAGTGAGTTTCTTTCTTCATATTAAGATGGAGTTGGAAACTTTTCCCGGTCTCTTCTCGGCCCCCAACTGACTTAGTCTCTAAAGGATGGTAAAAGCTGAGTGCACTAAGCCCTAAATCACAGTTTGACATCTTGGCAGTGCCAACTCACAAACATTAGGGCCTGTAAACCAACTTTCAGCAATAACGGTACCTCAAAGTAATGATCCCACACAAATGCAAATAGAAAAAAATCAGCCTGGCATTTTTAATGCCGTTATGTACATGTTTGGATTTTTTAAAAAAAGATGGACATATCGTGTTGCCTTGCCAAAAAGGACTTCGAAATCTTGTTATTTTGCCAAGATGGAAGTAAGAGAGTATGATAGAGAATATTTCTCGTCTTGATACCGTATAGTGTGAAACAGCTCTTAATTAGTGATCTTAATTATTCGGGGGGTTAATTAGTAGAGAGGGTTATTTTAAGATCACTGTCACCCATTTTCATTGCTTCTTTGGAATCTATTAATTCACCTTATCTCTCTCTAGATCATTGGCGAATACGAATGGATTAACAGACTTCTACTGCATATGGTGGGGAAAGGCAAATTTGGTTTTAGACATAACCCCGACAACCCCGGCAGCTGAAATCCCTACATGGTCAAAATACAACAAAATAAAAAATCTACAGACTTTCAGCATTGGAGTAAATGATATCACTATATTTAGGGTAGAATGTTTATTTAGAGAGAAAAATATAGATGTTATTTCAACTAAATAAGTTTTTTCTCTCTAATTTTATTTGTGTCGGAATCTCGGTCTGCGGGATTTTCCCCTGTCGAGATTTCGATCAAGATCCAGGAAAATTATCCATTGATAGCGCTATAAGCTATGATCCACACAAGCAAAAAAAATGAGTTCGATTATTTAGAAAAAAACATATATAGAGAGTTTTGTACAGAGTAAGTATTGGCAAAGGACGAAATACATACCATCATGTTTTACAAAGGTATCAACAGTTTTTTACGTGCTTTTTCTAAAGATAGCAAATGGCCATCCTCTTCGGAATCATTAATCCCTTGGAGATGTTCCAAGAGAAAAACCTGTTTGTGGCGCCAGCTCATGAAATAGACCTTCACTTGCCTTGATCAATAAAACGAAGGAGACTTGGGTCTGAAGGACAATAGTGGGCGACATTGGTACGTGACTCCAGGAATCTCTTGTACTTCTAACTAAATAAAACTTCGATTAGCGTACTTTTTTATTGACTTTTGAACAAATCTCTGATTTTTTATCCTTATCCTTTGTTCCAATCCTGGATATCGTTATTTATAAGGAAGTTGAGTACTTTCTTTTGCTTCCTTAAAACGATATAAGAAAAGCCATGGTAATAATGGTGGATAGAAGTTGGCGACTGCTTTTACTGTAAGTGCACCATATGTCTACGCATGTAGAAAACACATCGACTTTTGCACTTGAAAGTGAACCTGAGCCCCCGTTTAGTTTATTGTACCCACTGGTGAGGTTGGAATTTTACTAGAATCGGGGGTCATTGGAGAGATATTTTATTCAGAAAAAAAAAAAGTGGCCAAGTCGTCGCTGTCGGAAATGACGAATTATAACATTCGTCTACCCAATCCCCGGTGAAAATGATATTCGAACCTGGTGTCAAAATATAAATTTCGAACTAAATTAGGATGTTTTTTTGGCCACCAAATTGGCGTGGGTGGACCGAATTGACGTAGATAGTCCAAATTGACGCAAGTAGAAAGAATTATGGTAGAGCGACGGAGATAATTTATGTAGACTGAATTAAAGGAGGTAGGCCGAATTAACATTGATCCTGAGGAGATAGCTGAATCCTACCAGGTGTTTCTCCAAATGGCTTATAGGGGAACAGCCATCCGATATGGGCTGCCAGCAGTCCCGGACCTACAGTCGTCAACAGATTGTGGGGGGGCTAGCTTGTGGTGAGGCTAAAACGATAAAAAAAAAAAAAAGCCACCATTACAATAGCTGTGTCTGAATCCACGTCAGGATCAACAGCAAAGATGTCTGCTCTCTATTTTAGGAGCGATCTCATACTGTCACAGTAGGTGCTTCGGATTCTTAGCGTCAACATTAGAAGTGCCATCATTAAGGACCACAACCTAATTTTTGGGAACTGGAATAATAAAGAAGTGCGTAGATGAAATTAACGTAGATATTCCGAAATAACGAGATTGTAGACACTATATAATCATCTTCATTTTCTTTCAGAGAATAGAAATGTAGATGAAGTTATCGGTATTGTAACAAGGTCATATATTTTTACCCACTCTATTTGCATAATTTGGTTTTGTTTTTGCAATTCACACCTCTACAAGCAAGTGTAACGACACGCTGGCTTCCGTTGTAACCTCTCTCAGCTGACTCTCCCCCCCCCCTCTTCTAATTAATTAACTTCCCTATCACAATTTATAATTGATCTAATTAGATAATAAACAGCGCTCTCCCGCGTGAAGAGCATGCCAGAATTACCGGATAATTTTGTTAAAATGCCTCCCCTTGATTATCTACCTCTTCCTTCTTCTCATTTTTTTCCATAAAAAGATGATCTCGTCTATCAAAGTGTTATATAACATATTTGCATATCGGTCATTTCCCCTTCTTCCTCTTTCCTGATATCTTAGCGTTGCATTTGTGCGGCTTAGCCTTAATAAACGAACGAATTGGAAATTTATTAAATACTTTTTAATATTCTAACGGTTTAAATGGCGCTTTCAACATATATGCATATTTTAAGACTACAACGAGGGTCAGCATCTCGAAACGCATACGTGGTTGACGTTGTTTTGATAAATCAAGAAGAGATATTGTGTGGCCAAATTTTCTATTAGTAAAAAAAAATCAATTATCGATTGGTATTTCCCTCTGATAATATCAATAAGCCATCAGTAACATTCAGTTGCACGATCTGTAGATGTGTTTTCTTTAATTTTACATATTCTCTGATATATTCATTTTTTAAGCTTTCAGTCGTTGAGTTACAGCTTGCACCACGTTGATGAGGGCCAACAACCTTAAACGAGTACGTTGATTAATTGAGAAAGTATTTGTTCAATTCTGGAATAATTTTTAAAAAATCAACGATTAGTTGATATTTATTCCGATAGATGGAGCAAGCGATTAACAACTTTCAGTTTCACGAACAGGAGATGCCTTTCTCTTTATATTTACATTCGGTTGTTGTGTTCCGAGAACTCTTGACCTTCTCTGGACTGTCTATTACAATAACAGATTTATCATTTAACATATTGGTTGGTAATTGGTAATGGAAAACAGCATTCAAAAATCTTCCGAATACTCGTGATCACTCCACATTGAGGAAAATCTTATTTCTATAGCGAACTGTGGACTTATATGAAAATGGTAGATTTAACTATGGTGTGATATTTTATATAAGTGGAAACAAAAACTATCAGCACAAGATGTTTACTAGTCGTTTTAGACTTTACCATGTGTTCTAAACTTCTACAAATTTCACAAGAAACATTTTCACCTTTTGCTTTTTTCACTTAAAATATTTTCGCAATTTTTTTTTCTTCCTTAATTATAAAGCAAATCGGAATTTATTGTTGTTATGGCTACTCTTCTTGAAAACGGGCTTGTTGCTAGTATTGAAGGAATACAGTAGGTGTGTGGAGTGAATCCTTGAGCAACGAACATAAATTTCAGTTTGGTTTTAAAATATACTTGAAGGGTATTTTATATTATGCGGTGTATTTTTGGATGTAATTTATCTCGGGGTTATGTATATGCAACTCTCTAATGGACAAAACTTAAGTAAATGGAACGTTTTTGATGTTGCCAATCTTTTGTCTTTTTTTTTTTGAAGGAGACAGGCAATTTTGGTGATACTTGGTTATCTCGTGTGTCTTCAATAAAGTTCTCTGTGAAACAAATCCCGATATACATGCTAAAAGGTACAACGTCCTTAAGTTGTTCACACTTGGTTATCTCGTGTGTCTTCAATAAAGGTCACTGTAATATCTTTCAGAGTTATTGTCTGAATATCCCGATATACATGCTAAAAGGTAAAACTTGCTTAAGTTTTGTCCATGAGAGAGTGTATACTTACTTACACTTTATTATCAGTTTTTTTTCCGTATTGAATAGCACCAGGTCTCTCTTGGTATATGTAAGCGACTGGTTACTGATGGCTTTGTCAGATTTGAGGAGTGCTACGGTGTAAGAACATCTTAGAAACTTCTTTGAATTTCATATTCACCTTTAATTATATCGTACGACCTCAAATGTCCAATTATTGTATATAAAACTGAGCGAGTGAATGTTTGCCTCAACACAATTATTATTACTATTTTCTACAAATATTAGTTATGTTTATATTAGTAGTAAGTAGTATGTGAGAAATAATGTAGAGAGCGATGGTAATGATTGGGAATTACTTATCCTCATCCTCATTATCATTTTGGACACGAAAATATGCAAATTGGTTTGTTATTTGAGTGAATTGGTATAGAGGCTTTCTTTTCTTCTTTCTTCTTTCTTATCTCCACGCAATAATATTAAGGTATCGAGCTTGTTGATGGCGTCTGCTGGGGATGAGTAGAGCTCATCAATGAATGAGTCAATACAGTCAATAATGTGTTTTGGGGTTGCAGGTTGAGAATTGCACTTAGTACAATTGCACTATAGTACTTGTACATATAGTGGGAAAACCTTTCAACCATTGGAGATTTGACAGCCATCATGACTGGGTGAAGTAGAAAGCGTCTACCTTTGTCATTAAGACTGGGAGCACTACTCAATAGCAGGCCGACTTAGCTCCAAAATAAATGGCCGCCTCTGACATGAGGAACAGATGTCATGTACAGCCGCTCCTAACATGGAGTACAAACGCTGCTCATCCTGTATCCCTGAATAAGCCAGCTGATCTCAGGTTTTTTTAGTGAGCTTGTTACTGCTCCCCCTTCTCCTTATTCGGACTTGGAACCGGTAAAGGCGGGGTAATATAGGCTTTGAATAGGCTAAATGTTAAACTACCTGACTCTGAAATTTCTTAACCATTTATTTACTCAGTAGTTTTTGTTGTAAAAGAGTTTAAAAATCATCGATTGTAAGATGTCTCTTAATAATATAATGATTATTATTACTATTATTATGATTATAGTGGAATTCTCTCTCTTCAGTGCCTACACACACTCTTTTGAACAAAACGAATTATAAATAGGTAGTTTTCATTGTTTAAATGATTTCGTTTATTATGATATTCTTGCTCGTTTTTTTTCCTCTTTTACTTTTTGTAAATATAATTTTTCTGTTTTGTTTGCGATTACCTTGTTTTATATTACACTACTCTGTAATAGTATTGTTGTTTTCTATTCAAATTCTGCGGTCTCCTGGTTTCATCTCGAGTTGATTATATAATTTAAAATATACTTCACAAAAGAGGAAAAAGCCCCACCCTCCGCCATCCTTTACGTATACTGAGAATAAAGGAGTGTTTTGACCTATTAAGAAAATAAAGTAGAGATATAGAAGAAATTCAAAGAAGGAAATAGAATTACAATCCGAAAGATTGGAAAGAATATTCTCAAAATCCTTTGTTCCTTCCTTATAACCGAAGTATATCACCTTCTAAATTTGATTGCCAAACAAGAAAGCTGAACCCCAAAGATCTTTTAAAGATAAAGAACCAAAGTTTGAAGAAATTGAAGAAGTAATGCCTTGCGTACCTATAAAGAATTTGTATACCGCTGTTTGGTTTGTGTCCGAATTTTGTCCTTTTGTATATCTCTCAATGTTTTAATCTAATATTGTCCTAAAAAAATTATATATTTTTTATATTTGTGTGTGTGATCGATATTTTGTAGAATTTAATCTTCGGCTTTCTTTTTGTTGTTTTGTTTTGATAATCCGCCTTTTTTTTTTTAAACTCTATTTGCGAGGTTCTGGCAGCGATGGCGCTTGCAATATTTTCGAAATCTCTTTCAAGCTTCTTTATTATTTAAAATAAAAGGAGGGAACCTCGTTATATATATACATATAACCTAAAAGTAATACAACTTACCTGTAATATAGGCCAGGTTGAGTTTTTTGTTAATACACCTCTAACCTTTGTTCACATCAAATAGCATTCACAGCTCGCACGATTTGCTAAATCCCTGTGCCATTTGTGCAGATCGGTCGTTATGTTCGCTTAGAACTAGGCTTCGTCATTATTATTATCCCAACGTTTTATATAAGGCCCGGACACTTTTAGTTCAATAGGGAAGATAAAAATTTACCTTTTCTTTTTCTCTCTTTGAGGTTGTTTGGTGGCAAGTAAGATGGATATCAAATGTAATATATGGAATCAACTCTCTTTTTACCCCGAAAAATTTCGAGTGTTTCCGAAGAGTTTTTTTTTTTTCAACGAGTGAAGAAAAGGAGGACTTTTTACCCGATCGAGATGAAAATATAGAGGACAGAGCTTCCTAAAATGATATTTATAAAAACACACGTGTTTATTATATATCATTTTTCTTACATATAAGATATATTGGGAGTGTTTTAAGGTGGATATATATATTTCAGATTGGTTACAAAAAAAAAAAAAAAGACTATCTTGCCTTTTTTTTCTCTCTCTCTCTCTTGAAGATAGGTTTGTTTCTCTTTCTGTGTTTTACTCACCGTGTATGTGTTGTATCGTGAGATGTGGCTCGTTGGCACTTACTCCGTGTGTCCTTCCGCGCAGAGGACCCCCGTGCCCCTGCTAACGCTGGAACTGTGCGCCGTAGGGATCAGTAAGTGTCGGTTGGTAGCGGAGAGTTGGGGGGCCACCGAGGTGGGCCACAACGCCACGGCTTCCTCCAGGTGGCCAAAGAGCCTGGTGAAGAAGGCTTCCCCCATCCCGAAAGACAGCACCAGCAAGAGGCACCTCCAAAAGAAGAGCGTTCGGAGAGATTTCTATCTGGAAAAATTGTGCCAGACCTTGAATCTGATCGAAGATATTGACCGGTTCCTTCAAAGAGAATTCCGCTGGAAGGAAAATAAACTGAAGAAGAAGCTGGCCAACAGCGCGAAGAGACGACGGATAAGCTCGGCTAAGAAGAATACGCATCAGGCTAAGCATAAAGTCGCCAAAGCTAAAAAGTTGCATCCCCGCCCTGTGTCAAGTACGCTCGGGCAGTCTGTTTCACGATCCAATGCCTCCGCCACCACCAAAGATGTTGACAACTTCTTCGACATGCTAAGCAAGATCACGACGACGGAGGAGCTCATCGACTTTGAGAAGTTGTACAACGAGTCCGTCACGGTCAACCTCACCTCGACCACCGCTGGGACCACCTCGACAGCGGTCAGTTCTACGGTGAGTACTACCGCGAGTTCTACAGTGAGTTCAACGGCGAGTACCACTGTGAGTTCTACGGTTAGTACTACGGTGAGTTCTACGGTTAGTACTACGGAAAGTTCTACCGTGAGTTCAACGGAAAGTTCTACAGCGAGTACAACCATCAAAAGTAGCTCGACCAAAACTTCCATTAAACCCACAACCGCTTCCACAGCCGCCAGCAAATCCAGCGTCTCGAAAAGTACTACTATAAGCACTACGAAATCTACGACAGCCTCTACTACAACGACAGCTGCCACCTCTCCATCTACAAGCAGCACCATTCGCCATAAAACCACCGATACAACGGACAAGACGTCGAAGGATAGCAAAGACTTCCTGAAGGAGGAGCTGGCGAAACTGACGTCCACGACGGGCATGGACTCGATGAAGACTTACTTCAAGATCCTCATCTCCATCGGCAAGACGTCGCCCGTTGCGGACGCAGACTCGGACATCTCGTCAACCACCCCGCCCTACGAATGCTCCGACTTCGACCTCGACGTCATCCGATCCAACAGGACCAAATGCGGCAAGAAGACGCCCAGCGCGGACCGCAGACGCAAGCAATACGAGATGCTGTACAGGTCCCTCGAGTCTCTGCTACCCGAAGCCCTGGCTATTGGCCTACGTACTCACCACTCGACTCCTCGACCCAAAACTTTCTTCAAGAAGAGATTGAGATTTTTCAAGCGGCCCATGTTGATGCTTTAGCCCTTTTTTTTCTTATCTTTTTTTCTTTCTTTTCTCTCTAGCAATTTTTTTCACTAAGAAGGGCTTATATGCGCTATAGTTAAAATTTGCATTGTTTGCCATTGTTGTTTTTTTTAATTAGTATTCTACTTGGTCGAATCTAATGTAGAGGAAGTTAATGAAAAAGAAGAGTACGATAGATTTATATATATGGAAGAAGAGTCACAATTAAATAACGTTTTAATTGTATGTTGGCTGATTATATTTTACATTATCCTACACTTTCCTAGCACAAGTTGTGTGGAAATATATATAATAAAAAACATAAGGATCAGTTAAGAAATCGTGGAGTGATGAAAGGACACGCCAAGAAGGAGTTTCAAACGGTGAACTGCACAATCGTGGTGAGAGAGTGAACCTTGGGAATCCTATGCCATATGGACGATAAAGCTCATGGCTACTAGATCCTCCCAGCAAAATATCCATCTCCCGCTATATAGAGAATATATATATATATGTTATGATTATAATGTTTTGATGTTGGAAAGATAAAGAATTGGAAGTGCAGTCGTGAAAAAGTAAATATAGTTATTTACTTACCAAGTAGTTTTTATTTAACAATGACTTGAAAAGAATTAAACATTAAATATTCATCACACTTATATCGAATTTATAAAATGAATCCTATATTAGTGAATTAAAATTGAGGTAGTTATAATTATACATATTTACAACAATATTCAAAGTGTTATTTTCTAAATCTATGGTCGAAATGTAGAAGTGTCAATGAATTAAATAAAATATGTGTTTTAAAAAAATTAAAATATTTGCATTTTATATTATATAATATATATATAATTAAATTGGCGAAACCGCTGAGAGGGTTCACCACTAATGAGCCAAGCTCACCCATTATTTTTGAATCGCAGTAAGGATAGTAGAAGTTTGTTTTATTTTTAAAAGAAACATTTGTGTTTGATGCCTCCATTTCTTATAAAGGATATATGTTTGTAAGAGTGTAGGGTTTATTAAACAAGTAAAAACAGAAGGTGGATAGTTCTCTATGGGTATAAGCTCGGCAATAATACCAAAACACTAGTTTTAAAAATTATTTTCTGATAAATTGGAAGTTTGTTTAAAAAATAAATAGCTACAATCAACCGCTCTTGATTTATTTACTTTTTAGACATTTCGTGGACTCCCGGTCACCTTCCTCAACGGTATTCGGTATTCTAAATTGCATATACAAATGGTCAAATATATACATCGCGAGTAAAATTTAGAGATTAAAAATTAAAAGATTAATTAAAGATTTTTTTAGGTGTAAAGGAGAGACAATTAGTGTGTGGAGAGGGCAACATACAGGCAGGTAATTTATAGTGTAAGGTTGTGACTCTAGATGCTACTTAGAAAAAACCATCTCGCTTGATATTGTCGAGATATCAATTTAGAGTTTTATTGATCAAATGATAACTTTGTGAGTGATGTTTTCCTCACAACAAAACAAAAAAATGAAAAAATCAGTTACAGAATTTACATACCTTCCTTATATAACACATTAAACATAAAATTATTTACATATTTACTAATAGAAACATTTGATTTACATTTGATTATATTTGATTTACATAAACCAATTTCGTGACAATATTGTTGAAAAGGCAAGTTTCACGACAGGTAACTTTCCCCGCCCTAACTACCTCAGGATCACCAGTGCAGTGATTAAGTAAAGCTATAAAATCCATGAAAAGGACCATAGTGACTCCATCCCACCGAAACCTCGACAAATACATCACAAGAGCGGTTTATATAGCTTTTTCTTTTTTAAATACACAAAACATAGTCCCTACTTATTAGGTCCTTCTTCAAAAATCAGTAGAACATGGAAAAATACCTCCTTAAAAATCAGAACCGATAGAATATGAATGATTTGAGAAAGAAAAACAGCTTCTTTATAAAGAATCTCTTCTCTCCAACTTGTGGCTCTTCTTCTATAGCAAATAGGTAGATTTATCTCAAAAATACTTTTATAGATTGGGTGTAGATCGACAAATATCTAATACTAGACGAATGGCCCGGGCAACGCCCGGGTTTTACCCGAGTGCGAATATATTTTAAAAACGTTTTAATTCAAATACTATTCGTTACAATTATAAATTGGCGCCATGTATGTCACTCTTATGAAACGTCCCGTTCCAAACTGTGTGTTTTTAAAATGTTTTAACTATATATAATATAACGGTATAATAACGGTATAAAGAAATAATGAGCCTATAGCCTAGTGGTCATGGCATCTGCCCGGTAAGCGGAAGGTCGTGGGTTCGATTCCCACCCCTTGACACTTTTTTTATTTTATCCATTCTGACCAAAATCTATCCGTGAACTTCACACAGTGAACTTCACACAGACAGAATAAGGCAATTATATAAGTAGATCTTCATCTTGTCTACACCTTGTATACATCTTGCTTCCTAGGGTTGCCTAGAGTGGCCGCTATAGACAGGGTGGTCTGTATAGACAGGTGGATGTATCACACAGCTGATAACAGGGTTGCCTAGAGTGGCCGCTATAGACAGGGTGGTCTGTATAGACAGGTGGATGTATCACACAGCTGATAACAGGGTTGCCTAAAGTGACCGTTATAGACAGGGTGGTCTGTATAGACAGGTGGATGTAGCACACTGCTGATAACAGGGGTGTCTAGAGTGGCCGCTATAGACAGGGTGGTCTGTATAGACAGGTGGATGTAGCACACAGCTGATAACAGGGTTGTCTAGAGTGGCCGCTATAGACAGGTGTATGTATCACATGGCTGTAAACAGGGTTATCTAGAATGGCCGCTATATACAGGGTGGTCTGTATAGACAGGTGGATGTATCACACAGCTGATAACAGGGGTGTCTAGAATGGCCGCTATAGACAGGGTGGTCTGTATAGACAGGTGGATGTATCACACAGCTGATAACAGGGTTGTCTAGAGTGGACGCTGTATACAGGGTGGCCTGTATAGACAGGTGGATGTATCACACAGCTGAAAACAGGGTTGTCTAGAGTGGCCGCTATAGACAGGATGGTATGTATAGACAGGTGGATGTATCACTGCTGATAACAGGGTTGCCTAAAGTGACCGCTATAGACAGGGTGGTGTGTATAGACAGGTGAATGTAACACACTGATGATAACAGGGTTGCCTAAAGTGACCGCTATAGACAGGGTGGTCTGTATAGACAGGTGGATGTATCACACGGCTGATAACAGGGGTGTCTAGAGTGGCCGCTATAGACAGGGTGACCTGTATAGACAGGTGGATGTAACACACTGCTGATAACTGGGTTGTCTAGAGTGGACGCTGTATACAGGGTGGCCTGTATAGACAGGTACAGGATGTATCACACAGCTGAAAACAGGGTTGTCTAGAGTGGCCGCTATAGACAGGATGGTATGTATAGACAGGTGGATGTATCACTGCTGATAACAGGGTTGCCTAAAGTGACCGCTATAGACAGGGTGGTCTGTATAGACAGGTGAATGTAACACACTGATGATAACAGGGTTGCCTAAAGTGACCGCTATAGACAGGGTGGTCTGTATAGACAGGTGGATGTATCACACGGCTGATAACAGGGGTGTCTAGAGTGGCCGCTATAGACAGGGTGACCTGTATAGACAGGTGGATGTAACACACTGCTGATAACAGGGTTGTCTAGAATGGCCGCTATAGACAGGTGTATGTATCACACAGCTGATAACAGGGTTATCTAGAATGGCCGCTATATACAGGGTGGTCTGTATAGACAGGTGGATGTATCACACAGCTGATAACAGAGGTGTCTAGAGTGGCCGCTATAGACAGGGTGACCTGTATAGACAGGTGGATGTAACACACTGCTGATAACAGGGTTGTCTAGAATGGCCGCTATAGACAGGTGTATGTATCACAAAGCTGATAACAGGGTTGTCTAGAGTGGACGCTGTATACAGGGTGGCCTGTATAGACAGGGTGGTCTGTATAGACAGGTGAATTTAACACACTGATGATAACAGGGTTGCCTAAAGTGACCGCTATAGACAGGGTGGTCTGTATAGACAGGTGGATGTAGCACACTGCTGATAACAGGGGTGTCTAGAGTGGCCGCTATAGACAGGGTGGTCTGTATAGACAGGTGGATGTAACACACTGCTGATAACAGGGTTGTCTAGAATGGCCGCTATAGACAGGTGTATGTATCACACAGCTGATAACAGGGTTGTCTAGAGGGGGGCAGGGAGGTCACGTGTTCGCAGGCAGCCAATGGGCGCGCATTCTATCCGTGAACTTCAGACAGACAGAATAAGGCAATTATATAAGTAGATAGGAAATTTTTCTAACAAACGGAAACATCATAAAGCACGAATGTTTCTTTTTTTCAAACACATAACAAACGCTTCTACTGTTCTTACTGCAATGAAAAATATATTGGGAGGGCTTGGCTCATCAGTGATGAACCCTCCCAGCGGTTTCGCCAATTTAATCTACCAGACTGCTTCTCTTAGAGTTCCAATGCTGTATTGGACGATTCTGCTTATATAGGCTTCAATGACGGGTGGAATCTTATAATAGTATTCAAGCAAACTATGGACATAAGATTTTAAGACAGTAGAATTACATATAAATATTTGCATCAAGCAATGCTCTTCCGCAAACAATAAATACAAGGCCAGTTAGGTATATACAGAATAGAAATTCGGCTCACCAAGCCAGGGACGATATAGGCAGCAATGCCCTTGCGTCCCCTCTAGCGTCACACAGCCCGAAGGAATGATGCATTCTCCATGCATCGAGCGGCCTTTGGTAGTTAGGTATATACAGTAAGGACAGTAGAAGAGTTTGTTCTGTGTTTGAAAAAGAAACATTCATGCTTTAATGCTTCCATTTCTTATGTATAGATGGCACGCTATCCCCTTATATAGGATACTAGACGAATGACCCGGGCAACGCCCGGGTTTACACGATTAAATGTATTATTCAAACACATAAAACATAGGAAAATAAAACATAGCAAATATAGCAAGAGCCGGTATTTTAAACGGCGAATTAGATCAGTTATAGCAAAAAATGAAAATATATATGTAAATATGTGAAATAGTTATAAATTAGAAAACCTGTAAATATAGTTAAGGCTTGCATTGTAATTAAGAAAAAGCTTCTCGTCTAGAACGCTCAGGCGACCTGCCGGCAGCCAACGGGCGCGCGCCGCCGGCAGGTCGCCTGAGCGTTCTAGAGGGCGCTGCTCGTGAGCTAAGTAGAATAATTTGAATATATAGTTTTAATAATTGATTTATATATTTTTAAAAATAGCCTATCGTCATCCCCGTTATTTTTTACCTATGTATGGAAATTTTGGTTTGAATTAGTGAACTACTGCGAATTTGTATACCGGACATACAAACCAACAAACATACAAACATTCATTTTTATATATATAGAAGATTTATCTTCAAGACTAAAACATGGTCCTATGGGTGAATTGTTTGTTGTCTTCCAGAAGTAAAATACACTTTCTCATACATACCTTACAACTCAATCCAACTATCAGCTCTTTTATAAATTGAGACAGATTATTTTCATGAAATTCTGCTGTTCATATTTGATTAGCCATGATTCAACCTGTTGGCTATATAAGCAGAATCGTCAAAACAAAAGTAGAGCTCTAAAAAGAGGAATGGTAGATAAAACTAACGAAACCGCTGGAAGGGTTCACCACTGATGAGTCAGGTCTTCCCAATATTTTTTTTTCCATCTTAGTAAAGGCAACAGGATGTTTACATTATATTTGAAAACTAATAGTTTCAATTCGGGTTTACAGCTAATCCTGTGTTATATGAGTTTAAAAAGTAATAATTAGGATGATTTCTAATTATACCTATCGTGAAAGGTTCTAATTTTGACAATTTTGTGGTTATGGTTAAAAAAAATACACTCTAAGACAAAACGTAAGGAGATGGAAAGTCCAGTCGTCTAATTTTTAATAAGACAGAGGCAATATTATTCACACTTGGTTATCTCGTGTGTCTTCAATAAAGGTCACTGTAATATCTTTCAGAGTTATTGTCTGAATTCCGATATACATGCTGAAAGGTAAGTCGGTGGATGAGAAGGTAACACGCTTGATTCCCGACAGTCATGAACCGGGATTAAATCCCGTGTTAAAATTTGTTTAATATGTGAATAACCTTCACATATTATTCATTGTTCAATTATCATGAACTAGGTTGCTCTTGCTGAGCGGTACCTATTTATATGATTTGAACCAGCTGAAAGGTACAACTTCCTTAAGTTTTGTCCATGAATGCAGTTAGTAGTCACTCAACAGTATATATGTCTATCCCAAGTCTACTCGTAGTTGACGTAGCTGGTAATTTGGACAGCCAACGTTCTGAAGTGATACGTCCTGTGGAGCTTTACCCTATTTACGAAGCCATTTTAATACTACCATTCAACATGTCAATACACGGCCACATGTTCCTCATGATATCATGACAATTCTCGATATAGAGAGTGTTCGTGGTGCATAAATTAAGCAAAAAGACATTTCCTGATCCACCACGCTGACGAGGGCCAACAGCCCGAAACGCGTACGTGGTTAGCTTTTCTTAATTAATTTGGCTATTTCTGGAATAATTAAAATCAACGATTACTTTATATTTATTCAGATAGATGGCGTAAGCCATCAGCAACCTTTAGTTACACGATAAGGAGATGCCTTCTTTCTTAATATATATAGTTAAACCTGTCTATAGCGCCCCCCCCCTTTGGGACTCACCAAAATAGGGTGCTATAGAGAGGGGGTGATATAGACAGGTCACTTTTAAGGTAAAATGTTTACATTTTAATGTTTAAAATCGGGTTCTATAGAGAGGAATGCGCTATTTAGAGGGTGCGCTATAGACAGGTTCAACTGTATATATATTTTTGCTAAATGTCTTCTCTAACTAAAATATTTATAACTTTCAGGGGCTACCTAACAAACTATTGCTGAAATACATCTGGATAATAACCGGGCGACGTCCATTTGGCTTAATGGAAAACATTCGTGATTATCGATATTATTTCTTGTGTATAAATAGTGCTTTTTATATTGCCTTATAATTACTTTATGCCTAAATGACCTTGTATGGATTGTTTGCGGAAACGCCAACTTGCACCATCTTTTCAAATAATTATTAAGTAATTGTTGATTTTTTTCCCATTATTACAGAATTACCTAAATACCCTTTCTTGTGATTGATGAAGAAATGCTAACCACGTACACGTTTTAAGCTGTTGGTCCTCATCAGCGTGGTGCAAACTGTACACCAACGACCAATATTTGGAAAATTCAGGAATAATTGAAACCCAATGTTTTCTGGATCACTACAACTCAGATTCAATATTCAATGTCAAAATATATAAGCGGAATCGTTAATATACAATATTAGAGATTTTAAAATAAAAATACAACCTTTCGCAATGAGTTTCTTTTATTATGATATGCGCGAGCTTTCTGGCTGGAGCTGCCCTTCTACAGGCAAAAATGAAACGTTTCATTTTGCCTGTAGAAAGGCAGCTCCAGCCAGAAAGCTCGCGCATATCATAATAAAAGAAACTCATTGCGAAAGGTTGTATTTTTTATTTTAAAATTTGTAGCGCAATTTTTTCGTTTACTTCAAATTAGAGATTTTAAAAGCAGTCTGATGGGTTAAAATGGTAAAACCGTTGGGAAGGTTTACCACTAATGAGTCAAGAGCCCTCCCAATATTTTTCATCACATTAGAAAAATTTGTTTTATTTGTAAAATAAAAATTCGTGCTTATAATGGTTTTATTTCGTATATTAAGCATCAAAATAGATCGTTATTTAGACATATAGAATAGATTCCAAGTTTCATATTTATATATTTTAGTATACTTCTAATTGAACCAAAAGATGCACCTCTCCCTTCTGGTACATGAATACCATCCTTATGCAACTTTATGTTTTAAAGTCTTAACTGTATATATTTAAGGACATCATATCATCCTATAACATCTTGTGTCTATTCTGATATTTTCAATGCAGATCGTGCAGAAGCAGACCGTTTAAATCGGTCACATTCTATGCATTTGTCCTTACTGCAATGGAAAAATTAATGGGAGGACCTGGTTCATCAGTGGTGAACCCTCCCAGCGGTTTCGCCAGTTTAATCTACCATACCGCTGTTATATTGCATTTTTCGAACTTCCTTTTATAGTGATACTGATGCTAGACTCTTTGATTGGGTATTTTAGATGAACTATGTACATAAGCTTTGAGTACAGCAGAATTACATGCAATTATATATATATGTTATAAAAACAAATGAGATTTGATTTTCTGGCTTGAATTTAGATCACGTTGAGGATTATGGTAATGTAATGCAGTCGTGGTTAAAAATCTTGAAATAAAAATAATAATGGTTTTGATCAGAGGTTGCTTTAATTGAGCTAAGGAATATATATATACAGGGTGATCCAAAAGTCCCGCACTATTTTAAAAATTAATAACTCCGCGAATATTTGCGCTAGAGCAATGCGGTAAACACCATTGTGTTCAGGATGCAATGGGATTTTTTATGGCAAATAATGAAAAATTCGAAATTGATTTTAGTTACAATTTTATTCGCCAGATGGCGCTCTACCAGAATCAGAGATTCAGCGGCCAAATTGTTTGATAAATTGAAAAATATAACTGATCGACACGTATTTTTCCTTTTTGAATACCAGGAAAGAACCCTAATAATATCAAATAACAAATTAATAAAACACCACTTCGCCAAAAGTATGAAGAATTGGTTAACGATTTTCAAATACAATCAGAGATATGTAAAATAGGTAAATGCAAATTAAAACATGTAGCAAAAATAAAATTGATATTTTAGATACGGTTTGTTTCTGAAGATAATAAATTTCTAATATTTTTAATTCAACTCTCACTCAGTATCGATTATATTTATTTTAATTCATTTGAAAAAATATGTATCTATCTCTGATAATTTATTTTACTCTGGAATGCCGTTGTTGTTGTCGTGTCCAATAAAGAGCCTCAGATGTATCCATGCATCTCCATCACAGCAGCAATGTCCACTATCTTGGGTGTGTAAAGCTGCTGCTCTGGGTCTATGTCAAATTTCTGGCTATGAGAATATGTGGGTAGGTGTAAGTTCCACACCAGGACAATTGTTGCATGCCCTATAGGTTCTTGTGCCATCTGGATGTATTGTCATTCCTTTATAGTGTTTTGTTCTAAGTCTTGTTATAGTTTTTGTCATTTTTCTCTCAGAGTTTATTTCGCATTTTGATCTTTTCTTATTTTTTTGTTTAATTATCTTGTATTTTGACAAAGAATCAGCGTCAAATAATGACATTTGTTCTTTCCTTTGGCTCAACTTTCTGGCTTCCTTTGCCAAGTCAAATGCCATTTCAATACCCCCGATCCCAACATGGGCAGGGATCCAATGTAGAATGCAGTTATTCTCCAATGCTTCCAGTTGGGTAAGTAACGAATGTATTTTCTGTGTGGTTTTAGTATTGCCCTTCTGAATTGCTTCTAGAGCGGATATGGAGTCGCTGTATATTAAAATTCCTTCTGCTTGATGCAGGGATGGTTGGTTAAAGCATAGATCAAGGGCTTTCCAGATAGCTGTCAGTTCACAAGTGAAGTTTGACGAAATCTGTCCTGCACCTTCTTTGATTTTGATGCTTGTTCCATCTTTAGTATTATGTTAATTCCGGCCCCTCCATTACTCAGGGTAAGGTCTGAAGATCCATCTGTATATGCTGTTAAAGGGCGTGGCCTAGCATTTTAAATCAAGAATTTGTACTATGAGGACATAGCCGTTAATATTCCAAACACATTAAACCTCAAAGCCCAGGGGGTATCAGGTGGGGTGGAATGAGAAAGGGTGGGGTAGATGGAATATTCCATATTCCAAGATAGGTCTCATTAGAGATGTGTAAGTTAATTTTAGTGTTGTTGCTTCAGCTCCCCACTCTCTTCCTGAAATATATTTCAAGATTTTTAGTCGGTCTCTTCCTTTTCTAACTACTCCTTCAATATGTTTACTGGAGTAAATTTCTGGATCCAGGGTGTAGCCGAGATATTTAGGATGTATTATTGCAATTGTTGTTCTTTCAGAATAATATTTGATCTCATTTTGTATAGTTTCTTATCGGTAGTAAAAAGACAGGTTTCAGATTTTTGGGGGTTAAATTCTAATTTATGTTTATTAGCAAATTTTTCTAGGTGGAGAAAAGTCTTGTTCAAATCTCTTTAAGCTTTTTTCCAGTTAGTGTTGCTGCTCCATAGAATAATGTCATCAGCGAAAAGTCCAATATTGGTTTTATGTGAAACTCTTTCTTCTATGCCTGCAATAAATAGGGTGAAGAGAGTTGGGCTAAGGACTGATCCTTGTGGTAATCCTTGGTAAAATTTGAAGGTTTTAGATAGAGTGCCATTATATTTGACGCTGATGTATATATTTTTAAGGGAATCATTTATCCAAATTATAGCTTTTCCATCAATTTTGAAATGTTTGTATAATTTTGTAATTAACTTGTTTTTCCATACCTTATCAAAAGCTTGTGTAAGGTCTAAAAAGCAGCTATGGTGTGTTTAGTTGGTTTTTTGTTTTGTGCATCTTTTACCTTTTGTGTGAAAAATAAGAGTTGTTCTATTGTCCCATGTCCTTTCCTAAATCCATATTGTTCTTCTGGTCAGAGATTTCTTGTGTCGGGGTGGTAGGTGAGTCGTCTGAGTATATTTTTTTCCATTAATTTGCAGCAAATATTTGTGAGGAAGATAGGTCGGTAGTTTTTTGGGTCATCAGCAGATTTGTCAAGTTTTTTAATGGGAATTATTGTTGCATTTTTACAGTCTTGAGGCAATTTTCCAGTTTTCCAGGAGTTATTGGAAATATTAAGAAGTATTTCTTTGCCAATTTTGCCCAAGTTTGATATCATTCGGCCATGTATTCCATCTGGCCCAGGAGTCTTGTTTAGGTCAGTGTTTTCTAATGCATAAGCTAGCTCTTTCATATTGATTTTTTTAATGGAAAATATTATGAGTGCTGGTGACATTTTTACAGTCATGAATAATCTTTCGGGCCTTTTTCAACCTTGATTCTACTACTTATTTGATATGAATTACCTAAAAGATTGGCAGCAATTTTGTCATTAGTTGCTGGTGTACCATCTGTATTCTTAATCATATTTGTGTTTTCAGTTTGTGGCTGGACTCTGTCAATTTGTTTTGCCAAATTCCAAAGTTTTGTATTTGGGTTTCTTGGGTTCAGGTTTTCACAAGTTTGTTTCCATTTTTCCCTTTTCACATTTACGTATAATCTTTTTATTTTTACAAACACAATGTTCAGTTCAGTTCTACAATTTGTTTGGTTTTAGGTGCACTTTTTTGTAGTTCATTTCTTTTAGTTATAAGTGTTTGAATATTTTTGCCTGGTGTGTATAATTTGGAATCCATTTCTTGATATTACCTCTTGGTATTCAAACTTTGGCTGATTTTATAATTGTGTTTTCGAAAGATATCATATTAGCCTTTTTGAAGTTCCAGAATTTTTCTTAATTGAGCTAGTTTTGGTCTTGGTGCTAATTTCTATCAAATTAGGCAAATGATCACTTCCAAAACCTTTTAATATTTGCTATTTGCATTTGTGGAAAATGTCAGGATAGTAAAAACTTATATCAAGGGCTTGTGCAGTATTATAGCTTGTATGAATGATGGGTAGGATTCCCATCATTTAAGCACATGAAGGCATTGTCGTCAAATATGTTTGATAGTATATTGCCTCTTGGGTTTGGCGTAGAACATCCCCATAGTTGATGTTTGGCATTAAGGTCACCTACAATAATAGTGTTGTCTGTAAGAAATTGAGCCATTGTTCCATCGTCAATAAATGTATTGTTTGGAGGGTGATACATATTGTATAGAGGTGGATTGCTTTGTTTTGATTGAGGTAGACTTTGATACCTCTCATCATGAGATAGACTTGGAATATTATATCAAATCTATGGTACAGCATCTGAAACAAATCTAAAAACACTGGAAAGGATACAACTAAATGCAGCTAGAATTATTACAGGTCTTCGAAATACCTGCCCTAATGATATTGTACTTTACGAGGCAGACATTATGCCCTTAAAGGATAGAATAAGCTACAATCTGCCAAAATATATAAACAAAATCAAGAGTTATGGAAACAAACACAGAACTTCCAATAACATACTTAATTGAGAATCCAATAAAAGTCTCGAAAAAGAAGGCCCTCTCCACCTGGCCAAAAGAAATAGATTTTTTAAATATAAAGTGGAAAAATATTATCTAGCTAAAAAATATCTCCATGCGGACCACTAACAAAATGTTATTTTTAATGCCACTTTAAATGAACCCACCAAAAAACAATACCCAAATCCAGAATACTTAATACACACTATATACTACAGAATACTTAAACAATTATCATTAGAAATAATTAATAAAATTCCTAAAAATGCAATAACTATCTATACCGATGGTAGCAGAGACGAGTTGGGACACACTGGCAGTGGCTCTCTCATTAAAACCACAAATGGCAATGAGAAAATAAACTGAAGAAACCCAGAATTTTGCTCAGTCTTCAGATCAGAAATTATAGCCATCTAGGACGTCTTAAAATTCATCAGAAACACTAAACATCACGATATATGGATTCTTACTGATAGTAGAAGTGCCATACAACACTTGAGTCACACAGGGGAACTTGGAGACAAAGTAAGCAGGAACATAATTGGTTATCTCCAAAAACTCTCAATACCTCAAAAATTCACCTTCAATGGATACCCTTACACGTTAGCATTGAAGGCAATGAAGCTTCTGATGCGCTAGCGAAAAAAGGCACAAAAGAACCCTTGCTAAAGAAAAATAAACTTACTTTTAAATAAATAGAAACAGTAGCCAAAATAAACAAGAACTGAAGGATCCCACCTAAGCACAGTTGGTACACCCTAGAAGCAGATGGCCACCCAGACCTTTCGGTCCACAAGCCGGCATGCGAAGCATGCCCTTCGCTGCTATTCAGTTCAACTCATAAGCCAAGTAACGGTATCCAAGATAGTGCTTGGACATTGTACCTGGAAACACCACCTCCCAGACAACGTGTCTGGAAGGATTTCTATACCGGTGGCCTTTAATCACAGCAAAATAGGAAACTATCTACTGTGTCCAGCAGGGACAGCGGGAAGACGGCCCCCGGTCGACTCTGTTCACTCACAGCTGAGGAAAAGCTCAGCTGCCACGTCGTGGGCTTTCTCAAGAAGCTTGCTGTGATTTCTCAGAAGCTTACTCTCGATCGCGCCCCTCGCCCTCCTTCTCTCTTCCTGCACACCCACTACCCTTGGACAATCCAAGACGTAGTGGCGTGCATTCACATTCCTTCCTTTAAATCTGTGGAGATTTGGGGAAGAGCCCATGTCCCGAACTACCCTAATGAGTTTGTGGGACATTACCTTACAGAAATACTTGGGTGGTGTTACCCCATTGAATACCTCTCTCCCCTTCACACTGTTCCTCCATCTGTCTAACCATAAGTCCTGGACGTGCCCCCTGATCCTCCTATAAACTTCTTTCTTGGTCACTGGGGTCCTCAGTGATCTACCTCTAAAGCATCCTGCCTTAGCGATCCTGTCTGCGAACTCATTACCTTCGATGAGGCTGTGTCTCTTAAACCAAGGGAGCTCCGGAGCCCGCGACATCATCTCCAGCTCCTGGATTATTTGATGCGCGAGTTGCCCTTTCTCCAGATTGATGGCGACGAGGGCCGACATACAATCTGAATAGAGGCGGTCCGGGCTGAAGTTCTTCTCGGCACACACTCTGAGGGCTACCCTGATCGCAACCAGCTCGGCTGAAAAGACCAATTCGTCCACTCTGAGTGTTAAAATTTCTTGGAAGATCAGCTCTCCATTAGTGAATATCACTACCCCAGCTCCAGTATTGGTTCCAGACTTACTACCAACAGTGAAAACCTCCGTTCCAATCCCTGTCGACCCTCCAGGACTCTAATTCCACTTTGGCAACCACTGCGGAGGCTTCCTTGGGTCCCTCTTCGATTCCAGGGCCCCCGCTTCAAGTCCCAGGGCATCTTCCCTATTCTCCCAGATCTTCTGTCTGATGGTCTCCTCCTCTAGTTTCAATCCCAGGGGAATAAGCCCAGCGAGGACCAAAAAGGCCTCACTGCTGGTAGTGCGATATCCCCCTGTGATTCTGAGTGCCGTGGCCTCTGCACTCTCTCTAGAGTTGTTGCCACCTTCTGATCCCTGTTTCGGCGCCACCAAGCCCCGGAAGCATATAGCAAGATTGGCTCGACACAGGAGAGGCAGCGGTTCCTAAAAATAGTACCCTCCTTCTCCCCCCCCCCCCCCCCCTGTTGAGAGCCAACCAGGACAGGCCTGCACAACGCCTCCCTGCCTCTCACCACCATCTCCTCCACCTGGTATTGCCAACCCATCTTGTCATCAATGACCACCCCCAGGATGGTCATCTTATTGACTAACGCTACCCTCCGTCTTTCCATCCGGATAGCCGGCTTGTGTTCCCATTTGATCCCTTTCCTTATAGTTCTTATGTTCCTAGGCTTAAAGCTGAGGGCTTTAGTTTTGGAGACATTGAACTTAAGGCCAGAGTCATGGGCCCAGATCGAGAAAATTTGGAGAGAAGTTTCAACACACTTCTCAGCCTTCGCTCTCGAAGCAGCCTCAACAATGAGGAACTGGTCGTCAGCATAGAGAACCAGCCTGGCTCCCTCAGGTAGCTCCTCCTGGAAAACGGTGTTTACCAGGCTATTCCACAGAATAGGTCCGCAGCAAGAGCCCTGGGGGCAACCCCTAGTACAGTTTCTTTCCAACTTCCGCCCACCAAAACTGAGGCTAATCCGTCTATCCCTCAGGAAGTCACAAACCAAGCTACACAAATTATTAGGACAACCCATGTCCATCAAATTTCTCATCAGCTTGTTCCAGCTCATGGAGTTGAACGCGCCATCAATGTCCAGGGCCACGAAAAGAACCCAAGCACCCTTATTTAAGCCCATCTCAACCCCCTCTAACACCTCGTTCAGAGCTGTGGTTGTGGAGTTCCCTTCCCTAAAACCATGTTGGAAAGAGGAAAGGAGCTCATTACTCTCTAGCCAGTGCTTCAGTCGCTTAGCTAGTAGGCTATCCAGGACCATACCTAGACACACTAGTAAATAAAGCATACGATAATCATTAGGAGAATTACCCTTTCTACCAGACTTTTCGAGAAGCACTACTCGGGCAACCTTCCATGCCTCAGGAAATGTACCAGTGTCCAGGCACCTATTGAATAACCTGGAAAGAAGCGATGGGTGCATCCTTACCAGGGCTTTCACGACCGTGTTATCGATCCCTTCGGGGACCAAGAGATTTCCTTTTCCCGAACTTGAAAGCCGTAAGTTTCACCTCATTCTCAGAAAAGGGCGGATCCACCAAACCACAAGTGGTCAGAGAGATCTCGTCCTCTGGTTCCTCGTCTCCGAAGTGCCGATCCAAGTTGTTTTTATTTTGTCTTCTGCTTTCGAGCGAGTAGGTCTAGAACACATTCTCTCTGAATTTTCACATTGTTGGTGGATGAAACAGCACCAGTGATTATTTTGACAGCTTTTGCTTGAACACTGTCTAGTCTTACTTTTAGTGATGAGCTTGAGGGAGCCCAGACCGGTGTTGCATATTCCATTATCGGCCTTATTAAGGTGGTATATGTTGTTCTGAGAATTCTGGGTTTTGCGCCCCAATTTGTTCCACATAGCCTTCTCAGAATGTTTAGTTTTCTGATAGCTCTATTTGAATTGTTAATTATGTGTTCTGAAAATTCCAAGTCCTCATCAATAATAATTAAAATAATTTTGTTGATATCTAGTCAATACATGCACAGTCTGCTCTATTAAAAAAAAGATAATATGCATTATATACACTATGTACAATGAATATGGCGCCTCTGCCAGCGCTGCAGAGTTTGGTGGAGAATCTCCAGTGGGTCTCCAGCGACACCACGCATTTTGCGATCTACGATGAATACGTACTAGATCGCGTATTTCGCCGCTTAGGAGATGGTGATGGCGTGGTCCGCGAGACCAACTGGAAAGATCCAGGACTGCAGTATCACACCTAGGTATTATGGATTTCTAATTTTATCAATTAATTGTTTGTTTATGCTTATTTTGTGGTTATATTTATGCCTTTTTCCCTGTGAGTGGAGAAGACGCATAGGTTTGGTTTTATTAGGTTTATGGTCATTTGGAGTTCCATTGCCCACATCTCCAGTCCTCTCATTGATGTGTTCAGTATTTTTTACGATTTTTCTATGCTGCTACTTGTGTGCCATATGGCTATATCATCTGCATAACAGGAAACCTTTGTGTCTTCAGTGAGGTAAGGATGGATGTCGTTAATATAAAGCAGATAGAGTAGAGGACTGAGCACAGATCCCTGAGTTACACCAGCCCATGTTCTTCCTTCCTTGGAAAATTCTCCATTGACCCGAACCTTTAAACTTCTTCCCCTTAAGAAGTCTGCAATCCAGATTAAGGTTTTTCCTCTTACTCCGATGTTGTGCAGCTTTTCACGTAATATCTCCCTCCACACTCGATCAAAAGTTGAGGTCATATCAAGGAATATAGCCGTGGTCTTCTTTGGCGGTTTTTCCTGGAAAGAATCTATTATTGATTGACAGAAGTAGAACAGTTGATCAGTCGTACAGTGCTGGGATCTATAGGCAGTTTGGTAGAGGTTTATTTTATTATTTTTAGTGAGCCAGACTATGAGCCTAGAGTGGATAATTCGTTCAGGTATTTTACAAAGTATGCTGGTGAGAGCAATTGGCCGATAGTTCTTGTATTCCTTGGCATCTTTGTTTGGTTTCAGTATTGGCACTATAATTGATATCTTCCATTTCTTTGGTAGTTTACCAGTTTGCCATGAAATGTTCAGTATTCGTAGGAGTTAATTATTAGCTTTGTCTTCAAAGTGTTTAATCATTTGACCAAAGATTAGATTATCTCTTGGTGACCACTTGGGTTTTTTTTTATTGATGAGTTTAGCTCATTCAGTGTGAAGTCTCTCGAGAAAATATCTTGTTGATGGAAATTTCTTGCTTGTTTAACTAACTGATTTATATTATTCTTAGAGTCCTGTCTTCATTCGTATAGTTGAGTATGGAAGTGCTTTAAAGATATTCAGCAATTATGTCAGTCATCTGTTTGTTCTCGTTCTCGCTGTTCTATTCATATCGGTTAGAGTATTGGAGGATTGGTGTTGGTTTTGATTGTTCTCTAACACTCTAATCATATTCCAGTGTTGGCTGTCCTTTCTTGGATCCATTTTTCGCAGAATTCTGCCATTTTTCTTGTTTGCATATCCAGATTTCTTGTTCTATTTTGTAACTAATTTCAATGAGTTTCTTTCTGTATTCTTCAGTTTTATTTGTTTTAAGAAGTTCATTGATATTGTCTCCCTCTGCAATCATTGCCTCGATGTTGTGGTCCTTCCAGAAAGGTATCCACAGGTCTTTACGTCTGCCTCTAGGTATCGATGCTTTTGCAGCTTTGGATATGTTTGAAGAGAATTTTTCCAAGTTTTTGTCAAGCGTTCTGTAATTCAATTTTTCGTTGCACAGTTCTTCAAGCTTTTCTGTGAATTTTTCAAGTCGGCTTTCCTAAAGTTCCATGTTCTTTTATTCTAATGGACATTCTCAATTTTGAAGTTTAGGGTTGTTAAAATTGGTCTGTGGTCACTGATAGCACCTTTCAGGATTTTCCATTGTGTTGTGGGTGCGATGTTGTAATTTATCGCTGTGATGTCTATTGCGGATTCTGTGCCTGTAGACTTAGATAGATAGGTGTTCTCTCCGTTATTTAACGGTGTAAGGTCGAGGTCGGTTAGCATGTCCTCAACCTGCTGACTTTTGTTATCCTGGACAGGTGATCCCCAAATTGAACTTTTGGCGTTAAATTCGCCGAGTATGATTGTGATATCCGAAGACGCTTCACTTAATGTCTCTATTGTGTGTACCCATACAAAATTCAAAGATTTCACGAGCTGAAAGTTGGCGATTTTGAGATGCGTCAAGAATTTGCTGCATGGGTTTTCCGGCAAATTGATATTGATGAAAACTGGCTGTCGAATGTTCTGTGGACAGATGATGCTCACTTTTCTCTAAACGGAGAATTTATCATTCAAAACAGCCGCATTTGGGCAACATAAAACCCTAGAATTTTTACAAAAATGTCACTTTACCAGCCTAGAGTTACAGTATTGTGTGGGTTCACTTCTTTTATTATTGGGCCATTTTTCTTTGAAAAATCAACGGAAGAACTTTTAAAAACGTTTTTGTAACTGGTGAACGTTATGTTCAACTTTTGAGAGAAAAGGGTATTCCCATATAGCAGGGCAAAAGCACTAAGCGAAATAACATTCATGAAAGATGGAGAACCTCCTCATATCTCCAGAGGTGCCAAACAATTGCTGAAGGATACGTTCGGTGAAAATCGTGTGATAAGTCGCCACTTTATATACCAGTGGCCTCCAAGATCACCAGACTTGACGCCTTGCAATTTTTGTTTATGGGGGTACATTAAATCGTGTGTTCATCGATGCTGGCCTACCACATTGGCCATGTTGAAGGCTTCTATCATATGGCACGTTTTATAAATTTCAACAGATATGTTATTTAATGCTGTCCATTCTGTCATTTATCGTCTGCAGGCGGTGATTGAGAATGAAGGGTGCCACATTGAGCAAGGATTGTGACCTAATACAAGAGAGAAGGCAGTTACCTCGTGTGTTATATAAGCCGCCATGTATTACATTATCTACCAATATTTTGCAGCTCTTTTTGTTAGGATATGGGGATAATAAATGCTGTCCTCACATCTTGACTCTTTTTTTTTTTGTGAACAGTAATATTTTGTTTGTCATTTGCTCACATATTATGTCGTGCAAACCAGAGTGTTATAACTTCTCGCATAACACTGGTACACACAATTTTTCCCCTTATGTTTAGTCTATCGCGTTTCGCTCATTAGAAGAAATAGCATAAGGAATATTTTCTGTACACCAATAACTTTAGAAATTTTGTGAAAAAAAAAATTATTACCACGTTTTTCAACGCAAAAGGTCGATTTAAAATTTATTTTTATTTGAGGGGACACATTTTTAAAAATTATGTACAGTATAATAAACAATGATAACATTTGACAAGCCCATAGGATATTTGGAATAAAGTACGACAAATATATTTTGTCACTCCCCTCTATATTTCATTTGTTGGATCATGACAAATATCCAGTTAAATAGTCAAGGGTCGCCAATCAGTCAAGAAACTACACATTTCTTATAGCAAGAAATCCTATTAATATTGCCATCATAATTTTTGGTACTATATTAACATTTTAAAAATTCGTGTATTGATATCAGCAGTGTTTTTCAAACATTCAATCTATATCACAAAACCCCATATAAAATATAAATATTTTTGCTACATGTTTTAATTTGCATTTACCTATTTTACATATCTCTGATTGTATTTGTAAATCGTTAACCAATTCTTCATACTTTTGGCGAAGTGGTGTTTTATTAATTTGTTATTTGATATTATTAGGGTTCTTTCCTGGTATTCAAAAAGTAAAAATACGTGTCGATCAGTTATATTTTCCAATTTATCAAACAATTTGGCCGCTGAATCTCTGATTCTGGTAGAGCGCCATCTGGCGAATAAAATTGTAACTAAAATCAATTTCGAATTTTTCATTATTTGCCATAAAAAATCCCATTGCATCCTGAATACAATGGTGTTTACCGCATTGTTCTAGCGCAAATATTCGCGGAGATATTAATTTTTAAAATAGTGCGGGACTTTTGGATCACCCTGTATATATATATATATATATATGTATAAAAGACATAATTTGGTAAAAGTACTGCCTGGCTTAAGGCGTAAGAATCTAAAAAATAAAAAAAAAACTTATTTACATAATGTACAAAAGATTTGAGCCGGCCAACGGGATAAAACAACAACGAGTTTTTATAGGGGAAGAGTGACCTATGGCGGTCGATTTAGCAAGATATTTGAATATTTGATATGTAATTTTAAATAAAATAATATTTTTATATAACATATATATAATTTTTCCATTGCAGTAAGGACAGTAGAAATTGTTTATTTTTTAAAAAGAATCATACGCGTCTATAATAGTTTCGAATTTTGATAACAGATGGCGCGCTTAATATATATTAGTATACTTCTAATTGTACCAAAAAAAGAGAGGCACCTGTCCCTTTTGGTACATGAATACCATCCTCCCTTAAATTATATTGTGTAAAATTAAATTGTATATACATAGATATAACCTCCTCCTATAAACTACCAAACATATTGTTTACTTTCAGATAATATTTCTGAAGATCGTGCACCATCAAAACTTTTAAATTTGTCAAATTCTACGAGGGGTGTCCCATAAGTCCGTGGCCCGATCATGAGAACGAAATATTAGAAACTAATAAATTTTACCATATATACCATAAAGCCTTGTATAAAGATATGTAAATTTTTAAGTTTCTACACATAACCGTTTTTTGTTGTTGTTGTTGTTTTTGTTATAGGTTCTGAAAGAGGAAAAGAAATAGGAATCAACTAAAATGAGACAAACGAGATTCGTGCTGTGATAAAATATATTTGTAAGAAAGGAATATCGCCGTAGGAAATCTATGAGGATATAGTGGATACATTAAGGGAAGATGCTCCTTCCTATAGCACAGTACAAAAATGGGTAGCTGCGTTTAAATTAGGGAGGATCAGCACCGAAGACGAACATCGACCAGGAAGACCTGTTGAGTCAGTTACTCAAGAAAACATTGACAAGATACATGATTTGGTTATGTTGAACAGAAGAATGACAATTCGTCAGATAGAAGAGACCTTGGGTATTCCAAAAACAACAGTGGATCGGATCGTGAAAGAACACTTGGGCCTCAAGAAGCTTTCTGCCCGTTGGGTTCCCCAAACTTTTGACACCCGATCAAAAGGCTGTAAGGAGAAAGTTATCTTCGGACAATCTTGCGTTATTTGAAGCCAATCCAGAGGAATTTGTTAATAGATTTGTTACCATGGATGAGACTTGAGCCCATCACTTTACACCAGAGTCCAAGCGACAATCCATGCAATGGAGACACTCCGGTTCCCCTCCCCCCAAGAAAGCCAAGACAGTTCCATCAGCAGGGAAGGTTATGGTGTTCGTCTTTTGGGATTCCGAGGGTGTACTTCTTCTAGACTTTCTGAATAAGGGTCAAACCATCACTGGCAATTATTATGCAAATCTTGTGAAGCAACTACGAATAGCTATTGAAGAAAAGAGAAGAGGAAAGTTGTACAGGAAGATTTTTTACCATCAAGACAATGCTCCAAGTCATCGGTCGCTGCAAGCCATGGCTGCTATTTATGATTCTGGCTTTGTGAAATTTTACCACATGCACCCTATACACCAGATCTAGCTCCGTCTGACTTCCACCTATTTCCTCATTTGAAAAAATCACTTTCTGGCATTCATTTTAGGTCAGATGAAGAGGTCATTGATGCTGCCTCATTTTTTTGAGTCACTTGTAACATCGTTCTTTTTGGAGGGCATAAAAGCATTAGAACATCGCTGGAAAAAGTGTATAGATCTTAAAAGGGATTATGTTGAAAAGTAAATCATAATCATTTTATTAGTCATTTTCTTTATATGTCGAGCCACCGACTTATGGGACACCCCTCGTATATCTTTGTCACATTGATGCTATTCGCTATCGATTTGACACAGCCGCGTGACCTAGGATCGATTCCCAAATTGAGTACTTTTTTCCTCTAGGTGAAAATACTTCAATGGTACAAATACGGCCTGTATTATGTATACTTGGGATAAATAAAAAAGGAATAATTAGAACCCAAACTTTATATTATTTATATTAAAAAAGGGCGTACCCCTGGATCTCTATTAAAGAAAAAACCTTTTTTCTCAAAATATTTCCAGAGTTTGCTTCCTCTTTGCTGAAAAATTTGTTTTATTTTTCTTTAACAGATCCAGGTACTCCTTTTTTATATATATATTCTCAATGGATCACCTTTTGACTCAAACTTTATATAAAGTTGTCCCAAAGGTTAGTAAACACATGTGTGAAGAAGCACCCGCGTTTCAAACGTTGTTTTTCTTATTACTTGGTGAATAATATTATCACGGCGAATATAAATAATAATACATAATAGAATTACTTTATGCATAATACAAAGACATTATACATAACGACGAATAATATTGGTATTTCAATTTTTTGCAAGTGTTTATGAAATTTTGGGACAACTTTGTATTATTATAAAATAAATAAAGCTTCCAGGGTTTAATTAAGAAAAAGGCATTTCCTTATCGTGCATTTTCTTTCTTAATTTATGCATTTTATCCCAGTACAATATCACATTTGTACTATTTTTCCAGTGTTAAGTTTCTTGTTCAAATTTTTATTTTCAAGCTTTCGGACTAGTCAATCCTTCAACAGGAGTATCACGTTAATAAATTGACTGACAAGTCCGAAATCTTGAAAATAAAAATTTGAACAAGAAACTTAACCCTTGGAAGCTTTATTTGTTTTATATTATTATAAATCTCAGGGGAAAACGTTTATTTCTAACCATGTATTATGTTTTCGGACTAGAGCCCTCATCAGTAAAGAGGCGGATTTGATGTCGTGAGAATATATGAGAGAATCTATGAGACTGGAGCATCAGCTCTGTAGCATATTCAAGAATAATTAAACCTCTAATGAGAGAGAGAATCTCGATATAATAATATTTACAACGCACTATTCATACGCCGCCAAAGTTTACCATTACAGAAAAATAGGATCAGGAGACGGATATCCTTATTATACAGAGATTTAAAAGAATAACAACAATTTGACTACTAAATACATATATAATATATAATATGCAAAGAAGTAGTGTGAAAAGTGCAAATTAAATAATGGAAAATTATCACGTCATAGATAGAAATGGCATCCTTTATATTTTTCGCCATTTATATCAATTTTTTTTTTTAGGTAACATCTTATATCTAAAGGTTTTTTCATAAAATCGTTACTGTATAAAGATATTGAATGATACCGAAATAAATTTGTTGTTATAAAGGTTTACAGAAAAAATAACAAAAATAAAAAGGTTTTGAAGTTATTTTTAAAAACAATCCGTGACTCGATCCAAAGAGCTTTCATTTAATGAAGAATTCCATTGCTCAATTCAACAACTGAGCTAACAAAACACTGTGCTCTAATTGGCTAATGAACTGGACGCTGTTTTTGCATGTCATATGATAGTAGGGAACTTATCAGAGAGCGGATAAAATTGTCATCACATTATGTCTTTAATTATAGTATTATCTCCATATTTTCTCAAAGAGGTGTTTTAACTGGCGAAGTAGCCACACTTTTTTAGGCTGAAAGTCGATATAATATGCAAATAAGTAATGTGCAAATCAAATTATGAGAATTTTTGTCACGTTATAGATATAAATGCCATCTTTTTTATATTTATCACCAATTATATCAACTTTCATTTACGTTTACACCTTATATCTAAAGGCTTCCAGAAATCCAAACTAGATAAAGATATCGAATACATTGCTTTTAAAAATATCATGTTATCTTAATTCTAAAGTAAAATTGATTATTTATAACTTTCAAACTTTTTCAAAATGTGTTTCTTAGGTGTAAAATGTCTGTGGTATGTTTTGTGGGCGTGTTATATTGGTATGGGGAAAAGGAGTGAGTGACGTCATGGCGACGCAAGAATTAGCATACGCAGTGGAGATTAGACTTCCGGAAGATAAGGAGCTCCGGGGAATAGCGGGAGGCCTAGAAACACCACGTGACATGAACTGAGCCATCTTCTGGACTACAAGAAAGTCGCTCCACTGCCCCACACGTCTGCCTCCCACAGGGTCCAGCAAGAGGAGTGTACAGCACGAGGTCCCAGGATCTACGTCCGAGCATTCCTAACCTTCCGCTACACAAGACCTCCACCGTCCGACACTGTTAGCCCGCCAAGTCCATCTACACCGGCTCGGGACGTCCAGCCTCCCTCATGGTCCATCAAGAACAATGCATTGTCCGAGGAGGCGTTATCAAGAACAACGTCCGAGCATTCCTAACCTTCCACTACGCAAGACTTCCACCGTCCGACACTGTTAGCCCGCCACGTCCATCTACACCAGCTCGGGAAGTCCAGCCTCCCTCATGACTGCCGTATCTACTTCTCCTCTCCCAACATCCACCTGGATCCTGTGAGCTCTGCACTATCAAGCCGCATCGTTCCCCGATACTAGATATCTGATTTTACTACAGTATTTTGAAACGCCCCAGCCACCAACAAGATAGCACATCCCCATTTCAAGTTCAGATCATCATTCATAGCCATCTTTTGCCTCCCTCCTCTTCAGCTAATTTGAGGCACCTCACCCCCCAACAACATTATGTGACCTTTATTTCAAGTGCCTCAATTAGCCCGTCATATCCCTCACTCTTATCTGAAACGCCCCAGCTTCCACCAAGTTATCATACTCAATACTAAACATCCATTCTCCCTGATTATTTGAGACACCCAGCCCCAACAACATATTTCCACCTCCAACTCAAGTGTCTCAAATAACCCGATATTACCTTCATGACCATCAATAACGATCTAGAAAATGAATACCTCCAACCCTTCCTTCATTGCCTGTTTGAGCCACTCCATCCCCAACCACATTATACGACCTTTGACTCAAGTGCCTCAAACTAGCCCGCCATTTCAATCACACTCTCTGAACCACCGCAGCCTGAACAAGTTATCGCTCCCTTAAGTTGAAGTCCCTCAATACTAAGCAGCCATTCCGCCTGATTATTTGAGACACTCAGCCCCAACAACATATTGCCAACTCAAGTGTCTCAAATAAACCGACATTATATTCACGATCATCAAAAACGACCTAGCAAATTAACCACACCAACTTTTCTCTTCATTGCTAAATTGAGACGCCCAAGCCCCCAACATTATTATGGACCCCCACTTCAAGTGTCTCAAATAGCCCGCCATTACCCTCATACTTAAATGAAATATTCCAGTTCAAGTCCTAAATACCAACTAACCCTTGCTAATTTGAGCCACTTGTTCCCCAACAACATTATATGACCTTCGACTAAAGTGTCTCAAACTGGCCCGCTATTACCCTCATACTCTCTGAATCACGCCAGGCTTAACAAGTTATCGCTCCCTTACATTGAAGTCCCTCAATACTAGTCATCCGTTTCTTCAAAGCAAAGCTCCCAATAAAATATCACCTGCTCCCTGTTCAAGTCAAAGTTCTCAATAATAGTCAACAGTTGCCCTCATATACAAAAACAGAAACTATAGACCCTAACCCCCAACAAAAAAAAAGGATCCATTCAAGAATATTTCTCAACTCCAGCCCCCAACAAGAAAGGGATCCATACAAGAAACTCAACCCCCAACAAGATCTATACAAGATACTTAGAACTACTCATACCCCTCATTTCCCAATAAAAAGGATGCATACATAAATTCCAGCCCTCAACAAGAAAAGGATCCATACAAGAAACTCAACCCCCAACAAGATCTATACAAGATACTTAGAACTACTCATACCCCTTATTTCCCAATAAAAAAAGGATGCATACATAAACTCTAGCCCTCAACAAGAAAAGGATCCATACAAGAAACTCAACCCCCAACAAGATCTATACAAGATACTTAGAACTACTCATACCCCTTATTTCCCAATAAAAAAGGATGCATACATAAACTCTAGCCCTCAACAAGAAAAGGATCCATACAAGAAACTCAACCCCCAACAAGATCTATACAAAAAACTCAGAACTACTTATACCCCTCATTTCCCAATAAAAAAAAGGATGCATACATAAACTCTAGACTCCTACAAGAAAAAAAGACCCATACAAGAAATTTAGTCAAAAACCCAAAAATAAAAGCATCCACACAAGTACCTCTTATTAAGGAATAAGAAATTAATTTTAATAAGATATTCTATATACAGTTACGAGCGTCATGCGTTCTTAATAATTTTTCATCTCTGTCACCGTTTGCTTTTTTTTTTTTGAATGGCGCTCTCCTATTGGTTGGCTACGATCACGCCACCTTTGCCCCCTATCATGCCACCCCCCCCCCCCCCCACTCGCTTTTTCCTTTTTGTAACTATTGTGTTGGAGAACTAACTAGAACTTGCTGATGGCTTGTGCCATATTTCGAAATAAATATAAACAAATAGATGAATTTCTTAGAAAAAATATTTCCGATTATTTTCTTGGTTATAATCATGTACACGTTTTAGGCTGTTGGCTCTTATAAACGTGATGCAAGCTGTACCTCAATGACGAATATTTGGAAAACTCTGGAATAAATGAAAATCAGCGATTAGTTCATATTTTTTCCGAAAGATGGCATAAACCATTAGCAACTTATATTTGCACGTTCGAGAGATGACTTTCTCTTAAACTAAATGCTTATGTCCGTAGTTTTCTAAAATTCCATAGCTATGATTCTATTCTTCAGTGTCGCATTAAAAAGCACAATCGTCCAATACAGTATTAGAGGCCTAAAAAGAGGTCTGGTAGATTGAATTGGCCAAACCGTTGGGAGGGTTCACCATTAATGAGCCAAGTCCTACTACTATTTTTCATCGCAGCAAGGATAGTATAAGTTTGTTTTATTTGTAAAATAAAACATTCTTAGGCTTAATTGTTATATATATATATATATATATATATACTAGCGGATGTGTACCCGGCTTCGCCCGGGTTTTATCCGAGTGAAAGTTTGCCTAACGAATATTATATATTATGAAGTATAATAAACAATGTTAAAGATTAGTTTTAATTATTAATCAAGATTGTGTGTGAATATGTGAGAAAGATGTAATATCGTTGTTGTTTTCTTGGCCGACTGTTTTACATATGGTGTTATCTTAAAATTGCTTGTTTTGAATATTTTTTTAGATTGAGTTGAATGAATTGCTGAATTTTTTTTTGTATTTATATATAAATAAAATTAACTCTGTTGATTTTTTTGTATTTAATCGATAACAGCGAAGTTACGCATGTTAAAGTTAGGAAAAATATTTTGATGTTAAGCAAAACCTGCTCCATCTCGTTTTACATAAATGTTGAAAATTTGGTCGAAATTGATGCATTGTAACGAAAGTTTTTAGTGAACAACACTTATGAAATTTGCATTTTATTAATATAGATATTTATATCTGGATAGTTGGCGAGTTGTGTTCGCTCCCGGAATCCGGATTACATCAATAGAGATCGCTATTAAGACATATAATAGAGAGATTTCAAGTCTTATATTGTAAGTTTGAAAGTCATTAATTTAGTTATTGTAAAAATTAGTTGCAAAATATGTTTCTCTGATATATATATATATATTTACATATAATATACATTATTTTTATTATATATAAGATTGTCCCAAAAGTTCGTAAACACATGCAACGAATTCCAAATATATATCCATATCATATATATCCAAATTCAATTTTTTGCAAGTGTTTACGAACTTTTGGGACAACCTTGTATATTCGACAAGGGGCTGTCACGACTTTATATGACTTGAAAGGTTGGCTCAAGAAGAGAAAAACTGCTGACAGGAGTAACTGAAGCGAAGACCTAATGGACCAGATTGCATTTTTCCAGAAAAAAAAAACTATTTTGCAAGTAATTTTTTTATTATTTCCTTGTATACTCTATAATGGAAAATCGCTCGGGAAGGTAAATAATAAGTATGAAGAAAAACAAGAGATATAGCAGGAACCTGGTGTAACTTTTGGCGAAGATACAAGTGCCGAGCCAGTTGTTATGAACCCCAATATTGAATTTCTTAAAAGTCTGATGGCACAGAAGACCCTCGCCTATGGATTGAATATCTTGAAGAGATTGTTTTCCTCTACCATTAGACAGACCTCATTAGTTCTCGTTATGCTGCCATGGGAGCGTTAAAACCTGGCTGAAATTTCGCAAGACTAGCTTCGCCAGCTGCATAAATTTCAATAATAATCGCCTTATTCAGAATATTATCTTGAATTCTAACAAAGTGAAATGAGGCTAAATAGACTGCAACACTAGTATGAACCAGAAATCAGGTTCGCCGAAAACATTCTTGTTTTGTGAAACAAGGTTGACCCCTCAATGGAAGAAGAAAAAGCGAAAATCAAATATATTATAAGCTTATAAACTTAAAAGGAGCTTCTTCTATAGAACATGTTTACTTTGCTAGCTTTCGAACGACATCGTTCTTTAACAGACGTAAAGACACGTGTCTTTTCACCCGTTGAAGAAAGATGTCGTTCAAAAGCTAGCAAAATAAACATGTTCTATAGAAGAAGCTCCTTTTGAATTTATAATCTTACAATATAGTTATGGTAATATAAATTTGATGTATACATCCTAACGAAAATCAAATATGTTATTGGAGAGGTCGAAAAAAGAATATTCGTTTGAAACTCTACCTAAACCCACCAGTAATGATCAAGGAGCTCCTTGCCGTGTGCAAGAAGATAGACTCCTTTAAGAAGGATTATCGAGAACATGTTCAAATGTGTAACATATTGTGCAACAATATTTATAAATATATTTAAACTCCTAATTGTACCAAAAAAGAGAGGCACTTGTTCCTTTCGGTACATGAGTACCATCCTCCCGTAAATTATGTTGTAAACCTTAACCTGGATATTCAAGGACAGCATCTCCTCCTATAAACTACCAAACATCTTGTTTCCATTTAGATGTTATTTCTGCAGATCGTGCTGTAACATACCGTTTAAATTTGTCACGTTCTATACTTTTTATTACATTGATGCTATTCACTGTCGATTTGTCACAACCGCGCGACCCAGATTCGCGAATCCCGATTTGAGTTCTTTTTTTTTCTTCAAGATTAAATTACTTCAATGGCTCTATTACGGCCTGTATTATGTATATACTTGGAATGAATAAAAAAGGAATAATCAGAAAACCGAAACTTTATTTTATGGTTTCGAACAATGATCTTCATCTGTAGAGAGGTGGCTTTGATGTCGTGAGAATCTATGGGAGGATATAAGCATTAGCTCTGTGGTAAATTCAAGATCAATTAAAAATTTAATGAGTTGAACACACAACACACACACTATTCATACACCGCCAAATTTTAGCATTGTAGAAAAGAGGATGATCAAAAGCACTATTACCTTATTATACAAGGATTTATAAGAATAATATCAAATATTTCTAAATACAACCCTGAAATTAATTTGTTGCTAAAAGTACAGAGAGAACGCGCGTTAAAAAATAAACGTTTCTGTATTTTTTAATCCAGAGACTCGATCCCACAAGCTTTCATTTAATAAAGTATTCCGACGCTTAATACAACAACTGAGCTAACAAAACACTGCGCTCTAATTAGCTGTATGAACTGGAAACTGTTTTTTATTGTAATATGATTGTAGAGAACCAATCAGAGAAGGAATAAATTTCACACCACATTAAGTCTTTTATTATAGTATTAACTCCATATTTTCTCAAAGAAGGGCTTTACTAGCAAAGTGGACACACTTATTTTGAGGCTTAATGTCGACATAATATGCAAATAGATGGTGTGCAAAGTGCAAATCAAAATTTGGGAATTCTTCACATTATAGATATGATTATCGTCCTTTATTTTTCACCAATTGTATCAAATTTTATTTCCGTTTACCCTATATCTATATACTTTTCCATAAAATCGTTAATATATAAAGATATCGAAAAGTTTTATATCGAAATTTAAAAAAGTACGGCTTTTAAATATCATATTCTAAAATTTAGGGTAAATTTTAATTATACACTGCATGACACTGAATTTGCAACACCAAGAAATACCGGGCAGAAAATTTGAAAATTTCAAGGTAAGGTTAGTTCATCGAGATTTGTATGTAATGCGAATTGCGTAGCTATCACGCGCTTATTGATTGTGATATAAAAGAATGAACTTGCAATTTTGCCAATATTCGCACCTCTGTCTGACAGGAAAAGCATTTGAAATTATTGCTCTTAGGCTCAGAATAAACGCTTAGTAGTTGAGAATGTCAGACAACCGCCAGTCGAGGCAGTTCCAGTAGACAGATGATTTCACGAGAGGTGATTGTACTCAAAAGGGACTGTTGGTTCATACGTCAAATCGGACAGACACCTCGACGTGTCCACAGTGCACCGGCTATGGCAAATATGGTTGAAACAAAGAAATGCAACACAATGGCAGGGTGCTGGTGTAGCCAGAGTGAAGTCAGTACGCGTGGACCGATACATCAGCCGGATGGCGTTGGAGGCACCACAGTTCACTTTAGTCGCCATTTTGAAGGATTTTCAGGACACTCTTGATTCTCGCATATCGACCAGGATCATTATACACAGATTGATCGCCGGCGGCCTACACTCATGGCGCCTCTTAAGAAGACTGCTATTTACCCAACGGCACGAACACCTCCGTTTGTTTGGATAGAGCCACATGGGCAGCGGAATGGCTCAAGGTAGTGTTCTTATATGAATCTCGCTTCTGTTTTAGCAATGACAGTCACAGACCGTGGTGCCGTCTTGGTGACAAGTCCAATCCGGCCGCATCTGTGGAACGCCACACCACACAACAATATTCCATAATGGTCTGGGACCCATCGCCTATGATAGCAGATCACCTCTGATTCGTATTGAGAGCACTATGACGGCCCAACTATATGTGGATGACGTACTGCGGACGGTGACGCCGCCCTTTCTTCAGGGAGCACCAAATACCATTTTCCAGCAGGATAACTCCCGAACTCACACAGCAAACATCAGCCAACATGCCCTGCATGAAATTTCGGTGGTTCCATGGCCACCAGTCTCTTCTGATCTGTCACCTATATAAAACGTCTGAGACCTAATTGGACGTCGTTTACGTGCGCTGCCACAGCTGCGATCAGAAAAATGGTTGACAGGAAATTGACAGCCATCCCTCAGGACACCATCCTATTGAGTCCGTACCAGTATAGCCGTCCGTGGTGGTTACACAACATATTGAGTGAACGGCGATGTCGCTCAGTGTATAGGTGTATTCTGTTCTAATAAAGATCATTTATTGTGCTAATTACAACTACTCTCTTTATGCATATTTTCACAACTAATTCTTGGTCTTGCATTTTCAGTGTCACGCAGTGGATATAGTTTTCACACTTCTACAAAATGTGTTTCTTAGGTAGAAAGTTCTGGAATATCTGCTGTATGTTTTGGGGGCGTTAAATTCATTAAGGGAAGAGGATAGAGAGTGACGTCATGGCAACGCAAGAATGAGCATGCGTAGTGGAGATTAGACTTCCGGAAGATAAGGAGCTCCGGGGAATAGCGGGAGGCCTAGAAACACCACGTGACATGAACTGAGCCATCTTCTGGACTACAATAAAGTCGCTCCACTGCCCCACACGTCTGCCTCCCACAGGGTCCAGCAAGAGGAGTGTATAGCACGAGGTCCCAGGATCTACGTCCGAGCATTCCGAACCTTCCACTACACAAGACTTCCACCGTCCGACACTGTTAGCCCGCCACGTCCATCTACACTGGCTCGGGACGTCCAGCCTCCCTCATGGTCCATCAAGAACAATGCATTGTCCGAGGAGGCGTTATCAAGAACAACGTCCGAGCAGTCAGAATGTCCCCTACACAAGACCTCCACCGTCCGACACTGTTAGCTTTCCACGTCCATCTACACCAGCTCGGGACGTCCAGCCTCCCTCGTGGTCCATCAAGAACAATGCATTGTCCGAGGAAGCGTTATCAAGAACAACGTCCGAGCATTCTAACCTTCCACTACACAAGACTTCCACCGTCCGACACTGTTAGCCCGCCACGTCCATCTACACCAGCTCGGGAAGTCCAGCCTCCTACACGACTGCTGTATCCACTCCTCCTCCCCCAACATCCGTCTGGATTCTGTGAGCACTGCACTATCAAGCCGCATCGTTCCCCGACACTAGATATCTGATTTCACTACAGTATTTTGAAACGCCCCAGCCCCCAACAAGATATCGCACCCCCAATTCAAATTCAGGTTCTCAATTCCAGCCATCCATTGCCTCTCCCACCCTTTCCCCTTGCTAATTTGAGGCACCCCAGCCCCCAGCAACATTATGTGACCTTTACTTCAAGTGTCTCAATTAGCCCGTCATATCCCTCCTTCTTATCTGAAACGCCCCAGCTTCCACCAAGTTACCAACCTCAATACTAAGCAGCCATTCCTCCTGATTATTTGAGACACCCAGCCCCAGCAACATATTTCCACCTCAAATTCGAGTGTCTCAAATAACCTGACATTATATTCATGCTCATCAGAAATGCTCCGACAAATAAACGCATCCAGCCCTTCCTCCATTGCTAATTTGAGACGCCCAAGCCCCCCAACAACATTATGCGACTCCCACTTCAAGTGTCTCAAATAGCTCGCCATTACCCTCATATTTATTTGAAACTTTCCAGTCCCAACGAAATATCGCTCTCAACCCAACAAATTCAGGTTTTCAATACCAACTAACTTTGCTAATTTGAGCCACTTCTTCCCCAACAACATTATAAGACCATCGACTAAAGTGTCTCTAACTAGCCCGCCATTACCCTCATACGCTCTACAGCATCCCAGCCTCAATAAGTTATCGCTCCATTTACTTGAAGTCCCTCAATACTAGTCATCCGTTACGCCAAAGCAAAGCTCCTACTAAGATATTGCCTGCTCCTTGTTCAAGTCAAAGTTCTCAATAATTGTCAAAAGTTGCTCTCATACACAAGAAACTATAGGCCTTAATCCCCAACACGAAAAAAAGGATCCATTCAAGAAACTTTCTCAACTCCAGCCCTCAACAAGAAAGGGATCCATACAAGAAACTATCCCAACCCTAGCCCCCAACAAGAAAGGGATCCATACAAGAAACTTTCTTAACCCCAGCACCCAACAAGAAAAAGGATCCATACAAGAAACTCTATTGACCCCAAACCCAAAATGATCTATACAAGAAACATAGTAACCATCTCCCACAATAAAAAGGATCCATATCGAAACTTTTTAAACCCCAACAAGAAAAAGGATCCATGCAAGAAACTCTCTAGACCCCAACACAAGAAAAATGATCCAAACAAGAAACTCTCTAGACCCCAACACAAGAAAAAGGATCATACAAGAAACTCTCTAGACCCCAACACAAGAAAAAGGATCATACAAGAAACTCTCTAGACCCCAATACAAGAAAAAGGATCCATACAAGAAACTTGGTCAAAAACAAACTAAAAATAAAAGCATCCGTAGAAGAACCACTGACTCATAATCAATAAACGGTCGCTAAAACATTAGGGCAAAGAGTTTTTTTTTAATACAACACATCCGGACTATCTTTCGAACTCAATCGTTCTTCTACAGATACTGAACTACAGATAAAGATGGCTTATATACAGATATGGTAATCTACATTTGATCCAAATTACAATAGAATGAATCGTAGGTTGTCATTGTTAGAATCGACTAAAGGTAAACGTGACGAATTTCCTTATTTAAGAGCTGCAAGCTTTCGGACAATTGCATCCTTCGACAGGCTATTACACGAATTCAAGCTTGTATTCAACCCTGTAAACGACGTTATTTTCTGTAAGTACGTTCGCAGCTCTCAAACAAAGAAACTCATGGCGTTTACCTTTGGTCGCTTCTAACAATCTTTATTTGTTTATATAAAATCTGTAATCTGTAAAGAAAAAAAAACAATTTTTTTCTCAAAATATTTCGAGAGATTTCTCCCTCTTTATCAATTTATTGCACAGTAAACTTAATTTAAAAATTCTTGTAGATTACATGAAATCAAATTTGTCATTGGTCAAAAATAATTAATGATAATAAAACATTAAAGATTAAAAATATGAAAAATCAAAGGCTTTTGTGAAATTAGTAATCTACAAATATTTGCAAAATAAATTTACTGTGCAATAAATTGATAAAGAGGGAGCAATCTCTCGAAATATTTTTAGATTATTTTTTTCTTTACAGATCCAGGTACGCCCTTTTATATAATCTTAATTAATGGATCGCCTTTTGACTCAAATTATATTTGGTTAATCTCCTCTCTCTGCAAGTTTGTTTTAAATTAGAAATAAATTGATTTTAAATCTCCTGAATATAAATTAAATAATACAACAGGTTTCTGGGGAAAAGTTTATTTTCATTTTTATTATCGCAATTTCGTACTTTCGGTATCTCTGCCATTCTACAGGAGTACATCTTCTTCTTCTTTCTTATCTCCACTCAATCATATTAGGGTGTCAAGCTTGTAAAGCTTGAGACTTTGACAACCATCATGATTGGGTGAAGTAGAATGCGTCTGCCTTTGTCATTAAGACTGGGAACACTACTCAGTGGCAGGCCGACTTAGCTCCAAAAGAAATGGCCGCCTCTGACAAGAGGAACAGACGCCATGTGCAGCCACTCCTAACATGGAGTACAAATGCTGCTCATCCTATATCCCTGGATTAGGAGCCCTTACAGGGTACTATCAGCCGGGCCAGCTGAGCCCAGGTTTTTTAGTGAGCTTGTTACTGCTCCCCCTCCTCCTTTTTCATCCGGGCTTGGGACCGGCAAAGGCGGAGTTAATGAAAGAGTACATGAAAACGGCGATTGGCGCAATACGTGGTGTCGCTGGAGACCTGCTGGTGATTCTCCACCAAACTCTGCAGCGGTGGCAGAGGCGCCATATTCATTGTACATAGTGTATATTGTTACACCTGCCTCGACCGTAGGGGCTTCTAAGGGTTTCTGATCAGCGTTCGCCATCTCATAAAATAAACCAGACCGCGTTCTCATAAAGCAATCAACTATTATTTATTAATAATGAAAGAAGTTAAACTGATTTAGAGTAACAACGAACTAAACTCAAAAAAACAAAAGAAGCTCTATCAACTAATTGTATATCGCTCTTATATCAAAAGCCTTATTTACATAAATTTCTATTACCAATTATATTTTATACTAATTTACATATTTTTACAAAATAACTATGCAGAGTGTGACACTTCTCCCTCCTCCGAAATGGTCGCGTCCTCGTGACCGTCTTCCATTCTCGCAAAGTAAGGCTTGATTCTGCTTATGTGAACTGTTGTAGGCTGTGTGCGGTTCCCAGGGTTATCTTCTGGCACGATGGAGTAGTTCACATCGGAAATTTTTTTCAGCACGATGTAGGGTCCGAAATAGCGTCTCAAAAGTTTCTCACATTTTCCAGGTTTTCTTATTGGAGTCCACAGCGCTACCAAGTCACCTGGTTCATAACCAGTTTGCCGATGTTTTTGGTTGTAATAATTAATCATTTTTTCCTGACTTTTCTCGGTATTAACTTTCACAATATCTCTCGTTCTCACGATTTTTTCCATCAACTTGCTCACGTACTCGTCATAATCCTCCGAATCGGGCTCAATGAAGATATTCGTGTCATCCAAAATCGAGACTGGTTCCCTTCCATACAAAAGGAAGAACGGGGAATATTTGGTTGTTTCTTGTATTGTCGTATTGTAAGCATGGGTTATGAATGGTAGTATCTCGTCCCAATTCCTTTGATCTACGTTCACGTACATGCTTATCATATTGATCAATGTTCTGTTCAATCGCTCTGTGAGGCCATTTGTTTGTGGGTGATAGCTTGTTGTGAGGCAATGCTGAATTTGACATATCTTGGTTATTTCTTTCACCAAATTGCTCGTGAATTGGCTTCCTCTATCGCTAATCAGATACCGTGGGGCTCCATGTTTCAAAATCACATTTTCTGTCAGAAATTTAGCAACCTCCCTCGCTGTGGCATCGATGACAGCTTTCGTTTCCGCATATTTTGTGTAATAGTCGGTCAATACTATCATCCACTTCTTTCTGTTCTTCGTAGATGGCAATGGTCCCAAAAAGTCGATCCCAACTCTCTCGAAGGGATAATTTGCAGCAGGGATCGGATGAAGTAGGCCAGCAGGCAACTGATTAGAACCCTTCCTGCTTTGGCACAGATGGCAGGTCCTAACATATTCCACCACATCTTTCAGCATGGATGGCCAGAAATATTTATCCTTTAGACGGTGCATTGTTCTGGTCACACCTAAATGGCCACAGATCATATGATTGTGGTACTCTTTTAAAATGTCCCTCCTTCTCACTCTGGGTACCACCAGCAGCCAGGCTCTTCCTTCTGGCCTCGAATTTCTTTTGTACAGACATCCGTTTTCTTCTTTAAAATTTTCAACGATCGATCGCTTGCCCTCCGTGTCACCGAGGCATCTCTTGATGTTTTCGATATATTCGTCGGAATCCTCGATGACTGGGTTGAAAAACAAACTATCATAGTTATCGTCAAAATCAGCCTCTGGTAATGGACCTCGTGAAAGACCATCTGCATCCAAATGTTTTTTCCCGGATTTATAAATTATTTCGAAGTCATATTCTTGTATTTTTAATGCCCATCTTGCAAGTCTACCTGTTGGATCCCGTAGGTTTCTTAACCAACATAATGCGTGATGGTCCGTCATAACTTTGAAGCGCCTTCCATATAGATAAGGCCGCAACTTCGACATTGACCATACTAATGCCAAGCATTCCTTCTCCGTTGTCGAATAATTACGTTCTGGCTTGCTTAATGATCGACTTATGTATGAAATTACTTTTTCTTGACCATTGATAGTTTGAACAAGGGTAGCACCTAGGCCAATATTTGATGCATCGGTGTGGATCTGGGTCGGTGCTTCTGGGTCAAAATGTGACAATATCGGGGGATTTGTTAGCAAAGATTTCAGAGTTATAAATGCTTCTTCCTGAGATTCTGACCAGATGAATGGAGAATCCTTTCTTGTTAGTTTGAACAGTGGGTCAGCTATTCGCGAGAAGTTCTTAATGAATTTCCTGTAATATGAGCAAAGTCCTATGAATGACTGAATTTCTTTTGTCTTTGAAGGACGGGGAAAATCTCTAATCGCTTTAACATTATGATCTGCCGGTTTAATTCCATGTTTGCTTGTCACGTGACCGAGTATTTCAATTTCTTCAAATCCAAATCGACACTTTTTCCCATTAAGCCTCAGGTTCGATTCACGAAAGCACTTTAAGACAGCCTCGATCCTTCCGAGATGAGTGGTAAAGTCGGGACTGTAGATAACAACGTCATCTAGGTAACAGAGGCAAAATTTCCATTTAATGTTTTTTAGTACATTGTCCATAATTCTTTCGAAAGTAGCTGGGGCATTGCACAACCCAAATGGCATAACATTAAATTCGTATAACCCGTGGGATGTTGTGAAGGCCGTCTTCTTCTTGTCTTGTTCCTCGATCTCTACCTGCCAGTATCCCGATCTGAGATCTATGGCCGTGAAATATCTAGATCCCTGAAGTGTGTCCATAACATCATCAATTCTGGGGATCGGATAAACATCCTTTACCGTTATGCTGTTCAGTTTCCTGTAGTCCACACAAAATCGCCAATTGCCATCTCTCTTTCTAACCAAAATAACCGGAAAAGCCCATGGACTAGAAGATGCCCTTATTACTCCCTCCTGGAGCATATCCTGAATTTGTTCTTTGATGATGTCTCGCTCCTTAGGGCTAACTCTGTACGGTTTGTGTTTTATCGGCTTCACATTTTCTGTTTCAATTCTATGTTTGGCCAAATTCGTCTTGCCCAATTTTGATGAAAATAGATCACTGTATTTCGATAAAACTTGCCTTAATTCATTCTTTTGGCTAAATGTCAGGTCCTCGTTTATCTGAATTTCCGTCACCTTATCTTCCTCATCATTTTCTATATAATTAACCGTGGTGGGAGGACTTGCGTAGCCCAAGGTCTGATTCTTCATTATTTTTAATGTTCGAGGATAAGGATTAGTTATCCATAAATCTGCTAATTTGTTTCTTACCGTGATCAGACATCTAGCAATTCTAAGCCCATTTGTAAGAGTTAGCCTTTCATTTGGTTCAACCACGTATTCGCCATCACCGGCCTTCACGGTTACCCTGACTAGTTTAACACAAAGCCGAGGCACTACTTCATCCTGCTGATTGATTATCTTCCTGGGTGCTTCGTTCGAGTCTTGACACTCGGTCACAATGTCATATTCTAAAATATCCCGTTTGCAATTTATTTTCGCATTTAAACGCCTGAGAAGATCTCTTCCAATTATTAATGACCTCATATTGGACTCCAGAACTACAAATCTATGATTCAACGACTTTTCGTCAATTTTTATAGCCATTGAAATGCTTCCCAATATATTAAGCCTTTTACCATCTGGGCCAATACACTTTCCATTATAGGTCTCAATACGAACGCCAGTTTCGAGAGCAGTTCTCAAATCCACAATCGAGAGATCCGCGCCTGTGTCAACCAAGGCTTCCAATATTCCAATTCTATCAACGCTCACATTTATTCGGCTTTTTGAATCCATCTCTGTGATCGCGCCTATTTTCGACATGCCCTGGTTGACTGGAACAGGCGCGCTTTCTAGTTTAAATCATCCAACACCTCGAATCTGTTGTGAGTTGGAATGCTTGGTCTCTCACACACATCGGCGTATACCTCTGGGCTCAGGTTCCGGGTGTTCAGCGGTTTTTTGTCATCAGACGGGCTGTCTAGGCTAGGGGGAACTTCCTCAACCATGCGAACATATTTTATTCTGCAATACTTTGCCACATGACCCGGTCTATTACATCTAAAGCAGATAGGTCGTCCGTCCTCGGTTCTACCTCTATCATTCCGAGGTTTTCTATCATAAGTGTTGCCAGAAGGAGTTCGTCTATATGTATCCCTTTGAGTGGATCGGGGAAATGTACGAGTCTCCTGTGGGGGGAAGTAAGTTTGGTTTTGTCTTGGTGTTCCTATCATAGGCCTCGAGTAATTTTCAGTTTTATATGATTGAAACTCTCTTGGTCGCCTGTTCCATCCGGCATGATTAGTTTCTTTTTGAGAAATCCGATTCATAAGAATTTTATTCTTCTCCTTTCGTTCCAGGTATTCCTTCTCGAACCCATCGATTCTCTTACATGCTTCCAGAAGTTCGTCGATGGTTTTAGGGGGGTTGAGATATAGCGCCAGCGCGTACTCTTTCTTTAGACCTCCGATTACAAATTGAATTTTTTCCATCTCTTCCATATTGGGCTGGACTTTGCTGCATTGAAGCAATATATCTTCAGCAAATCGCATCGCGAGTTCATTCCACCCCTGCATTCTGTTCAGTTTGAGCATCATCTCGTCCTTGTTCTCTAGCGACGCGAAGTCCTGGATGAGGCGAGTCTTGAAAATTTCCCAGGTGGCAAGATTGACCTTGTGGAATTCATACCAAGTTTTAGCAGGTCCGACTAGGTTCATGGCGGCGTAGCGGGTGATGATGTAATCCGCCCAGCGGTAAAGAAACCCAACTTCTTCAAGAGAAGTGATCCATTGGCGTGGGTCTTCGTCTCCAGCATACTTCCTGATGTTCAAGCTTGGATTAAAGGGTATAGGGTCGAAACCGGCATCTCCACCAGTTGTTACACCTGCCTCGACCGTAGGGGCTTCTAAGGGTTTCTGATCAGCGTTCGCCATCTCATAAAATAAACCAGACCGCGTTCTCATAAAGCAATCAACTATTATTTATTAATAATGAAAGAAGTTAAACTGATTTAGAGTAACAACGAACTAAACTCAAAAAAACAAAAGAAGCTCTATCAACTAATTGTATATCGCTCTTATATCAAAAGCCTTATTTACATAAATTTCTATTACCAATTATATTTTATACTAATTTACATATTTTTACAAAATAACTATGCAGAGTGTGACAATATAATGCATTTTATATTTTTTTTTTAAAATAGTGCAGACTGTGCACTTTGTATGTATTGACAAGATGTCAATAAAATTATTTTAATTGTCTACAGGTGTACAGTAAAAAGTATAAAACGACTTTAAATGCTAACTGTTAGAATTTAACGGCGTTTTATTCTTTTTTATGTACTTCTGTAGAAGGTCAAAGATGCCCGAAAGTTCGAGATTGCGATAATAAAAATGAAAAAACACTTTCCCCCGAGAAACGTTTTGTATTATTTAACTTAAATTAGAAATGCAAATGAATGCTATATAGATAAAACTAAGTTGTATGTTTAAAGTTATATTTCTGTAATAAAAATAGAAGGTTTTAAGTTATATTGGGTGTGGGAATCCGTTTATAATTAGATTATATCATTTTATAATGAAATATATTTTGATGGTGATTGTTTGTTTACAAAACTTACAAAAAAGATAGCCGATCGGACTTGGAAGCTTGTAAATGTAATACCTTAATAAACGTTGGCGTTCAGCCAACCAAAATATTGGCAAATAAATCTTTTATTCAATACAATATTTGCCTTTTTATTATCTAATATATATATATATATATGTCATAAAAAAGACGTATTCTAGGTACGTTACCAATTCATTCATGCAGTCGTGGATGGAAATGAATGATAACCTTTTTTTTTCAAAATTGTATTTATTTTTTTATTATATTTCTAAAACAACAGTTTTCATACATTCAATTTAATAATGTTATTATCTATCTATAAACAAAGAAAACTATTTGGTTGTACTCCTTTTGTTAAGGATTTTAAAAATTAACTCTGTGTTTAGTTCTTTGATTATTTAAATTATAATTTTAGTTATATTATGAAAACAATATTAATAAATATTATGGTTATGAATATAAAATTTTATTTATATTAATGAATAATAAAAATCATATTTTTATTATGTCATATATATATATATAGTAAGGAAGTGGAAAACAGTGAGACACCAAATATTAAAATATCTCAATTTATATATTTAGAAGCGAAATAGTTTAAATAATTAGAGATAGTGCTCCTAATTCTTGTTTTTTAATTTAGCTAATGATGTGGTTGAAGTGTTCGGCGGTGTAGCATGAGCACCTGAGGCCCTTCGTGCTCAACCACAACAGCCACAATGGGACCGTCTTCCACTTAGGAAGGCTCGCGCTTAGAATCCCTATTGTCTAGACCGCCACTTAATTGATTGCCCATGGCCTGATTCCCGGCCCATAGACAGATCCTTTATATTTAGATCTCCTCGGGTAGTGGCAATGTTTAAGGTCTGTTACCCATTATCGAGACGTTTTTGATCGCCCTCATCCTTTTTCCCTAGTTGTCGAAATTCACAAATAGACGAACATACATTAAGACGCTTCATTCTTATATTATTAAAGATATCTATAATAGCAGAATGTACATCATTAGTTCATGAATAAAGCTATGAATAAATCGATAGTTGTCTCTGACAAAAATAACAAATTAGAATAACCTAGTAAAGACTTCCTCAAGTTAATGGTGAACGTAATGTCATTGGCATCTACTGCGCCGATTTTATAGCTCGAGAATTAGGCCAATTCAGTTTTGTCGCGTATTTTCTATAAAAATGCAGGTTTATCCTACGAGTGTCCTAGCAGAATCCTGGTTTGATCTGTGAATCCTATCATAATCTTGGTTTGGTTGGTAAACACTAACATAATCCTAGTATGATCTGTGAATCCTAGAAGAATCCTGGTTTGATCTGTAAATACTAACATAATCTTGGTTTGGTTGGTAAACCCTAACATAATCCTGGAATGATCTATGAATTCTAGAAGAATCCTGGTTCGATATGTAAAACCAAGCAAAATCCTCGTTTGATCTGTAAATTCTGACATAATCCTGATATGATCTGTGAATCCTAATAATCCTGGTTTGATCTGTAAATCCTGACATAATCCTGGTTTGATCTGTAAATCCTAACAGAATCCTTGTTTGATTTGTAAAGACCTCTGAAACACCTAGCAGATTAAAATGGATTGGGGGCACTAATAATACAATGACAAGCAATCTTAAAAGCAGTGACCAACCTGCATTAAACCGAACTTAATGGCACCACCGATTGCATCTGATGTGAGGATGTTTCCTGCACTACCGATGTCTGTGGTAGACCCAGTCAGTCAGTAGAATGCTCAACTTCCTATAGCGACCACTTCGGATGACTCTCCCTTCACTCTCGATTCCTTTCCTCCTCCTTCAGTCTCTTGGCCACATGGTCTCTCCATATCTTCCTCCTTCAGTGCCTTCCTCTACCGAGGGTGGGCCACATGGTCTCTCCATATCTCCCTCCTTCAGTGACTTCCTCTACTGAGGGTAGGCTACATGGTCTCTCTATATCTCCCTTATTCAGTGCCTTCCTCTACTGAGGGTAGGCCACATGGTCTCTCCATATCTCCCTTCTTCAATGCCTTCCTCTACTGAGGGTAGGCCACATGGTCTCTCCATATCTCCCTTCTTCGGTGCCTTCCTCTACTGAGGGTAGGCCACATGGTCTCTCCATATCTCCCTCCTTCAGTGCCCTCCTCTACTGAGGGTGGGCCACATGGTCTCTCCATATCTTCCTCCTTCAGTACCTTCCTCTACTAAGGGTAGGCTACATGGTCTCTCCATATCTCCCTCCTTCAGTGCCCTCCTCTACTGAGGGTGGGCCACATGGTCTCTCTATATCTTCCTCCTTCAGTACCCTCCTCTACTAAGGGTAGGCCACATGGTCTCTCCATATCTCCCTCCTTCAGTACCTTCCTCTACTGAGGGTGGGCCACATGGTAACTCCAACTCATCGTTTAACAAAAGTTTTGCTAGAGTAATTGCTTTCGCAGATGATGTGACATTTGTGGTATGGAGTTCAAACATCTATGATCTTCAGTACAATATTACCAAATGTCTAATAAAAATCAAAGCCTGGTGTGAAAAGGTAAAACTTTCACTAAGTCCAAACAAAACAGGTATACTCTATCTACATAACTATGAAAAATTGCCCATTAATTTTGATGGAAAAATAATTCAACCATCAGAAACTGTTAAAATTTTGGGAGTTATTTTTAAAAATCATAGACAAAGGAATAAGATTAATTTTGGAACACATGTTGACAATATAATTATGAAAGCTACGAAACTTAAGAATATATTATTCTCGTTATGTGCACGTACTTGGGGCATTGATACTCGGCGTAGATTGATCTTATATAAAGCTATGATACGCTCTACAATAAGCTATGCATCAATTATTTGGTTTCCTTTTATCACTGCAGCAAAAAGATCTAAGTTGAATTCTCTATACAATATAAAATTCTTATTAGATGCATTCATGCTTATAGGACTTCATCTTCTTACATCACACATATACTAGCGAAAACTCCTTTACAGTCCGATTATCTTGAATTATCACAAATAAAGTATAATATGACAAATTCTCTCACAGATCAAACACTCAAAAATAAACCTTCAAAAAGAATTAAATAAACTATATCTGAATCAAAAATTTAAGTTTTATCTTTCTCAATCTAATGAACTGTTCAAGAAATTCTTTCCAATTGCTGTCCAAAATTTCATTTCTTCTGATAAAATTCACTACTTTATTCTTAACAGGCAAAGGACCCTTCTTAAGTTTCCTATTCAAACTGAATGTTATCAATGATCCAACATGGGAATGCCGCTTAGATGTTGAATCACCAGAGCATCTTCTTTTAACTTGCCCTCTGACTAATCAAATTGTATGTAGATACTTTGAAACATTACCAAATTCTCTTTGTGTATATACTCTATCTTATGAGAACTTTGTTAAGTTTAGAACTATTTGTACAATAATTTACAAAACACTACTAATCCATCGTGTAAATAATTAATCATATATATGTAAATAATACTGGCACAGCACAATAGTCCTTTGGACTTCGTGCTTTTTGTAACAATAAATAAATAAATGGTATCTCCATTTCTCCTTCTTTCAGTGCCTTCGTCTACTGAGTGAGGGGGGCACATGATATTCCATTATCTCCCGCCATCTGCGTTGTCCATGTGAATAAATTTTGGCTGGTACTGTGGCATAGCCCCAAAAACCTGATACAGGCTTGGTCCGCCCAGTACTACCCATTTCTAAGAGTCATTCCTCTATCCGCCATCTGGAGAGGCGTCCAATAGGGGGAACTAGCAGACCCCACACGGGTTAAATCCTTTACCTGTATTTATTGTCAACATGTGTCCCCCTATGTTTTATGATTTAACTAAATAGTTTATAGTTCCGCGTGAATAAATAAGTGAAACATCGTCATAACCAAGCTAACCTGAAATCATTTTCTCAACGCTGGATAATCGTTATATGCGGGAAATCAAAAGAATAAATATTTATAGGGAACAGATAAATATAGCGCACACACTAAGTGGAATAGAAATATAAGCTGTAAGGTTATAACGAGTCTTGTTCATCACGGAAGGCATCTGTTGTGTATATATTTGCATACTTGGGATATTTGCAGAAATTCAAATATTTTCTTTGCATACTCGATTCTGGCTTCATGTATAGATAGCGCTACAAGTTGTTAGCAGTCAGTCAGTCCATATTGTAGAAGTTAGTGTTCTAATAAATTCTAAGAGAATGTAGTGGCCTGGTATTGAGCAACCCACACAGAGGCACACAACAGCATCAAATTTTGAACGGACAAACGGAGCTATTCTAAATATTAAATGTCCAGGTTAGTGCCAATATGTGTATATGTGAAATACTGTGCAATATAATGTGGTAATACACTTTAATTTAGAAAATACATTTTTATTCTTTTTATAATGCTATTAATCAAATAAAGATTACATATTTTTGGCACTTGTGTTTCTTATGTATTAATCATTTAGTTTTAGCCTTTACTTTTGTGTGATTATATGTATACACTTCTCGCTACAGACTTATAAGCCTATGTGCCCACAGGTTCCCTTAAATACCTCTAACCTGTACAATAGTAGAATGGTCTGGAGTTTGATTTGGCGAAACCACTAAGTGGGTTCCCCACTATTAGTCACACAAGCCCTCATTCATATTTTTTCTTAGAATAAATGTGTCTCTTCATTTTTCAATCTTATTCAATTTTCTATCACCGCAGTAAGGGATATAAAGGTCTACTGTGGTGGTTTTAATTATTAATATGTAATATATAATAAGAAACATATATAAGGGCCAAAAATATGTAAATTTTATTTTTAAATGAAACTGTTTTTTTTTTTAGAATTTGTTTCAATTCTTTTCTATGCTGGGTCTGAATGGTGGGTTCCAGGGGTACGACTTTGCTCTTCATCTTCCTCCTGTATGCTACACAACCAAACGGGAGCCTTCAAACTTCCAAGATTCATCCTTCTAAAAGTATCAAGCCTTCCGAGGAGGAATTTTGGAATCAAGCCACACCGACGTCTAGCCAGCCGCTGTTCCAAATTCCGCGTGTGGATGAAGGACGTAGATATAAGAAATCACACCGCCAAGTTCTGTGCAGAGATGCTTTCGGAGAAAGCTTTTAAAAGATTAATGGCCTCACGGTTGAAACACGGCCGCTCGATGGCGAGAAAGAGGATAGCGCCTCGGAGTGATGGCAGCAAAATGTTCGCCGTCCTTCAATGTCAAATTTCCAACGGTGACATCACTGAGGCCAGGGTTAGAGGCAACGTACGCCGGGTTTCAGGAATTCCTTTACCAAAGTGTAAGCTCGCTGGCAAAAATCGCTGCCAAATATTCCACAAACTACTTCGTATGTTTCCCGAGCTTCGCTCGGCACTAGATGACCAATGGACAACCCCGACTGAAGTGTTGGAGACCTGGACGACGAAGGGGACTGTCAACAGAGTGACATCGGGAATTGAGCGGAAGGCTCCCGAAAAACATCGGATATTGCTAATCCATAATTCATGGAGGAACTCTCCCGAAAACAACCCGGACGATTTGCCCTACCCGCTCAAGCCGTACAACTCGGAACAGATGATTATCGAGGACAGAACCACACCGTTCTACCTCGAGAATACCATATTCCCCAATGACAACTCTCTTAGTACCCCTCTGGCTGAAGAACGCTACGTCAACCACCCCCTTTCAAACGTGGAGGATGAGATGTCTCAGCTCGACCTGGCAAGCTTAGTGGGGAATATCTTGAACCTCCCCAATAGTTCCAAATCGTCGAGCAATAACGTAACCATCGTGTTGAACCCCGTGTACGAGACGGTATCTCTGGATACTACCACGTTAGGAGTGGGGCTGGTCACCATCAAACACTTCAAGAACCTCTACACCGACACCTTCATAATGAAACTACTAAAAACGTTAAAGCCGACCGTGAACAAGTCAGATAACGCGATGAACAGCGTCAAGAACAACTCTAAAATTGCCAGTACGACACCCACTACAGTTGAGAAGAAGAACCTGAGGCAATTTGGGGCCAATAAAGCAAGCTACTTAAAGAGGCCAGCCGTAGTGATGATCTTGCCGTACAACAGGCTCTTTGAAGATGGTAAACCGATGACAGATCGAAAGAAGATTTTCGAAACTCAGCCTCCTGCAAGAGATCATTATCCTGCAGTAACCAGTCCTGTTAGATACACGGGCAATGTCTATTTCTACCAACGGGGATCGAAGGAGGATAGCTCCGAGAAGAATCCTCGGACCAACGCGTCGAGTGAGGATTCCAACGTGGACTACTACATCGCTATGAACAACGTGCTCCTCGGGTTCAACAGTCTCTCTGGAGACTTCAAAGTGGTCGGCTTGAAGACAGACACCCTCGCTAACAGGACCATTCAAGATAAGAATTATTTCTGGGGATCGAGTAGCAGTCTCCCACTCAATACATTTCCTCCCGAGTACCCCGAAAACTTCGGAAAGGACCCCAGTTTAAAAGCGGCGAACAATTTGAAGAATACCTGCTACGAGGTTATACTGCCGCAAGATAAAAACGTGTCGACTGAATTGACGTGGCAGAGACCCAACATTGTAGCCGACATCATCTCCCGGATTGCCAACGAGCTGATCAATAACGGCGTCTATGTGATGCCGCAGAAGCTTCAGGAAGGCAACAAGACCCGTCAACCGCCCTTCGAGCCTCCAACGTCGCAAAATTTGAAGTCCCCAGCGGTGGCCAAACCCAGCGGTAGGCAGTCCATCGTCATCATTATGGACATCAACCAGCTGAACGGCGACAGCAACGATCCCAACCAGCAGCTCTTCCTGACTAACTCAGCCCAAGATGTGCCATCATTCCTAAGGCCCCAAGTTATCTTCACCACACCGGAACCACCTTACGGCAGGGCATTAGGTCTTCAGATCGTACCGCGGGAGCGCAGCACTCCAGACGGCCAGAAAATAGTGATCGTCCTCCCGACCCCCGAGTTGAAAGTCAAATATCTCAAACCCTCTCCCTCAATCGCAACCAGATCCCTCGCCTCATACCTCGAAAGACTCCCGAAAGATGCCACTAAGCTGATCATCCAGAACCTAATCGCCTACAACAGCAGAGGTGTCGTGGCGAAGGCACCTAACGATGCGGATACGAAGTCGAACACTCAAGACGATGAAGATGACGATTCCACCGTCAAACGGTTGACCACGCTGGACGACCAGGACGATGCGGAGTCGACGACAGACGAGGAGATGTTCGAGCTGTCCGAGTTTTCCCGTCAATGCACACCAAAGACTGAAACCATCGCCACTACAGCCCCCAGCACTACTGCCTCTGCCCTAACTACTAACGCGACAGCATCAACTTCGTCGTCTACTGACGTTGCCTCCACTACAACAACAACCACAGGGATAACCCTGCAATCTTCCACAACCAAGAAATGCCGAGCTACCTCCAAACACCTTCTCCATTCCATCCTGTCGAAGTATTCCTTCCCCGAGATGAAGGTGGTCTTCACGACTCCCAACGACGACTGGGCTATCATCACCACCACTACAAGCTATCAATCAACATTCGACCCAATCTTCCTCCAGCCCATCAAAACCAACTCGGGCAACAAGGTACTGGTCCATTTACTGCAAGTCCTGACGTCCTACACGGGCGGCCACAAGAAGCTGGTGTTCCCGAGCACACAAGCACCTTTCGAGTGCCTCCTCACAGCCACGCCTCAGCTATTGGTCGACCACAGCAACGACACTACCTCTGCCCCCACCGCTCCAGCCACTCTCAAGCACGTCGATGTCCCGGCCTTCTACGACGACAGCCTCTACCAGCTGAACCCACAGCTTCACCAGTCCTCAGACTACTATGAATCCAACTAAGGTGTCGCCAATAAACTTCATCCGTCCTTGGTTTCCATAGTCACAATCCTAGGATTCATTTAGAGACCCTACATAATCCACTACCCTTTTAAATACCATATTGAAAATGGCTAAATTTATAGGGCAAAACCCAAATAATTAATATTCTCTCAATGAATTTTAATAATAAATTATAAATGATCTCAATAATATTCATATAGCCCATATGTTTTTCTTGATTAAAGTCTGTTGAGGAGATATTTTGATTTGAGAGCAAGCATTTCAAATAAAGAAAAATATACTCACACACACATTGAGAAAAATATCTTTATAATTTTAATAACTTTCACACAATTGTACCTTAAATCATGAATACATACTCTCAAGTACAAAACTTAACAAAGTTATACCTTTTAGCATGTATATCGGGATTCAGACAATAACTATGAAAGATATTTGATACAAAGTGACCTATATTGAAAACACACGAGATAACCAAGTGTGAAGAAAATTGCCTCTGTCTCCTAAAAAAAAAAAAAAAAAAACAGACGACCGGCAACAAAAAACTTTACTTTCTTAAGTTTTTTTTCCCATGAGTATATATTGATTTTATTTTAATGGGAGAGATAGCCATTTGTCTATTATATCGAGATATATATACTCTCAGAAAATGCCCAATCCTAGATAAATAGTGTAGGAGTATAGTATTTGCTTTAGGACTAGACTACCATTCTAAAATGGCCAATTAGTCGAGCAAAAGAGTGAGAGTATAGTATTTGCATATCAAAAAGAGAGGCACCTCTACCTATAAAATTCACTAAAACAACCGGTTTATCGATTTTTTTCTCTCTGCAAAGCAAACAGACTCAAGTAAATATGCTGCGCAATACCAGCTTTGGAAAATTCCTTCAAAAAGTCAACAACCTGTATATCATTGCTTCAGACAATAACCTTTATCAAAACAGTGGCGGGGTTCTTATCATTGATCTGAGTAGTCTGCGCTCTTTTTACACAAAATAACGAGAAATTTTTCTTTCTTATTCTTATTTGAAATGCATTCAAAAATAAACGTTCTTTTCTCGTCTGACTTATAATTTAATAAAACCAATAAAGCATTCAAAGTTTCTTGTTCAAATTTATTTATCTAGCTTTCAGACTTAGCATGCCCTTCAACATGAGCAAAACTAGTAAACAAAAATATTCCAATTTCTAAATCAACCTAACCTAATTTAACCTATCCTAGTGTATTGATATATAGTCTGCAGCATCTTGCTACCAGTGGTTCGCAGAAATGAATATCTCACCAAACCTAGATCTGAAACACTACTTGAAGTCTATCTTTGAGAAATATTGAATCTTCATTGTCATGCTCAAGCTGTATCAAGATGATATCCTATGAGGCTGACATAGAACTGAACTATAATAAAAGAAAATAAGACCTAATCCAAATAATTTATTAGTGTGTGACGTTTCGGCAACAGAATTGTCACCATCATCAGACATAAGAATAAATAAGAAATAATATCACGGCAAGTTCTTAAATAGTCTATTTAATCACTATTTACCTAATCACTAATCACCTTATGATATTTTTCTCATTTATTCTTATGTCTGATGATGGTGACAATGCTGTTGCCGAAACGTCACACACTAATAAATTATTTGGATTAGGTCTTATTTTATTGTATTGTAGTTCAGTTCTATGTCAGCCTCATAGGATATCATCTTGTTACAGCTTGAGCATGACAATGAAGATTCAATATTTCTCAAAGATAGACTTCGAGTGGTGTTTCAGAGCTAGGTTTGGTGAGATATTCATTTTTGCGGACCACTGGTATCAAGGTGCTGCGGAGTATATATCAACTAGCCGAATGACCCGGGCAACGCCCGTGTTTTACCCGATTGAATGTTTTTATTCAAATACTATTTGTTACAATTATAAATTGGCGCCTTATATAAATGCATATATTAGTTAATAACTATAGCCTATGTGCTTTATCTGTCTATATACTGTTGGCTTCCGTAGGCGTCTCTTACTGGGAAAAAGAAAGAGAGGATTCCATTTGGTTATTAACTAATATATGCATTTATTTAAGGAGCGACCCGCTCCAACACAATAGTTACAAAAACGAAAAAAGCTAGTGGGGGGGGGGGCAAAGGTGGCGTGATCGTAGCCAACCAATAGGAGGGCGCCATTCCAAAAAAAAAAAAAAGCAAACGGTGACAGAGTTGAAAACTGATTAAGATATGAAGAATTGATGACGCTCGTAACTGTATATAGATTACGCTAGGATAGATCAGGTTAGGTTGATTAAGAAATTGGAATGTTTTTGTTTACCCTGATTAGTTTTTCTTCTGTTGAAGGGCATGTTAGTTTAAAAGCTAGAGAAGTAAAATTGTACAAGAAACTTTGGATTATAATCTATAATCCAAATTGTGCATTATCAACTGAACTACAAGAAAACCCTCATCGCCAAACCATTTATTTTCTCCACGTGAACACACCATACGAACTCTAAACGCCAGTAAGATCGTCCTTGCCGTCACTGTCAATCTCGATATTTAGGTCAACTGAACACCATGTGACCATTTTAGACCCTTTATATAGAACTTTCTAAACGAAATACCAAGCGACGGTGGTATAATGGTTAGCATAGCTGCCTTCCAAGCAGTTGACCCGGGTTCGATTCCCGGCCGTCGCATTTTTTTTTTTTTTTTTTTTATTATTATTTTTATTTTTTAATAGATAAAATCGTTTTTATTTTTGCTTGCAAGTCGAGTTCGACTTTTGGTGATTATATGGTTACACATATTCTCCAATTCTATCTGTTAGCAACCATCACTCGCAATTCAGCTAGTGACCTTCCGTTAGTTTTCCTGACTTCTTCTAGCCATCTCATTGAAGGTCTTCCTTCTTTCCTCAATTCTTCCCAACATCAACTATTTTCTCTCATTATATGTTTGAAGTAGATCAGTTTTTGTTTACATATTTAGGATTCTAGGGGTCTAACATAGGATTAATTTCATTTAAGATTTTAAACATTTTATCTGTCCATGGCACTCTGAGAGTAACTTTATCTATGTCCACAATTCAAAGGGGTAATCATTTTTCTAAAAGTCAAGGTTTCATATCCATAAGTGTGACCACAGGAGCTACCAATGTCTAAAATTATATTATTTTTATTAAATGATATTTATCTCGTTTAAGCTTAATTCTTTGAATCTAATTTTAATTAAAATGATTTTTTTAATTTAAATTTTAAAATATTTAATAAAAAAGGTAAAATTTTCAACGTTTTTTTTTTTTGTTTTACTAATCGGTAGAGAACGTGAAACATCCATGGAATGGATAACACAAAAAGGAACGAATTAAAGCCGGGATAAGCTTTTGATTTCATTCTTGTAATGACAAAATTATAAATACCCTTCCCCCCAATTACATAGATATCTTTGAAATTTAGCAAGAAAAACTTTTGGTTAGCAGCCCTAATCTAAATAATTTAGTGTGTGACGTTTCGACAACAGCATTGTCATCATCAAGACAAAATAATAAATGAGAAAAAATATCACAGCAAGTTCTTAAATAGTCTATTTAATCATTATTTAAGAACTTGCTGTGATATTTTTTTTCGTTTATTATTTTGTCTGATGATGGTGACAATGCTGTTTTCTTTCATGTCTTTCATGATCCTGTCAAGTTTCTTCATTGCGTCAGTTCCTTTCAATCTTGGATCTCAAGAATATGAAGTGATCAACTATATATCAAATTTTCTTGTTAAATTTCAAAGATATTTATGTAATTGGGAGGGGGGAGGGGTATTTATAATTTTGGTCATTACAAGAATTAAGTCAAAAGCTTATCCCAGCTTTAATTCGTTCCTTTTTGTGTTATCCATTCCATGGATGTTTCACGTTCTCTACCAATTAGTAAAACAAAACAACGTTGAAAATTTTACCTTTTTTAGTAAATATTTTAAAATTTAAATTAAATCATTTTAATTAAAATTAGATTCAAAAAATTAAGCGCAAACGAGATTAGTATCAGATTTGAAAATTAAATATGAGAAGGTTTGGTAAATAATATTTTTTCTAAAAAAAAAAAGATAAAGAAATCGAACAAAGACAAGCAAAATAAGTTCAATAAAAACTTTTTAAGCGTTGACTTTGAAAGTAAACATGCAGGTTTTAAAAAAGGCTGACTACTTTATGCTTACTGTATATATATTCTCTGAATGTGGTGTCAAAATTTAAATGAACAAACACAAAATGTGAATTTTTCAATCAATTATTTTTATTGTAAATAAAGAAAAATTTTATACACAAATCGTTTGCATAGCTTGCCCACTTAAAAGTTATAAATGAATTTAGGTATTAATTAAAAAATTATATATAAAGATTTAGAGGAGCGCGTGGGTTTTCAAATCACACAAAGAAGCTTGAAAATACTTAGAGATAATCCATATTGAGAATTTTGTATGATTTTGTATGTATCCTCATTTCTTTTCACACGTAACATGAACGGCTGGCTTCTCCCTGGAACACACACACGTGTAGCTTAGAAGTCACTTAATTACATATGGGTATTATATATCTATATCTCGAAAATAAATTGGAATCACATATGGGAATTGAAAATATCGCTGAGAACATAGCACAATATCTCTTAATTATATATGGGAATCCGAGATGATGCCGACAATATGCATTCACTTAAGATTTTTTTTTTTAATTAAACAATTTCTACTACCCTTACTGCAATGGAAAAATTAAAGGGATTGATAACAGATGGCGCGCTAGTGCATCATATTACAAATGCATTCACTTAGCACAAACCATTTAATTACCTATGGGAATCGAAAATTGCACTGAGAGCAAACATGTCATATAGCAAAAATCATTTAATTACCTATGGGAATCGAAAATTGCACTAAGAGCAAACATGCCATATAGCAAAAATCATTTAATTACCTATGGGAATCGAAAATTGCACTGAGAGCAAACATGTCATATAGCACAAATCATTTAATTACCTATGGGAATCGAAAATTGCACTGAGGGCAAACTTGTCATATAGCAAAAATCATTTAATTACCTATGGGAATCGAAAATTGCACTGAGAGCAAACATGTCATATAGCACAAATCATTTAATTACCTATGGGAATCGAAAATTGCACTGAGAGCAAACATGTCATATAGCAAAAATCATTTAATTACCTATGGGAATCGAAAATTGCACTGAGAGCAAACATGTCATATAGCACAAATCATTTAATATTTGTAATGTTCTTTCGATTAAATATATAAATATGCTTTACCAAATTAAAAAACAAATTTTAATTATATATCTTTTAAAGCTGTATATGTTTAGTATTTGTTATTAAAGTTTAAAACACATTTAAAATTTATATATTTTATTCAATGAAGATCAAAATTACATAAATATCACAATTAATTATACACTGCGTGACATTGAAAATGGAACACCAAGAAATAGTGGCCAGAAAATTATGCAAATTTCAGGGTAGACCCGCCTAACCGAGTTATGCAAACGATGTAAAATGCGCAGCTCTCGTGCGCACATGGAGTAAGATATAAGGGAAGGAACTTGCAGAAAGGACAGTATTCGTGTCGTTATTTCTTCAAGGAAAATCATTGTAGAAATTTTGTTCTTGTGTCAAAAGACACGTGTAATAACAGAGAATGCCAGGTCATCGTAAACGGAGGCAGTTCAAGCAGACAGACGCTTTTACGAGGGGCATGGTGATCGGACTGAAAAGGGCAGGTTGGTCCATACGTCAAATCGCAGCTGATACACACCTTGGTGCGTCCACGGTGCACCGACTGTGGAGAAGATGGTTGGAACAAGGAAATGTGGCAATTTATAGGAATGTCGGTGCAACCAGAGTGACGTCAGCACGTTTGGATCGGCGTATCCTTCGACAAGCAGTGGCGGCCCCACAAGCCACTTGTACCGCCATCCTGCAAAATGTGCAAGACACCCTAGATCATTCCACCTCGACCAGAACCATTTCCCGTTGATTGGTTGCTAATGGCTTGCACTCATGCCGTCCGCTAAGAAGACTGCCATTGACCCCACCGAATAGGCGCCAACGTTTGGAATGGTGCCGGGCTAGATCGACGTGGATGACGGAATGGCACAGGGTCGTGTTCTCAGATGAGTCGCGTTTCTGCTTGTCCAATGATAGTCGCCGTGTACGCGTGTGGCGTCGACGTGGAGAAAGGTCCAATCCGGCAGCAATTGTGGAACGCCCCACCGTGCGACAACGTGGAATCATGGTTTGGGGCGCAATCGCGTATGATTCCAGGTCACCTTTACTTCGTATTCAGGGCACTATGACGGCCCAACGATACGTTGATGATGTGCTGCGACCGGTGACACTCCCCTACCTTCAGGGGGTATCCAATTCCCTTTATCAGCAGGATAACGCCCGACCGCACACTGCTCGCATTAGCCAACAAACTCTGCAAGATGTACGGATGCTTCCCTGGCCACCGTACTCTCCTGATCCCTCACCAATCGAGCACGTCTGGGACATCATTGGACGCCGTTTGCATGCCTTGCCACAGCCGCGTTCAGAAGACGAACTGTGGCAAATGTTTGAGAGGGAATGGAGAGCCATCCCTCAGGACGCCATCCGTACTCTGATTGACTCTCTACCTAGACGTGTTGCTGCGTGCATCGCCGTCCGCGGTGGTCCTACTTGCTACTAAGCCCACGCCGTTCTCGCTCTGTATTATGACTATCATTTTGAAATAAAGATCACTTATTGTTCGTCCCTGTCTCTCTCTGTCTGCCGAGTTTCATCACTTTCTGGCCACTATTTCTTGGTGTTCCATTTTCAATGTCACGCAGTGTATATCTTAACTACATAACATTAAGCCATCTATTCTTAGTTTTGTTTTCGTCACCGGTCCAATATTTTTATTTTCACAGACTAAATTATGAGATTAATTTATAAATGAAAAATATGCAAAACAAATGAACAACTATATACATTCAGTATATACACTTTTAAATATATTCACAACAACAATTACAGTGCTGCCAAATCCAAACAATCAAAAATAAATTAATTAAACAGAGTATTTAATAATATTATTATAAGGTATATTACAATATTATATATAGAAATTTAAATCATGGACAAAACTTAAGGAAGTTGTACCTTTTAACATATTGTAGCAAAGTATTTATTGTTCTATTAACAGAGTATCATTTTTCATCTTTATATTTTGTTACTCTGTGAACTTCCCTGATTACTTATCTTTTGTTTATCATTCTTATTTTGTTCTTTCCCTAAATAAATTTCTGTATCATCCCGAAGTTTGTCTTTTCTAATTTTCCATATGGCATTTTGGTGGATATGCTTTGGTAAATTAGGGAAGACAAACTGAAGATCGCCGAGAAGACCTAGAGGCCATGGGTGCTGTGATCTATATTTTCAGAGACTGACTCCAGGATTCCAACACCGTGTCAAAGCCAAGACTTCCCTCCAAGATGACGATGTCCCTATAGACGATACGACGACAAAGCCGCTCTTCACGC
>CP092876.1:25385503-25397814 GCA_030710605.1 Cordylochernes scorpioides
TCAGAACAGCACTACAGCTGCAAGATCTGGCCGTTGGTTTTAAAGGCTGCTCATTGTAAAGGCTCAAGAATTTGATCAGAGCAGCTCCACAGCTGCAAGATCTGGCCGTTTGTTTTAAAGGCTGAACATTGTAAAGTCTCTAGGAATTAATCAGGACAGCTCCACGGCTGCAATATCTGGCCGTTAGTTATTAAGGCCGCCAATTGTTAGGGTTCAAGGTATTGATCAGGACAACTCCAAAGCTGTAAGAACTGTTTGTTTTGAAGGCCGCCCATTGTAAAGGCTCAAGAATTTTTATCAAGGTAGTTTCACAGCTGCAAGATATGGCCGTTGTGTGGTTTTAAAGTTCGCATGTTGTAAAGGCTCTAGGAATTGAGTAGGACAGCTCTACAGCTGCAAGATCCGGCCGTTGGTTTTAAATGCCCTTATTGTAAAGGCTCAAGGAATTTATTAAATTTCATTTTTAAATTTTTCCTCCATAGCTCTATCTCTCTCAAATTTATATTATCTTTATATCCTGTGGGATAAACAGGTACAGGTGTTTCAATTGTCTTCTTCAATAATTGGCATATTGTTTCTTTTAGTTTATGTTGTTCCTCTTGAAAGTTCCTTTCCACCTTGGTGGTTCTTATATACTTCATACTTATCCCCAAGTACACATTGAGCAAACCATGATAATCATATGATAGGTAGTTAGCGAATGCTTTTACTTTTTTTTTGCTGATCCCAAGTACACGTGGTACAGGCCATGATAATAATGGTGGGTAGTAAGCGACTGCTTTTTACTGTAAGCGCACCACATGTCTACACATGTGAAAGCAGTTCGACTTTGCACTTACAAATGTGCCAGAGCCCCGTTTGGTTACTTGCACTCGCTGGTGGGGTTGGACTTTTGCAAGAATCGGGGGCCATTTACTGAAAGTACAAAACATATCTATACATGTAGAAAGCAACAATAAGACTCAATCCAAATAAATTAATAGTGTGTGGCGTTTCGGTAACAGATTTGTTACCATCATCATATATATATATATAATTTATTCTTTCGTCTGATGATGATAACATTGCTGCTACCAAAATGTTACACATTATTAATTTATTTGTATTGGGTCTTATTTTCATGTAGCTCTAATCTATAATCCAAATTGTGCTTTATCATATAGAGAGCAGTTAGACTTTTGTACTTACAAATGTGGCAGAGCCCCCCATTGGTTACTTTCATTTACTAGTGGGGTTGGACATGTTCAAGAATCTGGAACCATTGAAGCCATTTTTTAAAAAAGAAATAAATGAGGTATTCAATCCCAGATGGTTACTGTCAAAAATGGAAGGTTCATACCAATCTTCTACTAACCCTATTTATTTACTAAAGGCAGAGCTGACTGCTACAGGGCGCGTCCCCAGGTGGCAGATAGGGGAAGGACCTTCAGATATGAAACAAGGAGAATAACTCTGATAAATAAGCAGTTGCGAACCAACAATAGCATTGTTAGAAGAGGAGAAAGACCTCTTTTAAAATCCTGAGTTCAACTGACCCGGTTGATGGACCTCAGAAAGGGTCCCACTCCAGGGATACGGAGGAGCTGCGTCTGTACTCATGTTAGAGTCGGCAACAAAGGCTTCTATGTTAGGAACAGCCTCAAACTACAGGCAAAGTCAGACTTTCACCAAAGTGTGCCTGGATCATGGTGCCATGATCAACGAAAGCTGCACCACTACACACCATTAAAAAAACTTCCTGGGTCCCAAGCCAAGATAAAAAAGGAGGATGTGGAGCAGTAACAAGCTTACTGAAAAACCTGGGCTAAGCTGGCCCGGCTGATAGTACCTTGTAAGGGTTCCTGATCCAGGGATACAAGATGTCTGTACTCCATGTTAGGAGCGGATGCACATGGCGTCTGTTCCTCATGTCAGGGGCGGCCATTTCTTTTGGAACTAAGTCGGCCTGCCACTGAGTAGTGCTCCCTATCTTAATGACAAAGGCAGATGCATTCTGTGGTTGTTGTTTCTTATCCCCTTGTGTAAAGATTACACGAATTCCATGAGTTCATGCTCCTCAAGCTGTTTTATGATAAGCAGTGGCCTCTCCCAAAGGTCCTGTTTAGTGCATCTAATTTTATTTATGCTTATGAGGTGATACAGCAACGTCTTTACAATAAGAGAGGAGACAAAATGAATCAAATCCAGAAAAAAGAAGTGAGGACTTCTCGGTCATTAAAGTCTGAGAGGCAAGGCCTTCAGCCAGTTCAGGGCTTCCGGGGTGACAGAGTGGAGATTGGAGATTCCTCCATTGAATTTGTACAGCGGGCAGTCATCTAGTATATGGGACATTGATTGTGGGACGTTGCAGGCACAAAGTGCATCTAATGCAAGCCAAAATGTGCTCTGGAGCTGCAGGTTCCAAGCTACATTTTGGACAAGTGGAGTAGATTTTGTTGTTAGTCTTATTTTCAATGGCTTGAGATGGCCTGTTCTTCACCCAGTGTGGAGATAAGAAAGAAGACTGGATTAATGGGGCATATTTCCCTCTCCTTTAGATGAGAAAATCTGAAGCACACAAGTGTAACTTTCCTTTGAGAACCTCAAAGCTTCAAATAGAGAAATTCCTCCTGAAGCTCTACAGTAAAAACACCAACAATACTCATCACAGCATCTATGATTTATTAAGAAACCATTCATTCATAGTCATATCCCAGTTTTACTGTATTATGCTTTATTTAATGTGGAAAAATAGTACAAAAGGTGAAATTGTACTGGTATCAGATGGATAAATTAGGAAAAAGGCTTCTCCTGATCATACAACATTGATTTTTTTATTCCAGAATTGGTCAAATACCCATTCTTGATTAATCAAGAAAAGCTAACCACATATATAGTTTCAGGCCGTTAGGTATTTGGCCAATTCTGGGGAATAATTAAAAATCAATGAATAGTTGATATTTATTCTGACATATGCTGCAAGCCATTAGCAAATTTTAGTTTCATGATCAGATGCCTTTTTCTTAATTTAACCACCTGTTCCCAGTACATTTTCAATATTTTACTTTCTTTTTTCACATTGAATGGCGTTCTCACGCACTTCTGGCCTTAACTACCCTTTTCATGATTTTTCGGGATGCTTGAATGACCAGTCTTTTGGCTGCTTAGGTACAGCTTGTACCATGTTGACGAGGACCAACAGCCCTAAACACGTATGTGGTTAGCTTTTCTTGATTAATGTGTGTTTGGCCAATTCTGGAATAGTTAAAAATCAATGAATAGTTTATGTTTATTCTAACACAAGCCATCAGCAACTCCTAGATGCACGGTGAGGAGATGCCTTTTTCTTACTTTAATGTTATCTTTTTGCCGTCATTTTTAAAAACTAAATATGTTCACAAGGTAATAAAACCAAATAAATAATTGTACGACATTTCGGTAACAATGTTATAACTGAAACGTCACACTATTTATTTATTTGAATTCGGTCTTATTACCTTGTGATTATAATCCAAATTGTGGCTTGTCAAATAAATATGTTCTTCAAGATTTGTATAAAATTATATAACATGTATCAAATATAACTTGTGTCCAATTGGCGATTTATTATATCCTATTTCTCCTGTAGGGGTCGGTGGTCGCTACGACCCAGGATTAAATCCCACATTGGGACATTTTTTTCTTATTAAAAAATGCTCGAATGGCCCCTGATTCTGTTAGGTATATTATTTCAAAGAATTTTTCTTTATGTAAATAAATTATATAGATATATGAATAAATATAAATTGATGATAACATTACCTAGCATATGATAATTAACAATTTGGCAACGTAGTTAGTGCCTTCTTGATCCTTTCTTGTTTTTTTTTGTATTTCTTCTTAATTCTTAAATTTTACTCTTGTAGTTTCTATGCATAAAGATAACATTAAAAATATATTTAAGTAACATTTTCCCTCTTTTTTACCCCAAAAACACCAACAATTGGTAGCAGAGCATGGTTTATGCAAAAAAAAAAAGGTAAACAAAGGCCATTTTTGAAAAAAAAAGTTCGAAAAGAACATATTAAGTAAAAATTCAAATGGCTGAATCATCGATGAATATCCAAAAATTCGATGGAAATAATTTCACAAGTTGGAAATTTCGCATCATTTGTATTTTGGAAGGCAAAGATCTAGATGGCTTTATAAAAGATCCTCCAAAAGATGAAAAAATAACTGTCGAATGGAAAAGAAAAGATGCCCAAGCTAGAGGGATAATAACTTGTGCAATGGATGACACACAAGTAAGTTTAATTTTAACATGCAAAACAAGAAATTTGGACTGCTTTGCATTCTAGATATGAGGGTAACATAAAGAGAAAATACATAGAGGCTAAAAACAATGTATCTGGATTAACAATGAAAAAAGAGGAAACCTGGGAACAATATTTGCTTAGAGCAGAGAAATTATTGCAAGAAGCAAGAATTTTGGGTGGATCAATAGATGAAGAATTCACAGCTTTTATTAGAGGGCTACCCCCAAAATACAATCTTGTCTCAATGCAATTTGACAATTACCCAGATGCTACTATTTCTGATATAAGAATTTTTGAGCTCCATGAAGAAACAAGAACAAGGATGAAAATGCTGCAGAGAAAGAAAACCCAAATGCTTCATTTGTCAAAAGTTTGGACATAAAGCAGCAGTATGCTGGTTCAAACCAGTTAACAAAAGAAAAGAAAACAATCAAGGTAATTCTATACAAACAATCCCCAAACAAACATTTTCAAAAAATAACAATAGCCTTCTAGGGCTTCTTTGATAGGAGAAAATCATAATCAAGAAACTGCCATGAACTTAAGTTCCCCAGAGTTCAACAATAAATGCAAGTGGATACTAGACAGTGGAGCAACAAGCCATGTCTACAGACATTAATCTAATGGATGATCTTCAAGATGATAGCAGAAAAATCACTCTTCCTGATGATAGATTCATCAAATCAAATGGTATTGGCACTGTTGAAATTTATCAGGAAGATAATCATCTTTTAACACTAAAATAAGTTATTTATGTACCTGAACAGTAATTTAATATCAGTAAGTAAAATAACTGAAGATGAAAATATGAATATTTGATGAGAATGGTGCAAGGATAATAGATAACAATGGATCCAGCATTATAACTGCAAAAAGGGAAGATAACATTTATACAATTGATGCATGTGCAAACATTAAACTAGAAGAAAATGTGTTCAAAACACAAGAAAATAATTGGAAAATTTGGCACAAACGCCTTGCACATATAAATGAAAATTATATGAATATGATGCAAAAAGACTCCATGGTATATGGGTTCAGTTGTTCACCAATTAATAACTTAGAACCATGTATCACATTCAAAGTTTACTAGATTGCCATTTAATGGCAAATTTCAAAGCAATCAACCAAACCCCTTGATCTCATTCATATGGATTTAATAGGTCCATTTCAGCATGAATCCATTGGCAGAGCAATATATGTGCTGAACATAGTTGATGACTTTTCAAGGAAAAGTTCCTTAAAAGCAAATTAAAAACCTTTGCCAAACTAAAGGAATTTATTGAACTTATATTGCAAAAGCCCAGCACACAAGTGAATGCAAATAACCAAACGGGGCTCTGGCACAAGAAAAAGCAGTCGCCAACTTCTACCCACCATGATTATCATGGCCTGTACCAAATGATCTGTACTTTAAATTTCTCTTGTGTGTGTAGAAAGGCTTTCAAAATAATTTATTTGACAAAGATCCTCAACAACTACGAGCTATGAAATCTGCCAAGTGCTAAACACACAAGATGTTACTAATCCAAGCTAATGATTTGGGCCCATAAACCCAAAACATGGAAATTTTATTTATATTCTTTTCTTTAAAAAAAATTTTTCACTATCCCTAGTACACGTGGTAGAGGCCATGAAAATCATGGTGGGTAGTTAGCAACTGTACTTTAACTACTTTTTTAACTGTAAGTGCACCACATGTGAAGAGCAGCAACTTTTTCACTTAACAAATGTGCCATAGCTCCGTTTAATTACTTGCACTCGCTGGTAGGTGTGGAATTTTGCAAGAATCAGGGGCCATTAGAGCATTTTTAAATTAGTAATAAATGCCCAATGCGGGATTCGATCCTGGGTCGTAGCGGTCAAAAACCAACAATTTAGACCACCATTCCATGGACCCCCATATACTTATGTATATATGCTATAGGAGTAAATGAGACAAGAGAGATATGGTCCTTCCATCTGTTTATTACAGCGGCAGTAGCAAGGTCCACTTAGTAAAGACGCTGGGGTGGGCCCATGGTGCTCTTCACATAGAGGGACCGCACGTTCTGCCAGTGCTTCTTCAGCAGGGAGATGAGGAAGTTGACAGACATGCTGAGGTTCTGGGCCAGTTCTTCAGGGGACATGTTGACATGGCCAATAGCCACACACAGACACAGCACCTGCAGATACACAACATCTGTCAATAAATGTACAACACCAGAGTGGAAAACAAATAAGCTAGACAACACCTTGTAGGTAAAAAGCATTTTATAATTTAAATTTTATTTAGCTATAAAAAAAAATACACATTTTAATAACATATTACTCATGGATGAGGCACAATTTGGATTGTAGATTATAAACACAAGGTAATAAGACCAAATCCAAATACACACTATTTATTTATTTGGATTTGGTCTTATTACCTTGTGTATATTACTCATGGAATGGGGTGTAAGGGTGCAGCTTTGATCATGGCACCATGATCCAGGCACACTTTGGTGAAAGTCTGACTTTGCCTGTATTTTGAGGCTGTTCCTAACATGGAAGCAGATACCTTTGCTGCCAACATGAGTACAGATGCACTGCAGCTCCAGAACACATTTTGGCTTGCACTAGATGCACTAAACAGGACCTCTGGGAGAGGCCACTGCTTTTCATAAAACATGCTCAAGGAGCATAAACTCGTGGAATTTGTATAAGCTTTACACAAGGGGATAAGAAACAACAAGTTGTATTACACCTTTTAAGAGGTATTTAATAGAAAAATACCTGTCTTAAAAGGGTTTATACAAATTATAAAATTACTCACAAGTGAGTGGGGAGATGTCTGCAGGAGTAATAAATTTAGTACAAGTAACACCAATCTAAGATCGCAGCATCTTTAAACTGCTTTTACTATGTATTAATTCCACATTGTGATGACACTCAATTTCATCTTTCTATAATGTTGATATAATTGGTCTCTTTAAACCATTATTATTAGAAACATAAGGTTAATAAGATCAAATACAAATAAACACACTATTGTATTACCTTGTGATTATAATCTATAATCCTTTACACATGTGGTTCACTTACAGTAAAAGCAGTCGCCTTCTACCCACCATGATTATCATGGTCTGTACCCACGTGTACTAGGGATAAGCAAAAAAAAATCAAGCCCACAGTTAGAAAAAAAGAATACATGTAGATGGCATATAGCAGCAACAGTCATAGCTGTGATAACTTTTCTCATTTAGCAATTTTATCTAGAGCTGAGAATACCCTATAACCAAAATGACAACTATCTGATTTTAAAAACATGTATTTCTATATAAAAAGTATAGTCAAAATCATAAGTCTTGGGAATGCAGCTTTTATGCATAGAGGTGAAAATAATACTGTCCATGTACATAGCAACAATATCCATTAATGACTGATGTCAAAAGAATACCATTGAGAATGATGAGACTGGCAAACATTGTGTCCATGCACAGACATGTTTCTTATCCCCCCTTGTATAAAGTTTACCCAAATTCCATGAGTTCATGCTGCTTGAGCTGTTTTATGATAAGCAGCGGCCTCTCCCAAAGGTCCTAGAGACATGATAAATGGCACAGTAGAACCTCCCTGTAAAGGACAACACCTAATTGCAGAGCCAAAGTGCACTTTAGGGAGAGGTGTCCTCTTACCAGAGAGTTGCTAAATAGTTAAAATAGGAAATGTTGATAATGAAATCTTTGCAGAGCAAGTGTCCTCTCATGGAGTACGTTGTACTGTATAATGGCAACCAACAATATATTAAATGGATTCATACCTCATAAACACTAGGTAATAAGAACAATGCTGTTACAGAAACGTCACACACTATTTGTATTTGGTCTTATTACCTTGTGTTTATAATCTATAATCCAAATTGTGCTTTATCGGATTCATACCTTCTTCATCTGGAACTTGATGGTAGCCTTGACCTCATCAATCTTGGCCATCATGGACTCATTGTGGGTCAGCAGGGTGGGGAACTTGCCGGCCTTGTTCAGACCAGGGCCCAGCAGACGGGGGATCTGCTTGATGAGGGAGTCAGAGGCCACGAAGGCATCGTACTTCTTGGCCAGCTTCTTCACCAGCTTCTTGTTCTTGTTCAGCTTCTTCAGGGCCTCCACATCCATGCAGGGGAGGCCATTGGCCTTGGCCTCGTCACAATGTTGGGCATCTCCCAGCACGCACACCGTGAACTTGGGGCGAGGCACATTGCGGAGCCTGCGGGACATAGCAGTCTTTAGCTTTCATGTGTCTGTGCGGATTGTACATTCATATTATAATTTACAAGTCAGAAATTATATTCTTCTATATACCATATATTCATATAACCCCAAAAAATATAATTAAGTAAAAAAAATGCTTTTTATGCACTCATAGACAAAACTTTTAGCATGTATCGATAAGCCTTTTAGCATATCGGGATTCAGACAATAACTTTGATATACAACAACAACAACAGCCTTTATTTAGGGTCACTGACCCTATACAGGATTCACCAGAGGTATGCATAAGAACAAAGCAGTGAGAAAAAGGAAATAACGATATATACAGAAGAAATAGAAAAAAAAAAACAAGAAAGAGGGAAGCAAGAATAACAACACAAAAGGAGTAGCAGTAAGAAAGTGAGGAGTGAGTGTCACTTGGCCTTCTGAGATATAGACTTGTGGAAACCATAAAACGTCGTAGCAATATACTTATTCTGGGTCATATTGTCAATTATTGATGGAAGTGAAGCACAGAGTTGCCCAGTTTTGAGCATAAGGGTTCTTTCAGAGCAGAGCAATCAAAAATATAGTGGGTGATATCATTTTTTAGTTTTGAATTACAACTTTGATATACAGTGATCTCTATTGAAGATATAAGATAACAATGTGTGAACAAAATTGCCTTCTCAAAAAAAAAAGACAGGCAACAAAGAATTTTTACTTCTTGAGTTTTGTCCATGAATATATATATATGTAATATACCTTGAAATATAAGAGAAGAAGGGAAAGGAGAGAAAGCTATAAATTGTTTGCCCGTCGCACGCACCCTTCATCGCACGCTTCAAACTGTTGTTGTTACCTTTTGTTCCTCGAAGAATAAAGTTAAATATCTTTTGTATCTTATTTGCTTTAAGTTAATAAAAATAAAAAGGAATCTAACAAATACTAATTAAAAACTAGTCCACAAAGCAGGGAGAGGTTAAATGTTGGGAAGGCATTACTACGCACACTACAATGGGCAGCACATTCCAAAGATAAGAAAAATGCTAATGCTGCACTAAAAGAACACAAGAGAACGAACTACTGATGTTTGGTGAAAGTTGAATATGAATTCTAAGGGAGGGATTTACTGTATTATAATATAAGTGCAAACATTTTTTTAATTTTTCAATAAGATCACAAGTTAGTATATTATTCAGGAGCTTAATTTAAAATCTTGAAAAATTTTGCAAAACAGGGAATTAATGCCAATGGGCCTATATAATTATATCTCTCAATTATAATTATAGCTAATTCATCAATGTATTAGCTACCTGCTTTAAATGTAAAAACTTGCAGAGCTCTCGTAATAGATAAATGAATGGTACATTCAGTATCTTCAGTACTAGTCGGTGGAAGGATGGTCTAAACAGTTGGTTTTCGACCTCTATGACCCGGGTTCAATTCCTGCATTGGACACTTTTCTGATTTTTGAAAATGCTCCAATGGCCCCCGATTCTCACAAAAGTCCAACCCCACCAGCAAGTGCAGGTAACCAAACGGCGCTCTGGCATATTTGTAGGTGCAAAGTAACTACTTTTCACATGTGTAGACATGTGGTGCACATACTATAAAAGCAGTCGCCTACTTCTACCCACCATGATTATCATGGCCTGTACCACGTGTACTTGGGATAAGCAAAAAAGTATATATATAAGATTCTCCAAGTAGAACAGGGTATAAACAGGAATAGCAGTAATAGTAACAATAATCAGCAATGTTATTTGTACCAAATAAGGGGAAGTAAAAAAAGAGGCTTGGCATAAACTTAGAGGCAAGTAAATCCTAATGTATAAAGCATTTTATAGTACAATGTCAGCTAAGTTTTTCAAAATGATGCCCCCAACATAAAAAAAAAAATGATTGCCCTTATTAGCTAATTTGAATTTACTTGAAAGAGGATTTTTTTGGTATCATAAACAATGAGTGTTCTACAAATATCATTTTTTTATCTACAAAATTGATATTATATTTGATATTATAATTGATAATATATTTTCAAAGCCTAAATGTTACTCTTGCGAACAAGCATTACCTACTCTAACAGTTGATAAAATAAATATGCTTGATAATAAGGGGATCTTCATTTTCACCTCTCACCTCAAGACTCAGGAAGAACCTGTAAATGGACATCTTGGTTGACTCATGAATGGAGTTGATTTTGTATAGGATCTTTTTATATTTACATAGTCATGGACAGACTTAAGGAAGTAACTTTTAGCGTGGGGGGTCGGTGGAAGGCTGGTTAAACCGTTTGGTTTACGACCACTACGACCCGGGTTCGATCCCCGCATTGGACACTTTTTTCTGTTTAAAAAAAAAAAAAATGCTCCAATGGCCCCCCCCCCCCCCCGATTCTTGCAAAAGTCCAACCCCACCAGCGAGTGCAAGTAACCAAACGGGGCTCTGGCACATTTGTAAGTGCAAAGTCAATCTGCTTTCACATGTGTAGACATGTGGTGCGCTTACAGTAAAAAGCAGTCGCTAACTACCCACCATGATTATCATGGCCTGTACCACGTGTACTAGGGATAAGTGTCCACATTATCCTAATTTTTACTAGCTCAAGAGGGTCAAAAAACATGGTTGAGGCACGTGTCAGTATGATATTGTTTCCCACAGCGGGTATTGAAACTTGAGAGGAAGAGAGTTTATCAGGCTGATGGTGTGAGTGGCTTTTTTTTATAAGTGAAAATGTATTTATAAAATGAGGGTCACACCCTGGAGGATTATAAAATGAAATTTAAATTATATGCCACAAGAATTTGAGCAAAATTCCACTTCTTCCTGGGTATAGTACTTACTACTGGGTGTAGTCCTTAATACTGTAGTACTACTCAACTAGTGTTTAAAATATTATTTGAAAATTGGATGTCTTTTAACTTTTCCCCAATCTATTGAGCATATTGGCCAGTAAAAACTATCAAAAAGGGCCAAATATTGTGTCGAGTACATGTTTCATGTCTTGCCAAATTTTTTGGCAATGACCCAAAAAATTAACCTTTTCTGAAGATTTTTGTCATACCAGATCACCTTTGTGATGTGAAACTATGTTAGATATAACTAAAAAAAAATCTTTAAAATGATGCCTCAATATTATTGCATACACTGAGAAAAGTAATTTAAAAAAAAAACTTGATGTAAAACTTTTGTATTTTCCAAATTCCCACAATTCAAATATACAATAGAACCTCCATGAAAGGACACCTCTCTACAAAGGACGGTTTTCACTTTCAGTATTACCATTTTTACTATTTTGACACTACGGTAAGAGGACACCTCTCCCTAAAGGACACTTTGACTCTGCAACTAGATGTCCTTTACAGGGAGGTTCTACTGTATTATCAAATGAGTTTTAAGACAAGTCTAAATATATAATGGGTCACATTACAGAGAGTACTATGCACATAAAACCAAGTGTATATTTGATACACGAGCTCAGTCCTGCCTAAGAGGTTTCACTAAGTGCAATCAACAAGTGCCAAACACAAAGAGCACTACTATACTCACCGCTACCTTGCCTGCTACAACAAAAGTTCAGTCGTCAGGGTCCCGAAGGTCCCTTCAGACCTCCCCAAGATTTTAAGACCCTGGGTGAGAGTCCGCCCAGGAAGGGCTCCCTATGTGATTGCACCAGCCCATGTGTTCAGGCTAAAAGATAATCATGGGCTGCCGCCAACACAAAGGTAGTATAAAGAAGTAGGAGCATACTTGACGGTGCCGGAGAAACGCTTGTCCTTCTGGGGATCGTAGTTCTTCAGGGCAATCTGGAGCTCCACCGTCT
>CP092876.1:25407312-25440108 GCA_030710605.1 Cordylochernes scorpioides
AATACTAGACTGAACCTAGCAACAAGAAGGTTATTATTATAAATAAATGAACAATTTCTCTTTCTCAGACAGGAACTCTGGGCAATTAATAAGTTTAAAACTATATAACATTTTAAAATGCGTTGAGAAGGACCAAGGAAATGATTGAAGCAACACCAAAGATGAAAAATATGGCTTCATAATTAAAGACCGAACTTTAAGAAAAATTAAGAAGATGATCAAGCTGGAATCACAAATGAAAAATTTGACCGCATATTGAATAATCTTCAAGTAACTGATAAGGGAAGCATCACAGCTGCAAGATCTGGAGGCTGATTTAAGAAACTTCACCTTGAAAAGGCTAAAGGAATTGATTAAGGCGGTTACAAGGGAAAAAGATCGGACTGCTGGTTTTAGAGTCTGCGTCAAATAATTGATCATGACGGCGCCAAGGCTACAAGATCTGGCTATTGATTTTATGAGCTAGACATGGCTAAAGCCCTTGGAATAGATCATGGTGGTCCCAAGTATGGAATATGTGATCGCTTGTTCTAGAGGCTTCACGTTAAAATGGTTTAAATACTTGATTAAAGTGGTTTTACCAGCTGCAAGATCTGTGGGAAGTTGTTTTAAAGGCCACAGGTTTGGAATTCCTAAGGAATTATTTGATCAACATGGTAAAACAGCTGCAAGATATGGCCACTGATTTTAAAGATTACATTTTGCAAAGGTTCAAGGAATTGATCAGAATGGCATCCGAGTTTTGCAAAATTTGGCCGCTTAGTTTTAAAGGCCAACATTGTGAAGACTCAAAAGAATTGTTCAGGGTGGCACCACGGCTGCAAGATCTGGTCGATGGTTTTAGAGGTCGCATGTTGTGAAAGCGCATGGAATTGATCATGGCGGCACTATATCGGAAAAATCTGGCCATTAGTTTTTAAAATCTGGCCAGTAATTTTAAAGGCACCTATTGTAAAATATCAAAGGAATCGACCACGGTAATACCATGGATGCAAGATCAGGCAGCTAATTTTAAAAACAGATATTGTGAAAGTCCAAGGAATTGATCAAGGCGGCAATAAGGTTGAAAATTCTGTAGACATATCAAAGTAAGTAAGCATCTCTACCTAACAAGGAATTCTGAAACGTACAAAAATAGCCAATGTGAATATATCACACTACAAACTGTGTAGTCCTGACTCCTGGAGCGTACAAAAGTTGCCAATTATTCTGTTGAAAATCATCATTGACTAATTTTATTGTCTGAAATATGGTTCAAATGAGTTAATATACATCAATTTCATTTTGCTGCCCAGGACAATTTAACTCTCTAGGAGTTCTTTCGTCCAGAAGTTGACTTGATTTAAGGTTGCCATACTATTTGTGACGGATAATTATAGAGTGAACTATTCTAACATATATTTGCATAGTGTGTAGTGCTAAATATTAAGAGTAATAGAATTTCAGATAAAAAGATAAATGAATGTATGTATTTATAAATGGGTTAAATAAGTAAATAGAAAAGAAAATGAATGTCTAGTACATAAAACAATAGGTAAGGGAAAAGCAAGACAAAAAAGAAGGGAAAAGTTAGTGATAGGGTTGGAAGAGCAAAGCTATGAGGATTGTTTGTAGTAGTGATTACTCAAAATCGAAAAAATACTAGGCCGTTTTGATAAAGTTGATTGTAGATTTCCAGATTCCTGAACAAATCATGAGATATTTTCATTTTTCTGTTAATCTCTCTATCACGGCCGGGTGAATATCATTATCAACTAAATTTATTGTTTTATATATAGTACTGATTGGAGCTATATACAGTAAGTTTTTTTTATGTCTAGAGCATTTCAACTCTCTCGAAGTTCTTGGTCCAGTTGAATATTTCACAAGTTCAAGTAGTATCTGATAAGTACTACCATTTGGAGTTAGTCGCCAACTATCCGGGTTATCCAATTAGATATCTAAAGAATGTATGCTTTCTAGGAAATCGTATTCAATGTAATCACACTATACCACCAACTCCGCCTCTGCTGGTCCCAATCCCGGATGAAAAAATATGAGAGGGAGCAGTAACAAGTTTGATAAAAAAAACTTGGGTTCAGCTGGCCCAGCTGATAGTACCCTGTAAGGACTCCTGATCCAGGGATACAGGATGAGTCTATACTAGTTTACTACTAGGTTAGGAGCGGCTGCACATGATGTCTGTTCCTCATATCAGAGGCGGCCATCTCATATTGGAGCTAAGTCGGTGGCCTGCTACTGAGTAGTGTTCCCAGTCTTAAAGACAAAGACAGACGCATTCTACTCCACCCAATCATGATGGTTGTCAAATCTCAAGCTCTACAGGCCTATATGATTGAGTGCAGATAAGAAAGAAAAAGACAATATACCATATGTATAGTCATAACTATATATTACTTTTTATCTGGGTAAAATATTAAATATTTCAAAAATTGATATTTATTTCAAAATAAAATTCAGCGTACAAAAATGAATTGTCCTAATATTGAACTCTCTAAACTTTCTTCTCTTTAGTCAGCGGCATTCTACCATTGTGCCATGCCTCCCACCAAATTGTAATTCTATCGTGTTAACGTCATGTGAGGTCACAAAGGTCAGACTCAAGATTTATATTAGGGTAAAGAGTAGTTTTTGTTTTGAAAAAGTTGATGGTGACTGGTGATCCATTATCCTAAGGAAATCATTAAAACAATCAATATCTTTATTAAGACCTTTATAGTCTTATTTCAAGATTCTCCTTAGAGATACAGCAAATAAGTGGTCAAAAAGAGTAAAAACGAAATTAGAGTATACAAAGTTATATGGGAATACATATATTGAGCTATAATTATTTTGATATAATATTATATATGGTATAGCCTGCTCCACGCTGACGAGCGCCAACAACTCGAAACGCGTTTGTAGATGGCTTTTCTTGATTTATCAAGAAATTGGGTTGGCCAAATATCAAGGAACAGGTTAAATCAATGTTTAGTTGATTTCTGTTCCACTAGATGGCGCTTTACCATCTAAAAAGCACATGTGCTCCTGGTCAGGATATGCTTTCTTTATTTTTAATATTTTATATGTATATGGTATTATAAAGTAAATAAAGCTTCCAGGGTTAAGTTTCTTGTTCAAATTTTTAATTTCAAGCTTTCGGACTTGTCAGTCCTTCAACAGGAGTATCACAATAATAAATTGATGATATATACTGTTTTTATATACAAATTAATTTTTACATATTTAAATATTAATCATATTAATTAATTTGTATATATATATATATATAAATAGTATATATATCATCAATTTATTATTGTGATATTCCTTTAAAAGGACTGATAAGTCAGAAAGCTTGAAAATAAAAAGTTTAACAAGAAACTTAACCCTGGAAGCTTTATTTATTTTATAATATTATAAATCAGGGAAGAACGCTTATACATATGTCATAATATATACTCTTCCAGGAATAATAAAGCAAACCTACAGTCGACCTAGAGAGAGACGGGAGGGTATAGTCCGGTCACTTTAGACATCAGCGACATTCCAAGGGGCGACCACTGGGGCCCGTTACTTGGAACCTCGGGACTATTAAGACAGTTGGGGATTTTGTGTGCGACACGAGCGGCCGCCCGGCTTTGCCGGGCCCGTCTCTCCCTCTCTCTCTGGTTGCCTGGGTTCCTCTACCAACTTGTGGTGTGATTATTTTTCTTCCCACCTATTATTACATTGCCACATAAATATATGGTATTTTTTTAGAACAGTCGTGGTAGTTATGTGACAAGTGGTAAGAACGCACACAGGAGACAGGAGCAAACACCCGTGAGAAGTAGATAGAAGAGGAAAAGAAAGTCCGAGGGTCACCCTGGGAACTACCAGCCTGGAGTAGATCTCCGTGAGAACTGTCTCCCAATAATCAAATCCAGGTGCGTTTAAACTCTTCTGAGTAGAATAAATTGACCCCAGGGGGAAGGGGAGAGACGAGTTAGAAATCTGAACATATGGTCACCAGGGGTTATCCTGACTGGGGAATTTTCTCTTCCCTTTCCTCATACTTCCACGCAGGCCCATCTTTATTTAAATAATCCTTTTTTTTTTTGCTTATCCCTAGTACACGTGGTACAGGCCATGATAATCATGGTGGGTAGAGGTAGGCGACTGCTTTTACTGTAGTGCACGACATGTCTACACATGTGAAAAGCAGTTCGACTTTGCACTTACAAATGTGCCAGAGCCCCGTTTCGTTACTTGCACTCGCTGGTGGGGTTGGACTTTTGCAAGAATCGGGGGCCATTGGAGCATTTTTTTTAAATCATAAAAAAGTGCCCAATGCGGGAATCGAACCCGGGTCGTAGCGGTCGAAAACCAACGGTTTAGACCATCCTTCCACCGACCCCCCTTTAAATATTCCTAAATAATATAACACCTATACATAGGTTATAGGTATTCTCCTCTCTGTTCTCCTTTTCATATATATTTTCATAATGTGAAAAAATAGTATAAAAGTGAAATTTTACTTGGATCAGGTAGATAAATTAAGAAAAAAAGAAAAAGGCATTTTCTGATCGTGTAACTAAAAGTTGCTTATGGCTTGCGCCATCTATCGGAATAAATATCAACTATTCGTTGATTTTTTAGTTGTTCCGGTATTGGTCAATTACCCATTTTTGATTAATCAAGAAAAGATAACCACGTACCTTTTTATTTTTCCTAGAGTTCCTTAAGTTGAAAAAATCGACTTGTACAGTATCGACCCCATTGTAACGCGAGTAATTGTTACCGCATTTTAAGAAAATCACTAGATTGTGCAGCTCAATGACTTAACAAGTTAGTGGTGACTGACAAAAATTATTGAATTTTGATAAACTATGTATTGAAAGTGAGAACATTTTGGCTCGAGATGTTTTGATATAAAAAGTTACCTGTGTAAAAATGGACGTAAAAATATGGCGCATTGTTATTTCGTCCATTTTGATGACAGAGTATATCTTAAAAGGTTCACTAAAGTATAATAAAACTCCAATAAGCGACCGATCTTATAGATCACCTCCTTGAGTGACCATTTTTGGAAAAATGGATTAACCTAATCTAATCCAACAAGCAACAACAGAAAGCCTTTATTAAGGACATTCGTCCCATATAGCATTCTCCCATATAGGTAAACAGAAATAAACATAACAGTTATCTAAAGAGTGTGGAGATTAAGATCGACCTTTCTTCAAGTTGGATCCATCATCTGTGTTTTGCCTATTGTCTGTGTTGTTTTCCAGAATTTGTGAGAAGCTAAGGTATTGGTTTTGTTTTTGATTACTTTTGATATTACATATATGGCGACTTATTTACATAATCAATCTTTTGATGGAAAATTTCTCTCTCCTCCTTCATTGATCTAACCTAACCTCCAATGAACGAATTCCTTCAAGAAATACCATGATTATCCAAATCTTTTGGATGGTTGTTTATGTAATGTTCTACGGTGCTTACACAAAGAGTCAAACTTATTCTAAAGATAAACTTCCCTCACAATAAAATAAATTTACAAAGTTCTATTATATTATGACGAAGAAATAATTTATTATTTAATTTAATATTATTCAATGAAAATATATAACAGATTATAAAAATATATATTACTCAGTATTTGTAAAATCATCTTTAAAATATTTCTTTGCTTGATTGTTCAAGATTTTCTAGCTGTAGATAGTTTGGTTAATCTACTTATATATTTGCCTTATTCTGTCTGTTTGTTTGTCTGTTTGTCTGAAGCTCACGGATAGAATGCGCGCCCATTGGCTGCCAGCCAACACGTGACCTCCCTGCCCGCCCCCCTCTAGACAACCCTGTTATCAGCTGTGTGATACATACACCTGTCTATAGCGGCCATTCTAGACAACCCTGTTATCAGCAGTGTGTTACATCCACCTGTCTATACAGACCACCCTGTCTATAGCGGTCACTTTAGGCAACCCTGTTATCAGCAGTGTGATACATACACCTGTCTATACAGACCACCCTGTCTATAGCGACCACTCTAGACAACCCTGTTATCAGCTGTGTGATACATCCACCTGTCTATACAGACCACCCTGTCTATAGCGACCACTCTAGACAACCATGTTATCAGCTGTGTGATACATCCACCTGTCTATACAGACCACCCTGTCTATAGCGACCACTCTAGACAACCCTGTTATCAGCTGTGTGATACATCCACCTGTCTATACAGACTACCTGTATATAGCGGCCATTCTAGAAAACCCTGTTATCAGCTGTGTGATACATACACCTGTCTATAGCGGCCACTCTAGACAACCCTGTTATCAGCTGTGTGATACATCCACCTGTCTATACAGACCACCCTGTCTATAGCGGTCACTTTAGGCAACCCTGCTATCATCAGTGTGTTACATTCACCTGTCTATACAGACCACCCTGTCTATAGCGACCACCCTAGACAACCCTGTTATCAGCTGTGTGATACATCCACCTGTCTATACAGACCACCCTGTCTATAGCGGTCACTTTAGGCAACCCTGTTATCAGCAGTGTGATACATACACCTGTCTATACAGACCACCCTGTCTATAGCGACCACTCTAGACAACCCTGTTATCAGCTGTGTGATACATCCACCTGTCTATACAGACCACCTGTATATAGCGGCCATTCTAGAAAACCCTGTTATCAGCTGTGTGATACATACACCTGTCTATAGCGGCCACTCTAGACAACCCTGTTATCAGCTGTGTGATACATCCACCTGTCTATACAGACCACCCTGTCTATAGCGGTGTTTTTAGGCAACCCTGCTATCATCAGTGTGTTACATTCACCTGTCTATACAGACCACCCTGTCTATAGCGACCACCCTAGACAACCCTGTTATCAGCTGTGTGATACATCCACCTGTCTATACAGACCACCCTGTCTATAGCGGTCACTTTAGGCAACCCTGTTATCAGCAGTGTGATACATACACCTGTCTATACAGACCACCCTGTCTATAGCGACCACTCTACAGCTGTGTGATACATCCACCTGTCTATACAGACCACCCTGTCTATAGCGGCCACTCTAGGCAACCCTAGGAAGCAAGATGTATACAAGGTGTAGACAAGATGAAGATCTAGATGAAGATTAAAACGTTTTTAAAATATATTCGCACTAGGGTAAAACCCGGGCGTTGCCCGGGCCATTCGTCTAGTTTGTTAATATTTGTCGACTGGTCGTGGTGACTTCATCAATAAATTCTTTCACATCTCCAGATATACAAAGACTTGATTTCTATGCTAAAATATTGTATCTTTTTTCCCTTTTCCTTCAATTTACCCAGATTAATCTATTTATTAGCTTAATTGTCTTAATTAGAATTCCCTATATATAAATTTCATATTACCTTTATGTGATTAGCTTTAAAAAAATAACAATACTTATTACTGGTACTATTACTGTTACTCCTGTATGTACTCTACATTTCTACTAGAAGAATCTCTATAAGACTGAAAGGTCTATAAAAATATTTTGTTGTTGTTAAATTAAATTTACAAAGTTCTAAAACATTTTAAATAGCTTCATTAATCTCTTTAAATTGTTCAAGCAAAGATTCTATAATGGAAATTTGTGTAATTCTAAACAAAATAATTTATTCACAAATTCTTGTTTGTAAAATACTTATCTGTGAGAACATTTAACTGCCAAATTGCACTTTCCCTCTTTAACTTTGGTGAGAAAAAAAGCGAGACAAATTACCGACTTAGATTTTTTTACGAAATGCAATTAGTATTGTTTTTAGTTGTGGGGCACACATCAATTATCTTCAGAACTTAATTAAAAACACCATCTAGTCAACAAATTAACTATTTCAATCGATTTTTTCATTGTTTATATTCGTTAGTTTTGTTAATTATGAACATTAAATATTTTTTTTGATTACAAACTGAACTATATGGTCGGATAAATCAGGTGAGATCAGAAAGGCTGATTCGAATTCGAAGGAAAATCTTCCAGAACAATCTTCCTTTATCTTCTGTTTTTGTGGCTATACATTCTGTGATTGGAATCAAATACATCCATTTTCAACACTATATAGTATTTGGAAAATTTTAACAGGTGATATTTAAGAAAGAAAATAATTGTGCAAAAATTTGTTTTCTAGTATATATATATTAAAAATAATGAAGGCATATAAAAGGGAGATCAAGAGGAAAGTGGTGAGTTTCTTTATTGAGCTGTACACAAGCTTTCGGACGTCACCCGTCCTTCATCAGGTGTTGACATGAATAAGAAGGAGATGCTATATTTATAAGCGACAGTTTAAAAGTATTAAAAATATTAAAAACAATCTGATGCACGCCCGCGAGAGCACATGCTAATAACAAAATATTTTCAATTTTACTCTGTATAAATATCATTTTGAGTTTGTACAAAGAATATCAGCCCGTTGAAAATCTGTATACCTAAGACGAAGTGAGAAAGGCGGACAACGGGAGGCGAAGACAAAAGCAAGAAAAAACAACAATAAAAATAAAAAATAAAAATAAAAAATCAGCGGAATAAAGATAAAGTTAAAAGTTACGAAGAAGGTGTATCTGAGGTAGAATAAAAAACAGAATATTGGGGCGGGAGGTCAATCTTTCTGTTGAGGCTGGGGGTAGTATTAGATACAAGGGCCTCAAGAACTAAGCGTTGGTATTTGTTTGCTATATCACTATAAATGGGGGTTGTGTTGTCGAGATTGAAGGAATGTCCGGACTCGGCGATATGTTGGTATATGAGCGATTTTTTGTCTTTCGAGCGGATGTTACGGGCGTGTTCACTGGCTCTGATGGCGATTGTTCGGCCTGTTTCTCCAATGTAGTGTAAATCGCAATCGTTACAGGGAATTTTGTAAACGGCGTTGGAAAGGGATTGGGGGTTACGTTTGGCGGAGCTTTTTGTGATAGGATGTCTTAAGAAGGTGTGAAGGGAAGGTGTGCACTTGTAAAAAGTGCGAATGCCGTATTTACGTAAAAAGGAACCAATACCGGAATTCGTGGTGGAGTATGGGAGGACGCAGGTGCTTTTAAATACAGGAGGTGTGGTTCTTTTTTGGTTGGGTGTGAAAAAATGCCGGTCGATAAAACTGCGTGGATAGCCCGCGGACAGGAGATGCGAGTAGACCGTACGCCTCTCGATATTGTTAAAGAAAGGGAGGGAACAGTGGGTGTAGATACGTTTGGAAAGAGTTCGGACGGTGGTGATCTTGTGGGAGACGGTAACGATTGCGATTTACACTACATTGGAGAAACAGGCCGAACAATCGCCATCAGAGCCAGTGAACACGCCCGTAACATCCGCTCGAAAGACAAAAAATCGCTCATATACCAACATATCGCCGAGTCCGGACATTCCTTCAATCTCGACAACACAACCCCCATTTATAGTGATATAGCAAACAAATACCAACGCTTAGTTCTTGAGGCCCTTGTATCTAATACTACCCCCAGCCTCAACAGAAAGATTGACCTCCCGCCCCAATATTCTGTTTTTTATTCTACCTCAGATACACCTTCTTCGTAACTTTTAACTTTATCTTTATTCCGCTGATTTTTTATTTTTATTTTTTATTTTTATTGTTGTTTTTTCTTGCTTTTGTCTTCGCCTCTCGTTGTCCGCCTTTCTCACTTCGTCTTAGGTATACAGATTTTCAACGGGCTGATATTCTTTGTACAAACTCAAAATGATATTTATACAGAGTAAAATTGAAAATATTTTGTTATTAGCATGTGCTCTCGCGGGCGTGCATCAGATTGTTTTTAATATTTTTAATACTTTTAAACTGTCGCTTATAAATATAGCATCTCCTTCTTATTCATGTCAACACCTGATGAAGGACGGGTGACGTCCGAAAGCTTGTGTACAGCTCAATAAAGAAACTCACCACTTTCCTCTTGATCTCCCTTTTACACTTCAAACGTGGCTATATCTTTTCTACAATGAAGGCATATCCTGACCAGGAGCACATGTGCTTTTTAGATGGCAGAGCGCCATCTATTGGAACAGAAACCAACTAAACATTGATTTAACCAATTCCCTGATATTTGGCCAACCCATTTTCTTGATAAATCAAGAAAAGCCATCCACGAATGCATTTCGCGCTGTTGGCGCTCGTCAACGTGGAGCATATATTTTGAAGATTGAGCAATCCATAATTAAAATTATATTTTAAAAAGATGCATATATTGGATTTATAATTATTTTTTTGTTCCAATATTTCGAGGGGCAACTCGCCTATCTTTATTTCTAATATGCTTTAGTGAAACACACAAACATCCTCGATAAAGATAGGCGAGTTGTCCCTCGAAATATTGGAACAATAAGATACCTATAAATCCAATATATGCATTTTTTGAATATGTATATATATACCGATAACAAGGCATCTATCTTTAATTAAGCATGAGAACGATGCACTGTTTATCACCCTAGTGAAAACTTTATTAGTGATTGCTGAACTGTGTGCTTCCTTCAAATCCCCAGTGGCTTCCAGCGCGCCTACGTTACGGGACGACGTGGCATTTAGGAGCTTCCAACCACCACCACTAGAGGCGCTGTACATTTCCCTTCACTTCCTGTTTATGTCTTCCCTTGTTCTGGCTGCTTGCTATGTCGTGATATATTAAAACTTATATATTTCAATCTATTCTGCATCTGATTGAACCACCGATCCAACAGTGATGATAAAGAAGGAACCATGGCACCAGTTTTTAAAGCCAACCTGTATAGCATGTGTTGGAGCTTGGTTCCTGACAATGTTAGCCAGGACTTCCTTTCGCTCCTTCAGCCTCTAGTCTGGTCTCAGGTGATGACGATATGTGGCAGAGCTTATTGATGACTGTACTTTATGAGACCAGACCGGCGGATTGACTACCGAGAATGTTTTCCTTTCACAAGACTGCGATGTAACAAGCTGTTTGAATAGAGGAAGGACGCCTCACTCGTTTTAACTAACTGACTGACTTTATTGAATCTTTCACTCATTTTATATACATATATATTTACATAATAAAAAGAAAGAAAGAAAAATTTACATGATTATAAATCAATGCAGCCTAGCAAGTTATTTACATAACTAGGCGCAAATAGCATGGTTTCGCGCTATGACCCTCATCAGTACAATAGCAACCTGGATTTCATAACATTCCACGACAGGGATTACGAAATCGGTCGAATTTACCAAACAGGTAGGTATATATAATTGGAAATTTTGCCGGGAAGATATTTACCGATAAAAATAAAGGTCACCTTTCCCGTTAAAATAGACGCTCAAAACTAAGCGCCATCTATTGACTGTTATGCAAATTAGCGTACTCAGGTCGGTGACAAAGTCACAGCAACAACTTTGGCAAAATGAGAAGCTTCCACCTGGAAACTATGGTTTCGGATTAATGACCTTTTCTATTGAATCGTCCGATTTTAAATACGTAGTACGATGCGATTTACATTAAAAGTAACCTGTCTATAGCACCACCTCTCTATAGCACCCTATTTTGGTGAGTCCCAAGAGGGGGCAGTATAGACAGGTTTAACTGTATATTGTTGCATCATGATTAATGCGGGTATTTTTTAAAAATTCATAATATTCTTTTTAATATATTTTAAATTTAAATTATATATTTATTTATTTTTATTTAAAACAGATTATTTAGATTATCATCATTCCTTTTTATAGTTTCATTCCTTTTGTAATATTTTATTGTACATATATCTTGGTTGGTTATTGGAGCGGGAGAGGACCTAGACGAAGACTGCGGATCGCGACCTAGGAGGAAGACAACGATTAAATAAACGCAATAACTTTAAAAGTTCATTTATTTTTATTTATTTACATTTATTTATTTGCTTTGAATATGGAAACCCGCTCGGGAAACGTGTATAACACCAAGAAGGAAGAAACTAAGGTCGACGACCCTGCAAAGCTGCAACTTGGTGCAACAATATACAAACTTGTCACCCAATTACACAAGTGGTCGATGTCAAATATCAAACGATCGTAGCGACAGAGACATGTAAACAGACATTCCATTTAGAGACACGTCCAGATTGGACGTAACAAGAAAGAAGGATGACAGATGAGGACAGTGAGATGACGTCGCTAGCCACCAGATGACCCTCACTTCACAATTGGAACGTCTTTCCTTTGAAGCTCCTTGTTATTGGTAGGCCATCAATCCACTGATCAAATCAACCTGTCACTGCAATCCATCAAAGATTCACCACACATATATTACTAGCCGAATGGCCCGGGCAACGCCCGGGTTTTACACGATTAAATGCTTTTATTCAAATACTATTCGTTACAATTATAAATTGGCGCCGTGGATGTCATTCTTGTATAATATATAAATGAGTTTTAAAAATTGTAAAAAAAAAAAAAAAATGCATCGGCCGGGAATCGAACCCGGCCCGCCCGCGTGGCAGGCGAGTATTTTACCACTGAACTACCGATGGTTATAAGAAATGGCTATATTTGGGTATTTATTCCATTCACAAAAGCAAACGGTGACAGAATTGATTAAGAAAGAATTGATTATGACGCTGATAACTGTATATTTAATTTTTATTTGTTTATTTTCTTCCGTTTTTTGAACGAAAAAAATATTTTGAATATATATATATATATGCAGTTAAACCTGTCTATAGCGCCCCCTTTTGAGAATCACCAAAATAGGGTGCTATAGAGAGGGGGTGCTATAGACAGGTCACTTTTAATGTAAATCGCATCGTACTACGTATTTAAAATCGGGCTTTATAGAGAGGGAGGCTCTATAGACAGGTTTAACTGTACATAGAACGTCACCTATAAAAAAAAAATATATACATATATAACTATTTATATATATATATATATAAAAAGAAGAGGCATACTTCTTATTGTGCAACTGAAAGTTGCTAATAGCTTGCGCCATCTATCGGAATAAATATCAACTATTTACAACAACAACCACCTCATCAACTATTTATTGATTTTTTAATCATTCCAGAATTGGCCAATTACCCATTCTTTATTAATCAAGAAAAGATAACCACGTACGCGTTTCGGGCTGTTGGCCCTCTAACTAATAACTATTTATTACAACTATTTTTTAGGATTATCATATTTCATACTAGGCTGGCGAATTCGACAAATAACGCTGACTCATTGTTCACCATAAAACAATCGATGATTGGTTTACAACAATGTGTCTAAAAGGATTTATTATTTGGATGATTGATGAGTAATTCATTTCATTTTTGCTATCACGGACTGTGAAGTCCCACGACGGCTGACGTCATGATACATCTTCTGCTGCTGATTGGTCGATGGAAGGTATTCTCGTGTTTGTGTTGTAAAATATAAATGACATTCTAAAGTGGAATTACATAGGCTTAGTGTATTGACTGACATTCGTTCTGACTAATTGACTAACTAGGAATGATCTTTTTATCCTAAAAGGCTTAGTGTACGGAGGTCATTCGTTTATAAATCTGGGCATCACCATTAGATTCAGGATATTTTTCTGATCCCCCTAGACTATCTTTTATTTTCCATACCTTTTTTTATTTATTTATAAAAATATATATATTTTCCTCTTGAAACATATATTTTTTATTGATTTTTTTTTACAGTATCACTTCCCTTCTTTCTCTCCATCTCAGACCCAGGGATACTTCCTTGTGTTGCAGCTCTGTTGGCTTGCTGCTTGCTTGGTTCATTGTCACTGTGCATTTTGATCGTTCTGCTTGGTACAGCCCCTTGGTAGGACTAGACGACCAATCTATAATGGCCAATTAGCAGAGTAAAAGAGTGAGGTTATTCGTCTATATTAAAAAAATAAATAAATAAATTCCAGTTCCATAATCACCTTATTAGGTACCGCTCAAAAAGAACAACCTAGCTTATGATATATACAATGAATAACATGTACAGGTTCTTCACATTTTCAGTGTACTTACATATTTACAAGGTTAAAGCCTTGTGCAGGATCTTGAAAAATTTTTTTTTTCTAGGTACATGTTTTTTCTTTCTGTTTTTCCATTTTTCTACATTTGTTCTTAATTGATATAATAGTTGCCTTGGTTTTGATTTCCTTCTCTTTGTTTCTTGTTTATAGTTACTGGCTTCTCTGAATCTTATTTTTTCAATATTTTATGATTTATCATAACAGTTAAAAGCTTGTTTTATTATGAAATCATTTATGTTATCTATATTAAGGTCCTTTCTAATAATACTGCTCCTGACAAACCATGGGGCTCCTATTTTTTCTTTATTAACTGGTTAAATAAATAAATACATATATTTAGGAGCCTTGTACATATTTATAGTGAAGAAAGAAGTTGTCTATTTTAGCCTGATTGCTTTGTAAAGATTAATGGTATTGCCTTCTGGACAATATTTGTATCGTTGCAATTGTTGTTGTTGTCGTGTCCAATGAAGAGCCTCAGATGTCTCCATGTATCTCTATCACAGCAGCATCAATGCCCACTATCTTGGGTGCTGGAGATATCGGTTTTGCTCTTCATTGGAAAATGGGTGCCGTTGCCACGTTAGTCACCTTGGAAACGAACCAGAATTTGGTCAAATATTCCAAGGGTCCAGGGGGGACCGCAGGGAGGTGTGGTCGGACTTCTCTCCCCCCCCTCCCTATTATTTAATTCCAGTGGATCTACCAAAATAACCCAGCAGAATTCTGGGTGTTTGATAAGCTCTCATCGAACCTTATATATATTTATTTTGCTTTCTATATAAATGAAAATAGTGTAAAGGGGCTCCACTTAAAATTTTTATAACCATCGTTCTTTAACTGAGGAATTTTTGCATTAGACGATTTTTTGTGTGTGAAAGGCTTATGTAAGTATGTATCATATGTAAATACTTGTGTTATCCAGATGGCACAAGAACCTATAGGGCATGCAACAACTGTCCTGGTGTGGAACTAACACCTACCCACATATTCTCATGTCCAGCAATGGCCGCAGCCTTGCAGAAAATTGACATGGACCCAGAACAACAGTTTTACACACCCAAGATAGTGGACATTGCTGCTGCTGTGATAGAGATGTATGGAGACATCTGAGGCTCTTCATTGGACACGACAACAACAAATACTTGCGTTTTTATTCTTTTATTTATTATTATCCTTTTATTATCCTTGGATTTATACCCAGACCGATCTGTTCATGAACTTATTTGTCTTAATTGTATTCCTGCATATATATATTAAGAGAAAAAAAGGCATCTCTTTATCATGTAATTGAAAGTTGTTGATGGCTTGCCCCATCTATCGGTATAAATATATTATACATTATATATTCATTGATTTTTAATTATTCCAGAATCGACCAAATACCCATTCTTGATCAATCAAGAAAAGTTAACTACGCATGCGTTTAGGGCTGTTGACCCTCATCAGCGTGGTGCAAGCTGCACCTAAACGACAAAAAAAAGGTCATTCAGGCATCTTGAAAAACCATGAAACGGGTAGTTAAGGCCAGAATTGCGTGAGAGAGAACGCTTAATTTTTAATTTGCAGACTCCGTGATGATAGATCTATGTATCAAAAGTTAATGTTGCGTTTATGAAAATAAGGTCATTAATTAAAATAAATGATCTTTTCCTTTGCATACTCCGTGGTGAATACATGTATAATACACACACACAACGCTTTATTAAGACCACCGGTCTTATACTGATTCACCACAGGAAGAAAGGAAGCATATATGGAGCTCCTATACTCCAGGCAGAGCAGCACTCAACATCCTCCAGGTCCGACGCATGTCCTTTGTGCATACGTCATGGTTAGCGTATCACTGAACAGGCGAGTGTGGAATCAGCCACGTTCTAGTCTTCGCTTTCCTCATCCAAATGGACCACGGCATTCGGCGATTCTATTAATCTCCTCCGAACGGTGACTGCGGTCTTGTAGAATTTATATAAACCAAAAAGAAGACCTTGATCAAACGTCATTGCATTCATCCAGTTATATATTTGTTGAGTATCGGATTGAGACAAGGATAAGTCACTCAAGAGTTCCTCTCTTTGTTTCTCCAAGCAACAGCAACCAAAAATTGTATGCAATTCATGTATGACACTGTGTCTTAATAAAGTATTTTATTTATTTATGTGAAAATAAAGATATTTGAAAAAAACTGAAAGGAGGAAGGGAAATATCTTTTGATGCCTATTGAGGCTCTGAACAAACCTCATTTCCCACCCTCCCTATGTATCTAAGGCCTATTTGTCCAGGGATCAACCTTATCTTCAATGTACCCCAGGTGGAAAGGATAAGTTCGAAAAAACTTATCTTCTAACTTCCTAGACTTGTTTACTAACTGACGCCAGCCTGGTATTATCTCACTAAACTCCAAGTTTTTATAAATTCCTTCCTTGTTCTGCGACCTTCAACTAAAATTAACTGAAAACACTCAAAATATAAGTTTAAAGAAGTTTTAGTAATCACTTTCAAAGATTAAAAAGTAAAGTATAACAGTTTTGTGAGCTGAAAACAATAAAATTTGGTAAAATAACATTAAAAAATTAATATATCGAATTATAAATTCCTTCCTTGTTCTGCGATATTCAAGTAAAATTAACTGAAAAACATTCAAAATATAAGTTTAAAGAAGTTTTGTGATTCACTTCTTAAAAATTAAAAACTAATAGTACAATAGTTTTGAGGTGAATACAATAAAATTTGGTAAAATAACATTAAAATTCAATATTCGAATATATTCAGCCAAAATATTCAGGTTATTATTAAAAAAAAGTTATATTTGAAGCATTAAATTAAAATTTAAGCTGAAATGTGGCTCAAGACTTTCCCTCAATGGTAGAGGCATATTAAATTTGTGAAAATTATTTGTTGGTTTGATGCTGTGTGTGAATAAAAATTACATCAATCAAATTATAAAATGCACGACTCCATATATAATAATTATAACTACAAATGATTTTTTTTCTTATCCCTTGTACACGTGGTACAGGCCATGATAATCATGGTGGGTAGTTAGCGACTGCTTTTACTGTAGGTGCATCACATGTCTACACATCTGAAAAGCAGTTCGACTTTGCACTTACAAATGTGCCAGAGTCCCATTTGGTTAATTTCACTCGTTGGTGGGGTTGAATTTTTGCAAGAATCGGGGGTCATAGGAGCATTTTTTTAATAAGAAAAAAGTGTCCAATGCGGGAATCGAACCCAGGTCGTAGCGGTCGAAAACCAATGGTTTAGATCATCCTTCCATCGACCCCCCAGACTAAAACTGATAAGGAACCATAGAGATAGTTTCCATCATTCTTAGTACCAAATAGAAAACCCCAAAAAAACAGACCCTCCAACTAAACAGAAGGAAATCGACACAGTTGGCCAGATGGAAATCTGGTCACCTGCGCCCTCTAGTCTATAAAGAGGTAGTCAAAAGCTTCCCCATGTGCACTAGGTGCAGAGGCCACTCCCCAACATATACTAAATTGTATTGGAAAGGAGAAAAATGATCCCTGTACAAAGAACCAAGAAGAGTTCTTGAACTTCTTTATGAGCACGGCCTCCATGATCTTGTCTAATTTAGACTTATAAAAGGATAAGTAAAAATATATATACGAGGGCCATCCAATAAATAAGTTTCCCTATTTTTTTTCTGCGAACGAAACGTTGTAAAAATTAGTTAGTAGTGTAAGAAATGGTCACTAGGATGCGTTGGAAGCGAGTGAACCTTCAAAATCACGCTACTCGTACGCGCTAGTCCGTAGCGCTTCAGTTTCCATGAAGCTACCACTGGTGAACGTGTCCACTTGCGAACTCCGTTCTGTAATTCGTTTTTTTTTCACGGCGAAAAATGAAACTGCGGTCAATATTCATTGCAATTTAGTGTCAGTGTATGGTGAAGGATGTATGAGCATCCAAATGGTTCGCCGATGGCGTTCATGGTTCTTGGAAGGACGGCAAAACGTGCATGATGACGAGCGAAGCGGCAGGCCCGTTACGCTACGGACAATGCAGCCGTTGCTGCTGTTCGGAATGTGGTGGAAGCAGATCGCCGCGTCACCATTGACGAAATAATGATTCGACTGCCTCCTGGAATCAACAAAACGACAAAGCATGGTGTGGAGAAGCCTGAGGAAAGTGCACCAAAAAAGGCGAAGGTCACAATCTCTGCAGGCAAAGTTATGGCTATCGTCTTTTGGGACTGTAGGGGTGTTTTATTGGTTGACTACCTGCCCCCAAACACTACGGTTAACGCTTCAAGGTACTGCGAAGTCCTCACTAAACTCAGAGCTGCAATAAAACGGAAACGTCCTGGACTTTTGTCTCGGAAAGTGTTACTCGTCCATGACAATGCTCGCCCACACGCAGCTCGAACGACCCAAACGTTGCTGGAAAACTTCAAATGGGAAATTTTCACCCATCCACCTTATTCTCTGGAACTTGCCCCAAGCGACTTCCATCTTTTTCCAGCACTCAAGTTGCACCTTGGAGGCAAGCACTTTGCGAATGATGACGAAGTGCAGGCGGAGGCGAACCACTGGCTACGAAGACAGGACACGGCTTAGTACAACTGTGGTATCAAAAAATTGCTACAACGGTACCAAAAATGTTTAGACAGAAATGGTGATTATGTAGAGAAGTAGTCTATGAGTTGTATAATGAAAATGAAATAACTGCATAAGTGTAAATAATGTTGTTTATTTGTTAAAAAATAGGGAAACTTATTTATTGGATGGCCCTCGTATATATATTCGCGGATGGCCTTTCTTGATTTATCAAGAAATTGGGTTGGCCAAATATCAGGGAACAGGCTAAATCAATGTTTAGTTGATTTCTGTTCCACCAGATGGCGCTCTGCCTTCTGTAAAGCACATGTGCTCCTGGTCAGGATATGCCATTTTTAATATATATATCTTATCCGTTTGGATTTCCTTTGCTAAGGGTAACTTGAAGTAATCGAACATAGGATGTAAATGTCTGAAATGAAGAGAATTCGGCTTGGATATGTAACGTGTTTTCATCTGAAAAATAAATAAAAATAAATATATCGATAAAGATATTAACCTTACTTCTTTAGAAAGGCTTCAAGACTCGAAAGCTCAATTTAATTGAATTATACTTCTTACAAGACATTCTTCATTTGATGGAAATTTTTTCTTCCAAATGAATTTCAACAATTACCATTGTAGGCTAGAGAGATTAGTGGAAGGAGTAGTATAACTGTTGATTCTCGACTATCACGATCTGGGTTCGATTCCTGTATTGGGTCCTTTTTTACAAAGAAAAATGATTCAATTGAGCCCCTAAATATTGCAAAAGTCTAACCTCTTCTTCTTTCTTATCCCCACTCAATCATATTAGGGTATCAAGTTGTGACCCTTGATAGTGTCTGTTTGACAACCATCATAACTGGGTGAAGTAGAATGTGTCTGCCTTTGTCATTAAGACTGGGAGCACTACTCAGTAGCAGACTGACTTATCTCCGAAAGAAATGGCCGCTCTGACATGAGGAACAGATGCCATGTGTAGCCGCTCCTAACATGGAATACAAACGCTGCTCATCCTGTATCCCTGTATCCCTTACAGGGTACTATCAGCCGGGCCAGCTAAGTCCACCTCATAAGTGAATGAAAGTAATCAAACAGGGCTTTAGTACATTTGTAAGTGCCAAAGTAAGTTGAAAATTGCTTTCTACATATGATGTATTTACAGTAATATCACAGTGGCTAACTATTCATCATGATTATTAGAACCTGTACTATGTGTACTTGGGATTTATATATATATATGTGGTATAAAAGGTAGGGAAAGAAACACACCACAAGTTGGAAGAGGAACCCAGACAATCAGAGAGAGAGAGAGAGAGAGATTGAGATTGAAACTGATTTATTACAACGTCCATATATATAGAGAGAGAGACGGGACCGGCACAGCCGGGCGGCCGTTCGTGTCACACACAATCCCCAACTGTCTTAAAGTCCCGAGTTGTTAACTGACAGGCCCCAGTAGTCGCTCCTTGGAATGTCGCTGGTGTCTCAAGTGACCGGACTTTACCCCCCCGTCTCTCTCTGGGTTGTCTGTAGGTTGACTTTATTATTCCTGGAAGAGTATATATTATGACATATACAAGTATATGTATTGTATATATACATAAAAACATTGCCGTCTAAGAGGTCTATAAAAACAGTTTTTAATTATAAAAAGTATGACGTTAAAAATTTAAGATCAATTTTAAGTGAAAAAGAAAGGCATTAAATGATTAATTTATCTGTTTGTTTACACAACAGAACTCAATTTCCTGATCCAACTCTGAATTAATTGAACTGGCCGTCGTATTGGCTTAAGTTTCTTCATTTCGATTCTTGCTGTGACCATTCGATCCATTCTCTATATTATGTTAGCCGAATGATCCAAGCAATGTCCAACAACCCCGCTCCAGCAACTATTTATTTTTTCAAAACAAAAAAATATCACATAGGGGTTAATTAAAAATATTATAGAAGGACATATTTGAAAATTATCCCGCATATGTTTCTTTTGAACGAAAAATCGAAATTTATTTTAAGGAGAAATAAATTTCGATTTTTCGTTCAAAAGAAACACATGCGGGATAATTTTCAAATATCGTTCTACAATCATAAGCCGCATTATATTGTATTATAAATTACTTTATATAATATTTACGAACGGAAAAATATGTCCAGGGTATCCTAGTGGACATGGCATCTGCCCGGTAAGCGGAACACTGTGGGTTCGATTCCCATCCCTGGACACTTTATTTTTCCGTTTATCATTACTCTTCACAATTCATACTTTCATAATTCATCCCTAAGGTTATAAATAATCGTTATTTCTCCTTAAAATAAATTTCGATTTTACGTTCAAAAGAAACACATGCGGGATAATTTTCAAATGTCGTTCTACAATCATAAGCCGCATTTTATTGTATTAAAAAATATTATGTATATCTCTATAATCAGACCAAAAGGTCTTAATAAAGTTTTTGTTGTATATCTCTCTATATATTTGCCATATACCCTTTTTTGTATCTTCTAATTTATTTTCCCCTCAACATTAACAGAGAATTAACAACAAAAATTTCAAGAATAAGAACAGGACATTAAAAAAAAAAAAAGATGATGAACCCAGACATGACTAGATCCTACAGGAACTGCAATAACTGTCACAACACCCAACTCACTCCGGACCACATATACAGTTGCCCGGCCATCCTTGCAGCCCTCTATATGGTAGTCATCAATCTAGAAAAGAACATCCATACGGACAAGGCACCTCAGTTGGCTGGTATTGTGATCAGGTTGCATGGACTGATCTGATCTATTCATGAACAAGACACCACCACCATCAATCCAGAAGAGGACATCCATACGGACAAGGCACCTCAGTTGGCTGGTATTGTGATCAGGTTGCATGGACTGATCTGATCTATTCATGAACAAGACACCACCACCATCAATCCAGAAGAGGACATCCATACGGACAAGGCACCTCAGTTGGCTGGTATTGTGATCAGGGTGCACGGACTGATCTGATCTATTCATGAACAAGACACCACCACCATCAATCCAGAAGAGGACATCCATACGGACAAGGCACCTCAGTTGGCCGGTATTGTGATCAGGGTGCATGGACTGATCTGATCTATTCATGAACAAGACACCACCACCATCAATCCAGAAGAGGACATCCATACGGACAAGGCACCTCAGTTGGCAGGTATTGTGATTAGGGTGCATGGACCGATCTGATCTGCTCCATGGACAAGACACCACCACCATTTCCCCCCTTTTTATCCCACTCATTTGTGTATCTTTCATGAGAATATATAATTTTACACGAATAAATTTACTGGCAATGAGTTTCTTTTAAATATCATCAGATATTATAAGCTGCCTTCCATAGAAAATGCAGGGTATATAACAAAACCAGTCCAATACAATAGTAAAGCGGTCTAGAGATTAATTTGGCGAAACCGCTGAGAGGGTTCACTACTGATGAGCCAAGCCATCTCATTCAATAACTCATATCATTGCAGTAAGGTCTGTAGAGATAATATCTGATGATATTTAAAAGAAACTCATTGCCAGTAAATTTATTTGTGTAAAATTTTAACGATAGATGGCAATAAAATTTACTTTACAGAATATATAATAAAAAAGGTTTTTAAAAAAGATATTGATTAATTGAGATATTTTGAGTCAAAAGGCGATCCATTAAATAAGTTTATATAAAAGGGCGTACCTGAATCTGTAAAGAAAAAAAACAAAAATATTTTTTTTTTACAGACCAGGTTACGCCTTTTTATATAAAATGATTAAGAGATATTTTGAAAAGGGAATGTTTCAATCTCTCTTATTTAATACATGTGTTTCATACTTATTTTTTTAAACATTATAAAGGACTGCGGCGTATGATTATAAACAATACTTAAAGTTGCACCGCATAAGTTTCTTTTCTATGAAAAATCAATATTTTATTTCAAAGAGAAATATCTAGTATTTCTAACTTTTTTGAATGACGTATGAAAGGGTGGAAATATGAAGCGTAATGGTCTATATATAATTGGATGACGTATGAAAGGATGAAAATATGAAGAGTAATGGCGAACGGAAAATTTTTTCCACCCTTTCATACGTCATTCAAAAAAGTTAGAAATACTAGATATTTCTCTTTGAAATAAAATATTGATTTTTCATAGAAAAGAAACTTATGCGGTGCAACTTTAAGTATTACTTATTTTTTTGTTATTAAATAATAAATCTTTAATAAAGAGATTTCTACCTTAGCATCGTCTTGTAATGCTTGTGTCTCTTTGAATAAAATCATTAAAATTCAAAAAATGGAATAGAAACATTATAAAGCACGGATGTTTCTTTTTACAAACACAAACTCTTCTACTGTCCTTACTGCGATGAAAAGTAGAAGAGTTTGTTTTTGTGTTTGAAAAAAAAAAAAACATCCGTGTGCTTTAATGTTTCTTTTTCTTATATATGTATAATATATGACTAAGTCTGTGGCCTGCCACTGAGTAGTGCTCCCAGTCTTAATGACAAAGGCAGACGTATTCTACTTCACACAACAGACACTATCAAAAGTCTCAAGCTTTACAACTTGACACCCTAATATGATTGAGTGGAGATAAGAAAGAAGAATAAGAAGATAGAAGACACGTTATCACCTTATAGTTTAAAAATTGAATTATAAGTTTCTAAAAATAAGAAATATTCTAAAATATTTCTATCGATCAATCCTTTACTTATTTATCATTGTTGTGTATGTAAATTTGCATATCTTTCTATATCTATATATATACCCTCTTCCGACGACTGTTTTTCCAACGCGACAAGTGATGGAGAAGCCGGGTACCGATAACCTCAGGGATACCTTGATAAGAAGAAACATTCACCTACAAGACCTGAAGCCACTTCCTTGTTTCTCTAAGAAAGGCAAAATTCACTCAGAGAAATGGAAAAATCAACTACTATTAACGCCAGCTTTTACCCTTGCATCGATTCGATAAGGAATCCAGTTTTGTCGGGAATGGAATGGGAGATTGTAGTAAATGGATAAGGTATTACTAACGTCCCACAAACACACATATACAGGTTTATTAAGACCACAGGTCTTATACAGATTTACCGTAGAAAGGAAGCATAGATGGAACTCCTATACTCCAGGCAGCACAGAACCCAACAGCCTCCAGGTCCGATGCATGTCCAGTGACCACAGATTCCACCGTGCATACGTCAAGATTAGCGTATCACTGAAAAAGCGAGTGTGGAATCAGTCGCGTTCTAGACTTCGCTTTCCTTATCCAAATGGACCACGACATTCAGCGAGGAATTAATAATATATTGCGAAAATTAATTGTTAGAGTGACACAATGAATCTGTCAAACGTATCATTATATTGATAAGGCACAGCCAGCCAATAGTATGACAACAATAAGGAACATATTGATTCATGGAATACGTTCAAGTAAACGTTCAGTCAAATGCTTGACAATGGAGGTTCCAAAGACCTCCTTCTGAAGCGAACTTGGACAATTAAAATAATTTTATTGACATCTTGTCAATACACGCAAAAGTTCACAGTCTGCACTATTTAAAAAATATAAGTATGCATCATACTATGTACAATGAACATGGTGCCTCTGTTAGCCCTGCAGAGTTTGGTGAAGAATCGCCAGTGGGTCTCCAGCGACACCACGCATTTCACGATCTACAAAGAAAACGTAGATCGCAAGCTTCGCCGCTGAGATGATGGCGTGGTCCTCGAGATCAACTGGAAAGATCCAGGACTGCAGGTCCGGCGGCCGGCCAATGCGAACTTAGAAGAGTACCGAATCTTTTAAGTCTTATATCCAAGACGTTCTGAGCATGTATAAACAAGTGAATCCCAATATGAGTAAAGAAGAGAAGGTTAAGCATCTAATGAAAGGTGTGGTGGAAGACCTCTACCAATTTATATTGGCGATGAAAATGGATATGGTCAAAGCCTTTGTCGAATGGTATCGAAAAATAGAGGCTTGCAAACAACGTCACATCGGGGAAACCACAGTTTGAGCGACTCCTTAACATTGCAAGCTTAGAATAACCAAACCTCTCCTCTTTAGAATATTTTATCCGCCGAATAGTGTCAGAGAAGTAAAACGTGCCTTACAACTCGACATTAGAATTCCAGAGGTGAACTCTCTGGAGAAAATCATCCCTGAAGAGCTGAGACAAAGTTTGGCTCCAATTTCGAAGCAGATTCCATCCTACAGAGAACGACCCAGACGAATTGAAGGACAAATTCAGACAAAAGCCAACCTACGTACCACGATATCAGCTAAGACCATCATTATTACAGGGGCAGCTTCTATTTCATCGCATCCTACACGAGAGGAGTTAGGAAATTGGCATAATTTTCAAAAAAGGTGTTCGAATTGGTGAAGTGTCAGGGCCGATTTTCAGCCTAGGGAATACAATATAAAGATGCGGGAGGATGATATTCATGGTATTTATATAGTACTAGCCGAATGACCCGGGCAACGCCCGGGGTTTACCCGATTAAATGCTTTTATTAAAATACTATTCGTTACAATTATAAATTGGCGCCGTGGATGTCATTCTTGTATAATATATAAATGAGTTTTAAAAATTGTAAAAAAAAAAAAAAATGCATCGGCCGGGAATCGAACCCGGGGCGCCCGCCACTATAATATACAAGGTGCGTTCATTAATTTCCAGGACTGCTCTGTATCTTTGAAAAAATAAAACAAATAAAAAAACTAATTCAATATTTTTCAAAATATGCCCCTCCTGCCTCAATACACCCGTTCCATCTTTTTTTCCAATTGTCGAAGTAGGAGATTAAATCACTTTTTGAGAGGTTCCTCAAAGTTGCCTTCGATTCAGCTTGTATCATATAAACGTTGTCAAATTTCCGTCCTTTCAAGTTCATTTTCAATTTAGGATAAAGGAAAAAGTCATTGGGGGCTAAGTCGGGGGAATAGGGTGGATGAGGGATCTGTATGGTTGAATTCTTGGCCAAGAACTGCAAAACAACATGGGCTGTGTGCGGCCGCGCATTACCGACGTGAAGTATCCAGTCATTGTTTTGCCATCTTTCAGGTCTTTTAAGGCGCACTGCCTCCCTTAAGCACCTCATTATCCCCAAATAAACAGATAGTCCAGTCTCTGAAGATAAGTCTTTAATAGAAATTCTTTGTTAGATTAATTAACTCCTTTATTTTGAGCTTGTTTTCCTCGCAACGAAATGATCTTGGACGCCCAGTATGCTGATCATCGTTTACCTTTTCCCGACCTTTTTGGAAGCGTGAAAATCATTCAAAAGTTCTTGAACGGGATAAAGCTGCATCGCCAAAAGCTTCTTCAATCAATTCATACGTCTCAGTAGCACTTTTTTTCAATTTAAAACAAAACTTAATGCAGATTCTCTGCTCTTCGAAAATGGCCATTTTAAAATTAGAAATGCGAACCTTACAAGGAAGTTGTTTTGTTCTATTTTTAGATCGGCGCGTGCGCCACGAGACTCGTGCTTTCAGTCAGGTGTGGTCGAATGTCCAATATTCAACTCTGTAAAAAAATATTTTCTCTAGCTTTTTTATTTATTTTATTTTTTAACCAGTCCTGGAAATTAATGAACGCACCTTGTATAAATGAGTTTTAAAAATTGTAAAAAAAAAAAAAAATGCATCGGCCGGGAATCGAACCCGGGGCGCCCGCGTGGCAGGCGAGCATTCTACCACTGAACCAAAAGCAAACGGTGACAGAATTAAGAACGCATGACGCTGATAACTGTATATATTAATTACGTTCTGTAATGGGTGTTGTGATAAACACAGTACTTTATTTTAATTCGAAACTATTATAGACGCGTATTAATCTTTTAAAAATTAAACAATTTCTACTGCCCTTACTGCAATGGAACAAATAATGGGAAGACCTGGCTCATCAGTGGTCAACCCTCCCAGCGGTTTCACCAGTTTAATCTACCATACCGCTGTTATATTGCATTTTTCGATCTTACTTTTATAGTGATACTGATGATAGACTCTTGGAATGGGTATTTTAGATGAAATATGGACATAAGCCTTGAGGACAGTAGAATATGCTTCGAGCAATCACTCTTCCGCAAATATCAATAATTTTTCCATTGCAGTAAGGGCAGTAGAAATTGTTTTATTAAAAATAATAATAATAATCATACGCGTCTATAATGGTTTCGCTATCTGTTTTAATGCTCTTTAAAGGTATAGGTATATATTTTAGTACATGAATACCTTCCTACCGCAACTTTATATCAGATATATACACCGTGTCTTCAATGTAAAAATTATAGTCATAGATATCAGGCCACATGACATAAGCTTCTTTCTCTTAAAGATAGAGGTTGCCTGGCCGGCATTCATAGTTCTTAAATAAGAGACATTTCACCCAGAAAAAGTCTTATTCTCTCAACGTTTCGACAAAAATCTTTTTTCCTCGTCAGGAAAAAATAAAAATAAAGCATTTTACAATGCGTTTTTATTTTCCCTGACGATTACAAAATATTTTTTTTTTCGAAACGTTGAGAAAATAAGAAATTTTCTGGCCGAAGAGTCTTTCATTTAAGAAATAAGCCATTTTGTCAGTTGTTAAATAAAATTTTAAATATAGAAGGGGATCTCTCTATAAACAAACAAAAAAAAAAAAAGAAAAAAAGGACAAAGAGCTATATTTGGGAATAGAATCGGTTTTGCCATTTCACCAACCTCACCAATCCCTTATGAATCTCATTATATTCAAAGCCTACCCTATACTGAAGAAAAAGATCATTAGCTCGAAACCATGGTCCTCTCTAGATGGACATTATGAATTTTACAAAGGATCTAAGGGGTTTCCAATTTTCTCAGAAAGTAATGGCGGACATCCATTGGAAACTCCTTAGATCGCGTACCAAAGGTTGTCATTCAATGATCAGATTTTTTAGAAAAACAGTTAAAGGAATGCAATTTACTCAATTCAATGCCAAGACTGCAATGCTACCTACATAGGTGAGACAGGAAGATCGATACAAGTTAGACTAAACGAACATAACAGAAATATCAGAACAAAAGACCAACGTTCTATGATCTATCAACATATTGCACAGACCGGTCACCAATTTAACAATACACAAACGAAATGCCACTACAAAGACATTAAGAACAAATTTCAACGGTTACTATTAGAATACTATCACAATACCGATATATCTCAGAAGAAATAAATAGATTAATTTTATAGGTTCTGGATGCCCTAAAAATTAAAATAGATATATTCCATAAAATAGTTAAAATAGTTAAATTACAAACCAATTCAAAATTTTCAGTTATAAATATCCACGCGGCGCGCTTTTGTTTTTTTGTAAATATTTCTGGTGGGATCAAGTCGATATTTTTGTAAGCCCGTTGAAGAGCGAATAACGCTTGAAAGCTAGCGTTTTTAAATAAAAAAGATACTCATTGTGAGAATATAATTGTAATTTAATACTTTTTCACAATTTTTATCATGCATAGATATATATATATATGTTATATAAAAATGTTTTTCAAATATATTTCATAGATTAAATGACTCTGTTAAATCGACCACCAGAGGTCGCTATTTTCACTATATTTGTTGTTTCCCGATGGCCGGCTCAAATTTTTGTACATTATTTAAAAACGTTTTTCATTTTACGCCTTAAGTCAGGCATACCTTTCTCAAATTATGTTTTTTTAAATATATTATTTTAGCTCAATTAAAGCAATTACTGATCAAAACCATTTTTATTGTTATACTTTCAGGATTTTAACCACGACTGCATTAACATAGCATAATAATCAAGATATTCAAAAAAATCAACAGAAGATATTTTTATTAAATAAGAATATATTTATTTATAATATATCTCGGTTGTATTGAGCTGTCTGGAAAATTTGGTAAATACTTTCATTGTTATAAAATAAATTTGTTTTATGAGATTACTCTATGTTCTGGTCTGACTTATAACCTTGATATGGAACCATGGAATATTGACATAAAGCCTACCCCCCAGGACATGGCAACAATATAAGTAGAGTATCCCAGTATATAAACATTATCAAATTTACTTTAGTATAAGAAATATATATTTAGTTTATTATTAAAGTAAACAGATAATCTCATTTATTGTGTTGATAAATAGAATTTCTCTATTTACCACTTTTCAACAACTCTTAGCTTTGCTTAACCCCCCCCCCACCAAGATGTCAAGTTATTTACCAACCCAGTGATGGGTCCATGGCTGACCAATGAGGTTGCACAGATTAATTTTGGACCAGCCGAACCCTGGGGACGATCCCTCTGGGAGGAGTTTTAATAAACGCCAAACGATCGCAGCAAATAAATCTGTTGCTAGGTGACCGCATTGACGTCATCACGTAGCGCCGCCTTGTGACGTATTTTGAAACTACCTTGAAATGGGACAAACTGGAAATGGTGGTAGCATTACTAACTAATTAGGGTAATGACAAATATTCTTTTTTCTTATTTTTTTTTTAATTTTCTGCAGATGTTATTATCTCCTATTTGCTTATTGCGCAAAGGTGCATTCCTAATACCAAAAGGGATGCTTTTAAATTAGTATATACAATATAGTGTTAAATATTAACAAACGAAATCTAAGGTTAAATCAAACACTGTGAGCAGATTTCTTTTTCAATTTCTTAAAATAATAAATCAATACAACGAATCCTGACTTTCATACATGGTTGTCTCAAAAGTTCGTAAACACTTGCAAAAAATTGAAATACCAATATTATTCGCCTTTATGTATAATGTCTTTGTATTATGTATAAATAATTGTATTATTATGTATTCGCCGTAATAATATTATTCGCCAAGTAATAAGAAAAACAACGTTTTAAGAAAAAAAAAAAACGAAATTTCGGGACAACTTTATAAGTTTAACCTTACCAATGAACGCGAGTAACCAAATGAAGCTCTGTCAACCTATAAATGAAAATTCTGCCTATTTTTCACATATTTACGTTACGAATGATAACAGTAGAATTCCAAGATATACTCAAAATTTGACAAATAAATATAAAATAATAAACAAAACAGCTTTCGAGAGTGAGTTTCTTGTTTTATTTTATATTTTTCTCAAGCTTTCGGGTATTTTACAAACCTTCTACAGAAGCATATGAATAAGAACAGAGGATTTTTGCCATATAATGGGCGAAAATTTGAGTAAATAACTCATCAACGGAAATAGCCATATCTAAGGATGCTCATTCTCGTCAAAAATTTGGAGTAGTTTTAGATTTACATCTCTACCCCAAATGATAATCATGATAGGTAGTTTGTAACTGCTTATACTGTAAGTACATCCTATATATATATATATATATATATATGTAAAGGATAGATAGATGCAGCGTCAAAGTGTTTTTAGAGAGAGAAAGTGATGTCTTCTTACCGGAAAGTTACTAAATAGTAAAAATGGTAATTTTGGCATTGAAAACTATCCTTTATAGAGAGGTGTTCACTATCGGGAGTGTCCTTTCATGGAGGTTCTACTATAATATTGTAGCGAGTAATTAGTTTTATCATTTTTATGTAAATATTTTAATTTATTTTTAATGCCTGATTTTTGCATAGGTGTTTGTTGTATTTTTGATTCCTATATATACTTTGGCGTGTATTCATTAATTCATATTTTTCGGTTGTTCTTCTTTTGACCTCGGTTTGTTTGGTTAATAAAATAACGTTCTTCGTTTGCGGATCACCGACTCTACCTTTCTGCTACGCTACAACTGGTGGAGATGCTGGGTACCGATGCCCTCACGGATGACTTGATGGGAGGAGGCCTTCGCTTACAAGACTTGAAGCAACTTTCTGGTCTCTCTCTCTATCTGCGAAGGTGAGACCGTCTTCTGCGAGGGTGAGGCCGTCTTTTGCGGAGTTGATACCGTTTTCTGCGGAAATTGCCGTCTGCAGAGATTGCCGTCTGTAGAAATTGCCGCCTGCAGAGATTGCCGCCTGCAGAGATTGCTGTCTGCGGAATTTGCCGTCTGCAGAAATTACCGCCTGCAGAGATTGCCGCCTGCAGAGAATCGCCGTCTGCGGAGATGGGAACGTCGTCTGCAGAGAGGAACGCTTCACGATTTTGCGTGTCATCCTTGCGCAGGGGCCATGCTAATCTTCTCTGTATCGTTCCAATTTTAGTATATGTACCGCCGAACAAGCGTCTGCAGAGAGGGAAACACCGTCGACGGAGATGGGGGCGCCTTCTTCGGGGATGTAATCGCAGTCTGCAGAGATGAGATCGCCGTCTGATGAGATGAAATCGAATTCTGCAGAGAGAAAATCTCCGTCTACTAAAGATATCCCTGGCCCTATTACGCGGTCGCGAGCTCGTAGACTGGAGGCGCAGGTCTCCTGCTGAACATCGGGTCGATGTCCTTTGAGAGGGGGGCTATGTAGCGAGTAATTAGTTTTATCATTTTTATGTAAATATTTTAATTTATTTTTAATGCCTGATTTTTGCATAGGTGTTTGTTGTATTTTTGATTCCTATATATACTTTGGCGTGTATTCATTAATTCATATTTTTCGGTTGTTCTTCTTTTGACCTCGGTTTGTTTGGTTAATAAAATAACGTTCTTCGTTTGCGGATCACCGACTCTACCTTTCTGCTACGCTACAATATATAGCATAAAGGGGTGAGAGAGTATATATTCATGTATCAAATGTAGTACTACTCCCTTTGAATATGTATTAAAACAATGGGGATGTTGTTTATCACCCCAGAACAAGACATATGATGGTGATGAGGAATGTGACTCAACACCTGTTTTGTTGCTACAATATCAGTCAACAGGTTGTTGGACTGTGTCTGAATTTACAAAAGCTGGTGTTGTAGCATATTCTTTATTACTAACGGTAGGTGGTTCTGTACTGGGATGATCAACAAACATGTATTGTTTAGAAGGGAGAGGCTCCATCTGTTATCAAAATACGAAACTATTATAGACGCGTATGGTTCTTTTAAAAATAAAACAATTTCTACTGCCCTTACTGCAATGGAAAAATTAATGAGACCAGGCCCTCCCTTTAATTTTTCCATTGCAGTAAGGGCAGTAAAATTGTTTTATTTTTAAAAGAATCATACGCGTCTATAATAGTTTCGTATTTTGATAACATTCTTTATTACTAACGCTACGCGGTCCTGTACTGGGGTGATCAAGAAACATGTATTGTTTAAAATGCATTGTTTAAAAGGGAGAGGTGCCCCTATTAATACATGAATGCCATCCTTCGGTAACTTGCGCTGTAATCTGTGGTATGTGTGTGTCGCGATGTCATATGTGCGCGTGTTATTCAAATATCAATATTTACAAATGTATGTGGAGAGGGTCGGTGGAAGGATGGTCTAAACTGTTGGTTTTCGACCGCTATGACCCGGGTTCGATTCCCACATTGGGCACTTTTAGTTAAAAAAAAAAAAAATGCTCCAATGGCCCCCGATTCTTGCAAAAGTCCAACCCCACCAACGAGTGCAAGTAACCAAACGGGGCTCTGGCACATTTGTAAGTGCAAAGTCGAACTGCTTTTCACATGTGTAGACATGTGGTGCACTTACAGTAAAAGCAGTCGCCTACTTCTACCCACCATGATTATCATGACCTGTACCACGTATACTAGGGATAAGAAAAAAAAATGTATGTACACTCTTGGACGACACTTATGGTAGTGGAATGTCTTTGATGTCGCTGGTTGTCTACCTTTTTGAATGAGACAGAGGCAATTTTGTTCATATTGGTTATCTCGTGGGTCTTCAATATTTTTCAGAGATATTGTTTGAATTCCGATATACATGCTAAAAGGTATAACTTCCTTAATATGATGTATTTGCGCGTCAACTCTTATAAGAAATTGAACTATTTTAGACGCGTATGGTTCTTTTTAAAATATAACAATTTTCTACTCCCCTTAGTGCAAAAATAAATAAATTGAAGGGCCTGGCTCATCAGTGGTGAACCCTCCCAGCGGTATGGTAGATTAAACTGGCTAAACCGCTAGGAGGGTTAACCACAGACGAGCCAGGCCTTCCCATTAATTTATAATTACAGTAAGGTCAGTAGAATATTGCCACGTAGAAAATTAGGGAAGACCAACTTCGGGATGAGACAACAATTTATTTAAAGCAAGAACAAACTAAGAAGGATAAACAAAAGGAATGAGGGAAATTTATAGAGTAGTAAAATATAAACATAAAAAATAAAATCTGTTAATAC